>OX638300.1:42354868-42795896 GCA_951812265.1 Taphrorychus bicolor | reverse complement strand
AACCCTGGACATAGGAGATTAACATGGGAAATCGGTTTTTATTTTTTTGCGCCTGTACGGTTGATTTGATTGAAAAACTTTTAAGAGTAAAGTTGTAGAGTTTATAGTCAATTATCATCCTGTAATTTTTTCAATGCCACAGTTTTGGCTATTTTTTGGAAAAACGCCTCGAAAAGTGCAAAAATTTGAATTTGGCGCGTCACCCCCACCATGCATGTGCAGTGTCGCCAACATAATAATTTCTTATGTCAGACTCAGAGCCGATTTTCCTTTCTTATTAATTTGGAGGGACTATCATGTAGTAATTAACGTGATTATGCAGAGAAAATTAACTGAAAACCTGACGATAATGTTCTTAAATTATAGGTAAGTAAAAGTTACGTTTATAATAATCATAATTAGTAAAAGGAAAATCATTCCAATTTGTGTATGGCTGGTTGTCTAATTCATTTTAGTTTAGCAATACGACAACCACGATGACATGACAATTTGTCTCTTGTCACCAATTAAGGGTGTTCGTTGTTGTTGTTGTTATTGAGGTGAATTCATCTATCTCCAAATGTTTTACTTCAAAAGTGTCTATTTTGCAGTGCTGTGTGACGCGAGGCCCCATCCTGCATGCAAAAAACCCTTGCTAAGTGCTGGACTCTTCTATGACAGACAAAATCTCATTGGAAAACCAAATACAGCGCGCCCCAAAATGCCAATCCACACATTGACAACTTCTCGACGTTGGTCTCGGTTGTCCTGCACTGTATGTGGATTTTAGAGAGTCCAAACTCATTCATTTTGTTGATTTGAGGGACCCATTAATCCAAATTAACAGTCATTGGTGGAACAAATGTTTATAGCAAATAAGCAAGACCAGAAGCAGATAGCGATGGATGTTTGATCTGCTAAGACCAGTTTCTTTCATGTTTTATCTATGTATCTGGAGACTATAGTGCCTGTGAAAAAACTCTTTTCAGTGACAACAAATCTTGCCAAACTGGCCACAAACAACTTGAAAAACTGGACAAAAATTGGTTTCATTCCAATCGATTGCTGCTGAATGCAAGACACAGAGGATGGTGTTTGCATTGAGGGAGATTGGATCCGTAAATGACCACGTATCCCAGGTTAAATTTCTTGGGGTTCTTGTGGATGAGAGTGCCCAATGGGATTTACACACTGATAACTTGGCTTCAAGACTCAATACAAGTTTGTACCTGCTACGTCAGCTTTCAGATAGGATATCTCGTACGGTACTTAGATCGGCTTACTTTGCATCTTCTCATGCATGGCTCTCTTATGCTGTAGTTGTTTGGGGCCACGCCTCGGGGGCTAAGCGTTTGTTCGGGCTTCAGCGAAGAGCGGTCAGATTGTTGGCTGGCCTGGGCTACAGGGATGACTGCAGAGCGCACTTCAGAGAGCTAGGCATACTAACCCTGCCCTCCATGTTTATATTGGAGAATTTGCTGTTTGTGAAAAATAACATGTATCTGTTTTCTGCTCACGAGGACATGCATGCTTACCTTACTAAAGACCGAAAAAGTTTAATAACCTCATATTGTCGTTTGAGAAGGTGCCAGAATGGTCCTGGCTACTGGGCAGTAAAATATTTCAACTGCCCATAAAAATTAAAGCATTGACAGTGGATAGTTTCCGAAAGGAAATTAAGCAAATTTTAATGGTAAATGTTTTTTATTGTGATGAAGAGTATTTTAAGTATTTTAATCAAAATTATTATTTTTTTTTCTTCTCTCTGTATAGTCTATTTTAGGATATTGACTGTAAGCTTTTAGTATTAAGTAAATAATGGCATCTGGACTGAATTTATTTAAATTTAATTTGTAGACTATTCTATTTTTGAGGTATGTACATTGCTGTTTTGGTGATTGTAAACATGAATAAATTTGAATTGAATTGAATTGAATCTTAATAAAGGTGATAGTGTTTTTATAGGAATAATTGTTGTTATCTGTGTTATTACCTAAATTTATGTTACATTTCTTTTTCATGTCCACTTGTCAATTTCTTCTGTTAAGAAATTTATGTATAGATTGATTATGGAAATATACTTATTTTGGTACTTGTTGCATCCACTTTTTCACACACAATTTCCTCGAAATAAAAATGTAATGTATACAGAAATCTTGTATTTATTGATATTAAAAGTAAGGAAATTAGAACCATTTTGTTGATACAGTGTAAAATTTTATTTTTATTATTTTTTATTTAAATATTTCATTAGTTATGAATTTTGAGGAGAGAAAACTTGTTTTAAAACAATACTGGGCTGGTAATTCCTTTGCTCAAATTCGAGACAACATTGTTGCATTGTTTCCTGAACAACCAATATCAGCATGCAGTTCACTTCAGGCGGTGGTTGCTCGTTTTGAGGAAACTGGCAGTATTAAGCCGATATGTTCCTGTGAGCGAAAGCGATGACTTCAAGCTGGTGCGGCTCCAGAGGATGAAAATGTGGCAAAACTTGTTGTTCTTGCTGCAGTAAACAATGATCCTTCCAAGAGTATTCGACAGATTGGCCAAGAAACTAGACTTAGTGGATCGACCATCCATAATTATCTGCAAAAAGAAGGTTTTGAAAGCTACAAACAAGAGAACCATCAACAACTTGTACCGACCCACCTTTTCCCCCAAATGGAGTTTTGTGAAATCCTAACCGAAAAAATTATTGCAGCCCCAAGATTTGTTAGAAACATTTGTTTCAGGGATGAATGCTAATTTGGATTGACTGGCTCTTCAAATCAACAAAATGATCGGATTTGGGCACTCCAAAACCCACATATAGTGCATGACAATCGGGACCAACGTCGAGCAACTGTAACGTGTGGATCGGCATTTTGGGGCACCATGTTATAGGTCCATTTTTCATTGATTGCAGTTTGAATGCCAACAAATCTGGCAATATGCTTCGCAATGACATTTTGCCTGCTGTAGAAGCCATCCAGCCATTAGAACGGGTTTTTTACATGCAAGATGGGGCGTCACACCATCCTCTGTGTCTTGCATTCAGCAGCAATCGATTGGAATAAAACCAATTTTTCGCCAGTTTTTCAAGTTGTTTGTGGCCAGTTTGGCAAGATTTGTTGTCACTGAAAAGAGTTTTTTTCACAGGCACTATAGTCTCCAGATACATAGATAAAACATGAAAGAAACTGGTCTTAGCAGATCAAACATCCATCGCTATCTGCTTACTGGTCTTGCTTATTTGCTATAAACATTTGTTACACCAATGAATGTTAATTTGGATTAATGGGTCCCTCAAATCAACAAAATGAATGAGTTTTGACTCTCTAAAATCCACATACCGTGCAGGACAACCGAGACCAACGTCGAGAAGTTGTCAATGTGTGGATTGGCATTTTGGGGCCCACTGTATTTGGTTTTCCAATGAGATTTTGTCTGTCATAGAAGAGTCCAGCACTCAGCAAGGGTTTTTTACATGCAGGATGGGGCCCCGCGTCACACAGCACTGCAAAATAGACACTTTTGAAGTAAAACATTTGGAGATAGATGAATTCACCTCAATAACAACAACAACGAACACCCTTAATTGGTGACAAGAGACAAATGGTCATGTCATTGTGGTTGTCGTATTGCTAAACTAAAATGAATTAGACAACCAGCCATACACAAATTGGAATGATTTTCCTTTTACTAATTATGATAATTATAAACGTAACTTTTACTTACCTATAATTTAAGAACATTATCGTCAGGTTTTCAGTTAATTTTCTCTGCATAATCACGTTAATTACTACATGATAGTCTCTCAAAATAAATAAGAAAGGAAAATCGGCTCTGAATCTGACATATGAAATTATTATGTTGGCGACACTGCACATGCATGGTGGGGGTGACGCGCCAAATTCAAATTTTTGCACTTTTTGAGGCGTTTTTCCAAAAAATAGCCAAAACTGTGGCATTGAAAAAATTACAGGATGATAACTGACTATAAACTCTACAACTTTACTCTTAAAAGTTTTTCAATCAAATCAACCGTACAGGCGCAAAAAAATAAAAACCGATTTCCCATGTTAATCTCCTATGTCCAGGGTTCTGCTGGACACCCGGTATAAGCTCGAACATCCGAACATCATCATATTTTGGAGTTAACTTAATAGACAATTAAAGGAATATGCAGAAGCGCCTCTTTCTTAAGAAGATAGAGAAGTAAAAGGTATAGACATATTACTATCTTTCTATTCCTAATGAATGATCAAGAGTGTGAATCCACAACAATCCGCGGAATTTGAACGATTGGGGTTCATCAAATTCATCTTCAGATTATATATTAGTTATTATGAATATTATGTGAAAAAATATTTATTATTTCATTCTTCTTCTTCTCTTCTAAAGGTGCCTTCTTATAAAGATGTTCTACTCGACTGTTTTTCTCTAGTTTGCCAAAATTAGATCGTTACTGTGCCTGAAAAAAAAATCCACAACTTGTCAAAGAACAGTGTTCTTGTTGTAGAGATTTTTACAATAAACCATTAAACGACAATAAACTTAGAGTTTTGCAATTGAATGAAAAGTAGCGAAAAGTTAAGAAAAGTCTGTTATATTCATTTATTGCTAATAACCCTCAAAGTTCAATAATTAAATTAACCGTTAAAATCACATAAATTAGTTATCGCAAGAGTTAATAACTATGAATAAATTAGTTGCCTCAAAATCTGGAATAACTGGAAGAGTTTGGCATCTATGTAGGCTTAAGAGTAAACAATATCCATAACCATAAACCCATTTATCAATCACTGTCAGTGTCCGTTATATATACTGGGTGAAATATGTTAAATTTCCAAGGCTAACGAGATGCAAAAAAAACTGGAACATATTATCTACGCTTATAACAAGCCTTTTATTTTGTATAATTTAATACCTCTTTTCATAACATTAATCTGGCAACATTTCTTGAATGAACTAGACATTTGTCAAATTTGTAACCTCATTTACTTGCCAAATTCACTCAATGTCATTGTCAAAAATTTATACAGGGCCAAAACATCTGTTTTCCATGGCACACCCCAGTCCATAATAATTTTGAGACGGCATATAGCACTGCCACCTAGACCATAAGGCCGTGAAGCAGAAGCTGTGACGTCACAGTCGTGGTCCAAGGTCACTAGTGTGAGACCATTTGAATTGTATAGATTTCAAATGTTTTTTTCGACTTTGCGACTAATATTATTCATTTTGTATTCGTAATTTTGTTTTTATAAATTGTGCCGGACTTTAGGACATTTCTTGCAGCTAGTGCTGCATTTAGACTAACAACAAGTGCTTTAAAAGTGTTGAAAATTTCTCAAACGTGGTTGGGTGTCACGGTGCGAAATCAATGTAAACAGGTCTAGCAAATCCGTTGTTTGGTTTCAAAGGAATGAGGGTGTGAAGAAAAAATGGATGTAAGCTAATCTATATCTGAAGAAAATAGTAGGGTAAGTTAAAATACAGAGTACCTACTTTTATAAAAAAAAGTTAGGTTAACCCTCAGTGACTCATCCTGATTTCTGAATTTGAAAAAGGCCAGACTAAAGTCTATAAACTAGAACAGTAAACTTGCCAGTAGGCAAGTATAGAGGGTTGCATTTAACTTTTTAATATATACCTATTAAGAATGTAGCTTTTTTTCCCAAGAGTTATTTCACCCAGAGCAAAGAATGCAAAAAGATTTTCTAATCATTTATATTCTTTTATACAAAACCCTAGCTCCTTTATGTAACACCCTGTTACAAATTTCAAAATTTGTTACATAAACAGATTTATTTGCTCTCAACGTATTCCTATATAGACCATGTATTACATTTACTCGTTTAGGTACAATGCATGGACCAAGCATTTGGTCCAAGTATCAAATGATGTCACTGTGGTGTAAACACAGTCTTTTATGGTGTAAACACTTTAACCCCAAATTGGATTCTGGAATTGGATTGCAGTTTCCGAAAAGGGCTAAAACTTCCATTTATAACTAAAACAGCTGTTCTTTGACAAACTTTGATTCAAGTTGATTAGGTACTCAATTTGTTCCTTGGTCTAATTTGGTCCATGTGGTGTAAATGTACTACATGACTAAGATCAAACTCAGTAAACTTCATATTTCTGTTAAAAATTTAGGAATTATCTTTAGGAATTACATTATCTTTTAACTGTTAATTTTCTTAAAGGAATAAGCAAGAGATCATCATATACCTACCATTTGTTACCCAAAACTTGATGTCCTGCATAGAACTTCTTTAGTGAGGTCTTCACAGTCAAAATGGTAGAAACTCAATAGTAGTTGGAAAGTGCCAGTGTCCAGAAAGTACCTACCTACTTACTTCCACCAACAGAGATGTATCGAGCCTACTTCCTCCCTACTTCGAGAGGATTTGAGTGCTAGTGTGTGTAGTAACAGCAAGGACTCAAAGTAATAAAAACTGTATGCAGAGATATGTGTTGAAAGTGCAAAATGTTGTAATCTGCAGGAAGTTGTTTTTTTTTCTATTTATAGGTAATTATGTAAGATTAAATTGCCAACAACTTTTCGTTGTAGTAAATCCCGGGTTACTCAACTTATTATTAGTCATAGTTGTAATCATATTCCTAATTTTCATCCATTATAACCCATAAACAAGCCTTGCCATGGATATTTTGTTTACACGGGTTGTAATGGGTGAAAATTGAAAATACAATTATTATGACTACAACTAAGAAGTTGGATAAACCCACACAAATAATGTTTTGATTATTACAACATTTGGCCCTTAGCAATTAAAAATAAAACAGTTAATTCAAGAAACATACGTTTTTTATTTAGAAGGTATAGCTTATACAACAATGCATCCAAGCCACAGCAGCTTGATACCGTAAAATAGTGTAAAAAAGACTTAACAAAAATATGAATGAATGTTACAGAAGACAAAAATGTTGACATCATTATCTTATTATCCTCTGCTTTTCGTAGGAATATGACTGGTATGGTACGTAAGTTCATTTCTCAACTCAATAAATAAAAGTATCCCTTCAAGGGATCTGTCTCATACTCAGAGATTTAATAGTTAAATGGAGACTATAAAATTTATAAGCATAAGTTAAGTGTGTAATAAGTTCTTACCACAGATCAATTTTGGAATGTCCAAAGGGGCTTGCAAAGGCTGATCTGTTTCTTCATTATAACAAATAAACTTTTTCTACAAACGTCAAATAATGACGCATTTTACGCTTTCATTAGACAAACGTAAACCTAATCTTTTTTGAGGATCAAAATGTGAGTTTACTTTTCCGCGCGTTACCCAGGACAGCAAGCGATAAAATTTTTTTCGCTTGCTGTCAATAGCAACTACCACCACTCAACCAATTATTAAAAACTTCATTGTCACTTTGATTGAAATTTTCAGATTGTGTCTTCAGTTATGGTCAGTTGTGATTCACATTATTTGAAATTGATCGTTTGCAGAAAAAACGTTGTATGCAATACGAGCAAAAAGTCACTTTTTTGCTCTCGAGTGATTGCCGCTCTCCGCTTCTCGTCGAGCGGCAAACTTCACTCTCCGAGCAAAAAAGTTGTACTTTTCGCTCTTAATACATAAATAACTATTTTCTGTACTTCATCCTTGCGAAAATGCACCTCACATACTTAAAACACCAGTTTTCTACCAAGTTCATGGAATTCATGCTTTGTTCATAAACGAAATCTGAGGGATAACCTAACTTTCTCTAAAATTACTTATTTATGTATAAATGTACCCTACTATGTTCTCCAGGCACGAAATATTCTCTTTTAAAGGCTCTAATCCATTTTTCTCTTAAATCTTCATCCCTGGGAAACCAAAAAACCGATTTTTTAGGTCCATTCTTTATTTTGTGTTGCACCCCGACACAGCACCGGTAAGGCATTTTCACAGTTTTTAAACACTAAAATGCATAGTTCCGAATTCATCACAAACTTTAATACGTTTCCAAAGTCCAGTAATGTTCATAAAAACAAAATTCGCATTAAAAACAGAATAATCACAGTAAAATCACGTAAAATATACACGAAATCATTTGAAATCCATCCATTTCAAATGGTGACCTCGGACCACGACTGTGACGTCACAGACTCTGCTTCACGGCCTTATAGTCTAGGTGGCAGTGCATATAGGTACATACTTGTAATATAGTCGTTTTCAGGAAGATATTCATCTAGCCAGCCATGGAAATATCGGTTTTGTAGTGGCAGCCCTTCTTCCAAAAATTTTTCAACTGGAATCTGGGGAAATTCTTATTTTCTATTGGTATCAATCACGTTATGTCAAAATTTAAGAAATGGCATGACCCTTACTTTCTATCCTTATCTTCTGCATGTATTTTGAGAAAGAGAGCGCAATATTACGTCCGTCAATTCCTTAGATGCATCTTTGTAAATATTGTGAATTTAATTCTCATATTTCTTTTTTTCTTATTCCAATTTTTGTGAGTAATTTTCAAATAACTACACTGCATATTATCATCAAACAGTCCTTTATATGACTACTTTTATACTCAACAACTTATATAGTGAAAGCAAAAAGTCAAATAAACCTACGACCTACCACGGATTTGATCCCTTACAGAATGAAGCTATTTTTTAACAATTTCCTTAACTCCAGTAGCAGAGCCAGAGCTGCAGCTGCATGCATCGACTGCTTTTTGACTTTGTATGAAGACTGTAAGCAAAGTGCTCGATGCTTGAGAAAGAAAGAAAAAAAGAATTGCCCATTTTCCAGTATTCAAGTGACATCTTCAAGGTGCTACTGAATGATTTTGTATTATCCAAATGAAGAATGATCATTTGACCACCTCAATTATCTGTGAATGTACCAAAGGAAGGATGAACTAACCTCAACAAATAATGTGTGTTTCTGTTTATAAATTAAGTGTTCTGTTAAGTGATTGTGTGGGAACCAATTTGAGGGTGACCATTGTGATCTCAGTGATACAGAGTGCTAATTATGTAAGTGTTAATCTCTCCGAAGGATGCATATAACATTTGTCAAAGTTTAAAGAGTTGGTAGTCACCAATTTGTCGATCAACTCATCTGCATACTAGTTTCGGGGTCTACTCCTCATCAGTACAGCTTTGGCTTCTCAACAAATTGGAGACCATGTGTTTGCGGCTTAAAGCCAAAAATCTATGGATGCTCTGTACAACATCTCACTATTTGTCAAAATAACACTAAGTTTTTATATATTATCATATTCCTGCAGATCATATTAGATATATTCATTTTTTGCTATTGTGGTTGCTAAGGACTGGACCTCAAAAGGGGCCTCTTGATGTTTACAATCCTGGGTTATAATATGTAAATCACCATACATTTTTAAGTGTTTTGTATAATGTATTACTACAAAGACCCTTAATGTACTTTTGAAGTGGATCTTCCATTCTTAGAAAAAAGCCAGCGGCATGTGTATGGAATTATTTTCTTCGGTAAATATAATTTTTAATTATACTTGAAATTTTAACAGAAACCAAGCAGAAACCTTTTATTTTATGTCATGTCATGGTTCTTTCTCATAACTCATTTCATTAAAAATTCCAAAACAATACATGAATGAGTTTGAAAGTTTGTATCCAAATCACAAACTCTCAAGTGCATCTTTTGAGCCCAAGGTATGTCCTAGAGCCCACATTGAGAAAAAAATGTTTACAAACAACTCGGTGACCTTGACCTGCTCTATGTGTGTTATAATTTTTAAAATATTTTCCAAAATGTGTACAGGTTGGTTGTGAAGTTTTCGTAGAATAGGATAGAACAATGAAAGTAGCTGGTAGTTTATTACTCCAGCATTCTTGTCTCCTGATAATTCACAGCCAACTTAATGAGTTTTTCCATTAAACACACTATACTTGTTTTGCTTTGTATATAAAATAAAAAAGTTCTTGCAACTTCAACAGCATTTTTATTCCAGGTATAGTAAGTTAGTTGCAAAGGGGGTTCTTAATTTCAAACTAATACATAGCCTTTACTTGTTTCTAAAAGTTACTTCAAATTCTATGCATATAAATCGAAACATTTTCAACTGAGTTTATAAAAAATGGCCCCAGCTTATATGCCATTTAGTTTTAAAGAACTGTAGCTCTCTTAGTTGAAAAGTTGTTCCATTCCACCAAGAAACCATTCCAGAATGATCTATCATTCTTGACAACTCACTAATATGATATTGAAATAAACAATGTGCTTGTCCAGAGTGGTTCTGCAAACGTCAAGATGGTTCCTCATTTCAATTTGAAATGTTTGCTAGTGAGTTGGCCAAAATGGTTTTTTTAAAGGTTCTGCAATGGTTCTCTAGCATTTGTTTCAAGGTGGTAGACAATGATCTATTATTAAATGAAACATCTTGGACTTCCATTGTCTTTAATGAGTTTTTTCACGACGTTTGGAGCAGTGGAATTTCTGATCGTTTTCAAGTTCATTTAATGGTTCTCTAGCATGTTGGAACAAACCTCATATTAAATCACTACACAAATGTTTTAGTTTCTTGATATTTAGGTAGTTTAAGAAATTAAATGCTCAATTAGGCAAGACATTTTTTTGTGTAAGTAATTTATAACTTAAAATCAATAATCATATATAGTTAACAAACAAAAATACACTTCTCTAAATACCGACACATACAACTGAAAAGGTCAACTTTTATAAGTTGACCTTCAATAATGGAGCTATACCCAAATGACAACTGAAATGATATAACAGTAAATTCATCTGGTAGGAAATATTCTTTTCTTTATGATGGGGAATAATCTCGACTAATATTAACTCGATTCATAGTGATCATCGAGGAACATTATGGATGGTGTATGGATATAGGAATTATGGATGGCATATAGCTAACCTATATGAAAAGGCTACTGGGACTCTCACCACGGATCCTAATCACACAATCCAACATCATATGGCAGTACCAGTACTTAAATTCACTCTGGTAGAAACATAATCTTTTCTCAGGTCAACATCACCTGAGTTTGGAACAATTTTTACTTGACTGCAATCTGCATTCAATTTTAAGGTTGGAAAGTGGTAAACTATATAATATTATGTAACACATAGGCATAAGCATAGTTAAATGTATTGTCTATTCCCAGGGCATTTGGACACTAAGGTAATTTCTGGGTGAGTATATTTGGTACTTTTGGAAATCTTGTTCATGGTTGATGGTCCAGTTCAGTCCTTCTCTCATCAATAACTGCTTGAATGTGGTCTTCCTGTCTCAATTTTTGTAAATTGTAACTCTACTCTGGCATCTTATTTTGCAGAAGTTGGAGGTTGTAGGTTGCAGATGAGTTTTCTGGGTCATGCGATGAATTGTGTTAATAGTTCTGTGTGGTAGTTAGTTGCTTATTAAGCCAGTTTACTTTTTCTACATTACAAACGCAGCATAACAATTGGATTTGAGCAAAATTTGAGAAATAAAGTAGTTATGTTTTAAAATTACAAAATTTCGAGGTTAAAACCCGATAGATTCGTTCGTTAAGCTCGATTCGCACCACTCTCCGATCTAGTAACTTTTCTGGTAACTTTTCAATTGTTTTTAAAAGATGCGTTTACAATGTCATGGGTGGCTAGATGAATATCTTCCTGAAAACGACTATAATACCAGTACGATGAATAGTTTGTAGCGAAAAAGAAGTTCGCTGTAACGCTTGGCAACCGTGGTATCAAAACTATGGCAACAACGGCAGCATTCCACAAATAGTAGTTTGCGAGTTACGACCGCTCGCCAAGAGTCTTCAATTGCAATCCCCAATATTCAAAATTTAATAATTGAACAATTCCAGAATCTCAATTTCTAGTTGATAAATGTTATATCAATTATATTTAAGGTAACAAGCACTCACTTTTTTACTTACCTACTTTCTACTTTCAGTAAATATGCAGTAACGGCAAGGGTTTTCTTTGGCTCAACTCAGTCGGGGTTGCTCGCTGTAAATTGGCACGTTTAAAACCCTTTGGTCACAATAAAGTACCACCGAATCGCGCACTGTACCCTTCCAGACGGTTTCCGACCATTTTTTCACCTTCCGAAAGGGAATTTTCCACGAGAAGTTTCAAAAATGCCTCTAAAGTTCTAGGGCGACGCGTAATAAAATTCTAGAATTTCGATAGCTGAAAAAAGCGAGCAACGTTGGCGATGACGTGCGCAACGCCATGTTCTTTTCACGGCCAACCCGATTTTTTTGAGCTGTCAAATAGTGCGAACTAGCGTTATGGAGTATATAGCTATCATTGTCTTGCTAATTGTGCTTCGCAGAAACAAAACATCTTGGTGATCTTATGAATAGAATGTTAAGACAATAAAACCAAGAGGGTGTGTTCGGAGTGTACGAAAATAGATAATAATTAGTGAGTTGGAAAAATTAATTAAACCACCCCATGGGTGCCTTTAACTAATGTGGTGTTGACTTGTGCGTTGCAATTCAGTTACATCAAGGATTATGTGAGGATTACTAAGCCAGGAAAATTAACTTTTGCTTATGGAATTTGGATTGGACTGCAGAAAATTTTCTTGAACATTTTTGTTCCAGTTGAAAACTTCCTCTCCGGCATTGTGGATGTATGATGTATGCACCGCACTGCAGAGTCAGTGGTAAGATTGTTAGTTGGGACATGTCAATACCGTTTTTTCTTCGCACTCACACTTTCAACAAAATGTTACACATTTTATATGGACGAAGGCTGCCTATTTCTTAACAGTCAAACAAAATTTACTTGCCTTTCTAGACCTCTGTTTATGAATAAATAAAGATATTTTTCTTTATAATCAGAATAAACAAACGATAATGAACCAATGCATACATAAGTTTAGTATTATTGCACAGACATCTTATTTTTAAGGTCAATGATGAAGTGTCGCTCTTATTTTGTAGAGACGATTGAATATTTCCTAAGGGCACATGACAGAACAAAGCTTTATATAGATTAAAACAAATAATATGTAGACACAAAAGAACAAAGGGCTCTTAAAACTTAAAAAAGGGAGCAATTTCCAATATACAGGGTGCCGCGGGTTGTTAGACATAACTATTAATAACTATAAGGAAGGAAACCTATCCTTCGCCATTTTATCCACAAAAACAATATAGTAGGTACGCTATTCGACCATATTTTTAGAGGATAGAATCGAAGGAGGATGACTGCCTCATCCTTCCGTGGATCCCCCAACCATTTTGACACAATTGCCCTATCGACTTTTCAAATTGTCCTCTTTCACCTCCCACTTTAGAACGTGTTTTGCAGGCATTTAGAAAAAAAGTCTCTAAAAAACTTTGGGAGGTCGCTACAGGGTTGCCAAAATTTAATCATTTTTTATCAAGCTCAAACTACTCAGGCATTGATGAAAGGGGTGTCCATTTGAAAACGTCATCTGGTTGGCGCTGAAATGTCAAAAGCAAAGGATCAAAACCCTAAGAAGGTAACAAACTTTCAGTGGAAAGGAGTGAAAGAGGACATCAAGGAAAGGAAAAAACAGTTTCATTCACTCCAATCGGTGGAGGTGTTCTCAAGTTACAGGCGGTAAAAGTTGAAAATTGACAAAAAAGTGGTAATTCTCCCCCACCTTTGGACATTTCCAAAAAAAAAAATCAGGAAATTTTTTTGCTATTTATGATCGGAATGGGACGTTTGCAATCCTCTAAGAAGGTAAAAACTCATTTCGAACGAAACTAACCTCTAAAGTGTTTTTTTTTAAATGGTCAAAAACACGATTCTAAAAGTGCCTAAAAATCGACCACCGAAGGGGTCTATTTCTGAAAATATTGCACTTAGAGGTGAAAGAGGACATCAAGAGGAGGAGAAAACAGTTGGACTCACTCCAATAGGTCGAGGAGTTCTCAAGTTACAGGCGGTCAAAGTTGAAAATTGACAAAAAATTGGTAATCCCCCAATTTGACATTTTCAAAAAAAAAACAGGAAAATGTTTTTGCTGTTTTTGATCGGAATGGGACGTTTGCAATCCTCTAAGAAGGTAAAAACTCATTTCGAACGAAATTAACCTCTAAAGTGTTTTTTTTTAAATGGTCAAAAACACGATTCTAAAAGTGCCTAAAAATCGACCAGTGAAGATGTCTATTTCCGAAAATATTGCACTTACAAAACTTTCAGGGGCGGGAGGTGAGAAGAAGACATCAAGAGGAGGAGAAAACAGTTGGACTCACTCTAATCGGTCGAGGAGTTCTCAAGTTACAGGCGGCCAAAGTTGAAAATTAACAAAAAATTGGTAATCCCCCATTTGGACATTTTCAAAAAAAATCAGTAAAATTGTTTTGCTGTTTTTGATCGGAATGGGACGTTTGCAATCCCCTAAGAACGTAACAAACTCATTTTGAACGAAATTAACCTCTAAAGTGTTTTTTTTTAAATGGTCAAAAACGCGATTCTAAAAATAACTAAAAATTAACCACCAAAGAAATCTATTTCCGAAAATATTGCACTGACAGAACTTACAGTGGTGGGAGGTGAAAGAGGACATCAAGAAGAGGAGAAAACAGTTGGATTCACTCCAATCGGACAGAGCGTTCTCAAGTTACAGCCGATCAAAGTTGAAAATTGGCAAAAAGGTGGTAATACTCCCCCTTTTGGACATTAAAAAAACAATCAGGAAAATTTTTTTGCTGATTTTGATCGGAATGGGATGTTTGCAATCCTTTAAGTAGTGTTTTTTTTAAATGGTCAAAGAACACGATTCTAAAAGTGCCTAAACATCGACCATCGAAGGGGTCTATTTCTGAAAATATTGCACTTACAGAACTTTCAGGTGGGATGTGAAAGAGAACATCAAGGGGAGGAGAAAACAGCTGGATTCACTCCAATCGGTCGAGGCGTTCTCAAGTTATAGGCGGTCAAAGTTGAAAATTGACAAAAAGTGGTAACAGCCCTTTGGACATTTTCAAAAAAATTTCCATTTTTTTTTGTTTTTGATCGGAATGGGACGTTTGCAATCCCCTGAAAACGTAACAAGCTCAATTTGAAAGAAAATAACCTCCAAAGAGGTTGTTTTAAAAATTGTCCAAAAACTCGATTCTAAAAGTGCCTAAAAATCGACCGCCCAAAGGTGTCTATCTATCGTTTCCAGGGAGGTGAAAGAGGACATCAAGAAGAGAAAAAATCAGTTCGAATCACTCAGTCGACCGAGGCGTTCTCAAGTTACAGGGGGTCAAATTTGATTGAGAATTGAGAAATAAGTCGTAACCCCCCCCCCCCCCTTTGGTGATTACCCCCCTCGTTGATTAAGACACACTATATATGGAAAGTCCAGCGATTTTTTTTATTCTATCATATTTAAAAAACCTCTAAGTACTTACGTATTCGTAAAAAAAACGTAGAAATTTGGTCGTGATATTGATATAGCACCGAGCACACTATTACTTCACCTTTTTCGATGGATACCAATGATCTAGGAGATATGGAGAGAACCAGCAAATAAATGTCTCTAAAAATGGCCCCTATTTTTAGTCGGAATTTCGCAATTTTTATGATTCCCCTGACGTAATTTGGTCGTCATCACACGTCACACAAGCATCATATAGCAGCTGAAAGCTAAGCTGGATATAGATTTCGTGCACGTTACGTCACAATTTGAACTTGGAGCCTGAGAGTTCGTCAACTTAACCTCTTCGATATAATTTATATATAAATTAATGACATCGTAGCATTTAATATATTTTTTTTCAGCTATCTTATATTCAGTAAGGCTTTAGTGTGGACTAGTTATCTGCCACCATGCACCACCAATCGATACCTTTTTATATCTCAAAACTACTTAAAATTGAGACAAAGAAGCAGGAAAATAGAAGTTGGAAGGTAGATGGTTTTCATAGAAACGAGACACTAACACTCTTTGTTTGGATATTATAAATTCTTGTTTTTTTTGCAAAAAAATAGCCCTTAAACGCGTCTCAAACAATAACACAAAAAGCCAAACCCATTGTCAGCGCCCATTACAAAACCATTGTTCTCTCAAGGTGATAAATATGGAGCACGGCATCTGATAAAAGAACCTCCCCATTGAAGGTACTGTTTGGAGGCAGTACCGAAATTTCTGCACCACGCCAATAATAAATAGATAAAAGCCTCCCGTGGCGTGGTGGTACCACGCTCAATAGCTCCGCGGCCGTGTAGTACCCGCGATAAAATAAATAATGCAAATGGACATATGGTACCTATTCCGCGAATAAATGGCCGAGGAGTACCGCATTTTAAAGCATCGATACACACACATTTTCGGATCAATGGTGTGTGTTGCTTTATCAGATTGAATAAAATAAAGTCGACCAGCTGGGTACTCGAGAAGTTATCGTACATGAGAGCGACGAAAAATCTAATAATGACCGGTGATTAACCCACTCGAAAAACGCACGTACGTACTTGTTAACTGTCGCAAAGGGTGAAAGGGTTCTAAGGGTGGAACGGCCCCAAAACAATGAAACAATGAATCGCCCTTTTTAATAAGTGTTCATTGATATGCAAATAAGGATTTGGATGCTTAGTTTTGAGATAAGGCTTTTTTTGTGCTAATTGGCTCAAGTTTTATTTATTACTCCATAAAAATGCATTTTGTTTTTAGATTTATACCGGGTGTCCAGCACAACTCTGGACATAGGAGGTTAATACGGGAAACCGGTTTTTATTTGTTTGCGCCTGTACGGTTGAATTGATTGGAAAACTTTTAAGAGTAAAGTTGTAGAGTGTATGGTCAGCTATCATCCTGTATTTTTTTCAATACCCCCAGTTTTGGCCGTTTTTTGGAAAAACCCCTCGAAAAGTGCAAAAATTTGAATTTGGCGCGTCACCCCCACCTTGCATGTGCAGTGTCGCCAACATAATAATTTCTTATGTCATAGTCAGAGCCGATTTTCCTTTCTTATTTATTTTGAGGGACTATCATGTAGTAATTAACGTGATTATGCAGTGAAAATATGTTGGCGACACTGCACATGCATGGCGGGGGTGACGCGCCAAATTCAAATTTTTGCACTTTTCGAGGCGTTTTTCCAAAAAAAAGCCGAAACTGAGGTATTAAAAAAATTACAGGATGATAGCTGACCATAAGCTCTACAACTTTACTCTTAAAAGCTTTTCAATCAAATTAACTATACAGGCGCAAAAAAATAAAAGCGATTTCCCATGTTAATCTCCTATGTCCAGGGTTCTGCTGGACACCCGGTATACAAAACATTGGCTAAAAAGTTGTTTTTAAAAGAGCCTCAAAATTAACCACCAAAGGGGTCTATCTGCGAAAATATTGCACCTACAGGACTTCCAGGGTGGGAAGTGAAAGAGAATATCAAGAAAAGCCAAAAAGAGGCGCGGTTCAATTGTTCTAAAGTTACAGATGTTCAATCCTCTTTCTTTGGTCATTTGAAAAACATTTAGGAATTTTTTTAATGTTTTTCATCAGCATGGAATGTTTGGAATCTCCTAAGAACAAAACAAACTTAGTTCGAAAGTAATTAGTATTCCAAAAAGTGAATTTTTAAAAAATGACACAAATGCATGTGATGATGAAGATGAGAATATCGCAATTAAGAAAAAAAAAGTCAAAAGTTAAAAGCAAATCATTGGGTTTCGAGCTCTTATACTGGGTGAACCAGACAAGTTTTGCGCCTATTTCGATGTACCCACTTTTTTACATTTCACCCTGTAGATGGTCTCAAATCTTGTGTTGAAATTTAGTGATTGGTAAAGAAGTGTCTGCCATGTGGACCAGTGAAGCGAAAGGCATTGTATACAACGTGCAGAATTTAATAAAGTCGCTAGACCGGTTTCTGCCCTCAAGCCATCATCAGCGCCAAATCTGCTGTAACAAGCAGAATGAGGCGTGAAAGTGACCATAAAAGTTATTCTTTTATAGTTCGCTAGACACTTTAATATTAGATTGTCTAAAAAAAAGGGAAATGATGACGTTATAGACACTATTTTAGAGGGGTAGGAAATTAGTTGAAAGTTAAATTTTGTATATAAAGAGGACATTCAAAACAACAAACAAAACCCGTTGGATTCACTACAATCGCTGCAATTGCTTTAAAGTTAGAAGCGATCAAATTTGAAACTTGAGAAAAAAAGGTAATACTCTTTGGTTAATGTGAACAAAATTTTAGAATTTTTTTTCCTGTTTTTAGTCAAAATGGTACGTTTGTAATTTCCTAAAAACAAAACAAATCTAGTTCGAATGAAATTAGCACCAAAAAGCGAGTTTTTTAAAAAATGGCAAAATCCTTGATTTTAAAAGAACATAAAACTCGAAAACCAAGATATCTCCAAAAATATTGCACCTAAAGGACTTCCATTGGAGGGAGGTGGAAGAAGACATCTGGAAGAACCAAAAAACCGTCGAATTTACTCTAATCGGTCTAATCGTTCTAAAGTTACCGGCGGTCAAAGTTGAAAATTGAGAGAAAAAGGTACCTATTTGATCAATATGAAAAATTTTTATAATTTTTTTCCTGTTTTAATCAGAAGGGGCGTTTGTGGTCCCCAAGAACTCAAAAAACTTAATTTGAATGAAATAAGCCGCAAAAAGTTAGTTTCTGAAAAAAATGGCAAAAAGTTGCCTAAAAATCGACCAACAGAGGGATTTACCTTCAAAAAAGAAGAGCAAAAAACAGTTGAAGAACAAAATTGAGAAAAAAGACGTAATAACGCCTTTGGATTAATTTGAAGAACATTTTATTTTCTACGCGATAAAACGAAAAGTTTAATCTTCTCTTTGCTTTGTTGTTTTTGTTTTTATTAGTTGCGTTAAGTAAATATCGTTAACTACTTTTTTCTTCTGTGTTTTCCTTTTATCTCTATATCTACTTGATATTATTTTCTTATTTGCTACTACCTTTCATTTACAGATTCAGTTTTAGTTTATTTAGTGACATAGCTTTCTTTAGTTTTGTCTCTTTGATATTTACTTTTTGATTATATATGTCTTAAATGTTAAATCTCCCTGTCTTTGGACTTTCTTTTTACTTCAACTAATTTTTAGGAACAGCTCAATCAACTGTTTGTAAAATTTGTGTTTCTTCACTTAAGCTTACTTTTCACCTTTTTTTTGTTTTTTTTTCTGCTCTTTACATTTTTTCTTCTTTGCTATATATTTTTTTGTATGTTACGTTTTACATTTTTCTAACAAATTCAGTTACATTTTATCTTTTATACCTAATCCTTTTTTAGTTTTGCTTTTCATACTTTGCCTTTTTATTATAATTAGTATAAGTAATTCACTGTTATATTATTCCTTCATTTTTACTTTATTTTTTTAGTAGCCTTTTTCAAATTTTCTTCTGCCTTTTCCTTCATTGACTCCTTGTGTCAAAATTGTGTATTATAAGTTTTGTATTTAAACATTTTTAGTTAATATGATATTTTTTGTTATTAAACTCAGTTCAGTCTAATTTTTGGGTTTCTTCTGATTTCTATACTAACTTTTCTCTTTACTTTGTAGTTTTTTTATTGAGCTACGTTCTACTCCCTGTCTTATTCTTTTTCTTTGTTCGATATTGTTTTCTTGTTTCTTACTATTTTTTGTTAAAGATTTAGTTTTTTTATTATTACATTTTATTATACAGGGTGTTCAGTTTAAAATGATGTACATGGGGATATTGAAAACCGTTGAAGATACAACGTCGCTTAAATGGAAGAAAAGTTGCGTATTGGTCTGCTTAAAAATAATCCGAGTCAATAATAATTTAAATCGATATCGATCCGATGATACAGGGTGAAAACCAAAAAAGTGCATTTTCGAAAACCATTAATACTTTACTTATTATAAGAGCTACAGTCACGAAAATTTCAGATTAGGGGTAGGGGAATATGGTGATTCCGAAAATTCGGTCAAAGGTCGTCTAGGCCTACTGTGTTGTGCGCGGCCGTTGTTAACTTTCGTTTTTCTTAAAGAGGCAATATTGAATTTTTGCATTTTTAAAATCTCCGTAAAAATGCTATTCCACCATGTGTAACATCTTTATGCTCGGCCAAGAAAAATACTTAAAAATAACAAAATTAAGATTTCATCGCATTAGGTATTCCTATTAAAATGTACCTCCCTACTGTAAATGAACGGCAACTTCAGGTTAATTAAGAGAAGTTATGTGTAGTTTACTAGTAAAATTATTCAAAAGCTTGTACAAGCTGAACTAAGAAACAATAAAAACAAAGAAACGAAATTAACTATTTTAGAATGAAATTAAGGTGTTCAAATATACCACCGTTCTCTCACGCGCACAACATAGCTCGTCTCAAGACTGCTTCGCAAGAGTTTCTTACTATTTGCAGAGTTACGACGACTTTTACAACTATCAGTAAAACTTCAGTTTGAAGTTAAAACACCAGACATGACGTACATTGCATTGTTTACTTCACAGATAAACAATGCAATGTAGGTCATGTCTGGTGTTTTAACTTCAAACTGAAGTTTTACTTGAACTTGTAAAAGTCGCCCTAAGTACGTTAACAGCTTCTATAACAGCTGGCCTAAGTTCCTTTACGGTTTCGTAAGACCTACGATATACTTTATTTTTCAGATAACCCCATACAAAAAAATCGAGTGGTGTTAAATCAGGGGACCTTGCGGGTCAACCAATTGGTCCCAGGTTGCCTATGTCAAATTTCTCCCATGAGTCCCATGTCATATTTCTTACAATTTAAAAAGTTATTCATTTCAAAATTTCCTATCTTTTAATTCCTAATACTGTCAATAAAAACCATGCTCTGATGGATAATAACAAATGACAAATCTAAGCACACTATGCCAAAATTTTAATAGGAATATCCTAGTCATCTACGATGGAATGTTAATTTTGTTATTTTTAAGTATTTTTCATTGCTAAACATGAAGATGTTATACATGGTTGAAGAATATTTTTTACGGGGATTTTAAAAGTGCAAAAATTCAATATGGCGTCCATAGGAAAAATGAAACTTGACAACGGCCGTGCACAACATAGTAGGCCTAGAAGACTTTTGACCGATTTTTCGGAATTACCATATTCTCCTATCCCTAATCTGAAATTTTCATGACTGTAGTTCATGTAATAAGTCAACTATTAGGGTTTTTCGAAAATGCACTTTTTTGGTTTTCACCCTGTATCATCGGAACAATATGGATTTACAATATCATTAACTCGGATTATTTTTAAGCAAACCAATACGCAACTTTTCTTCTATTTAAGCGACCTTGTATCTCCAACGTTTTCCAATATCCCCATGTACATCATTTTAAACTGGACACCCTGTATATTTAGTGTTTTATCTAATTTATTTAAACGTTTTTTCTCTTTTTCCTTTCCTTTTCATTATAATTAATTCACTCAGCTTTTTGTCATGTTTCTTCCTTTTTACTCATTTTAAAATACTCAGCATAGAGTATTTTGAAATTTTACAGTAAAAATTAGTCAAAAAGAAAACGTGTTTAATTAAACAGGATTACATTTTCACCTGCTTTAACTAATGAATTCAAAGATGAAGAAAAAAATTACGTAAATAGACAAATAATCAAAAAAATGGGCGAAGATTTACAAAAAGTCGATAAAAACTATTTCAGTGTTACCAACGAAGTTCGAATAGGAAAATTTGAAGCTAAAAGCAGCATTTTAAAATGTGACACCAAAAAATTAGTCAAAAAAAAAATTGTTTTTTTTTTAGTAAGATAGGATAAGCAACACCTCACTTTCAGCTACTCAGAAATTAATTGCTGATTACAGAATTTATGAATTTTTACCTGGGACCCAAAAAAAATTGGCAAAAATTAGCTAAAAATCTACTAAAATTAAAGAAAAGTGAAGTAAAGTACGGTGTTTCAATGTCAAAAATAATATTTTTAAAAGGTAATTGAAGTTACAAGTAGCATTTTGGAATTTCGTACCACACTTTACGTACTACGGTACTTTCGTTGGTGGGAGAGAGGTGAAAGAGGACAGAGGCAATGAACCTTTTGATTCGCTCCCTTCGCTCCATCCATTCTAATGTTACATGCGGGCAAATTTGGAAATTGTGAGAAAAAATAACGTAATACCCCCTCCCCCCCCCCCCCCAGTAATACCCTTAGAAAAACAAATCTGCTTTTGATTAGAATTTGACGTTTAAAATCTCCTAAGGACGAGACAAACTTAGTTCGAATAAAGTTAACCTCTAAAAGTGAGATTCTTAAAAGTGACCAAAAAGTTTCTGAGAGACTAAAAATTGCCCATCAAAGAAATCAGACTTCAAAAATATTGCACCTACGGGACTTCCATTGGTAGGAGGTGGAAGAGAACATTAAGAAGCACAAAAAACTGTTGGATTTTGGGATTGGAGTTGGAAACCAACGAAACAAAGTTTGGATGAAATCAGCCTAAAAAATACGAATGTAACTTCTCGTTCTCTCTCTCTCTCTCTCTCTCTCTCTCTCTCTCTCTCTCTCTCTCTCTCTCTCTCTTTCTCATCTCTCTACACGAACTAAAATAGAACTTGCGGAACACCTTAATAAGGCAGATTGAAATTTCATAACTTACACTTTTATCTATACTACAAAATATCTCTAATTCGGTCCTGGTTTCTGCTACCGAAAAAGGGTTGCTCCGAAATTAGGGTTGAAACAAGGCTTAATTGTACATTGATATGCAAATCGGCTCATCCAGTCGGCAAAGCACTAATCTGCCCTCATTATTTCGCAGCTTTTAAGCTCATCGGAGTAGCAGGACTAACAGCTGCCCCAAAAACAATGCGTGGGGGTTAATAATAGTTAAAAGAACCCCCCTCGCTTTCAACGGCATAACCGGTACTTAATCCCTCGGCGGCAGAGATTTTTTTCATCGCTTTCATACCGGGTGTCTCAATAATAAATTAGAGCCAACAGGTGTTGTCAGTTACAGAGTGCATAAAATAAGCCCGAACCCAGATCATATTTGCTATTATTGATGACGGAATTCGAGAAACATGTACCGCAATCCCACTCTGGCTGAGTGTCGTATACAGAGTGTATTTGCGTAAAGCATAATGAGCAGTTGCTGACCGGTCTGATATTTCTCTTCTTCTTTCTTTCCACTGATGAACCAGCGGCGGCCGGTGAACTAAACTTTGAATAAGAGACAAAAGTATAAGATGTCAAACGAAGAACCTACGCCTATGGCATATAGAGGCACGAAGAAATTTACACCTGACAATGGTCGAGTCGTCCGTCGCCCACCTAAGAACTTCGATGAAATAATCCAAAGCCACACCTTATACTAACTCGCTACAGATAAAGATGTAATGGTCTCATACCTACCAGTACTTTATGACCGTATGTACTGTTTAATTAATGGTCTTAGGGCGTATCTGGTTTCCTGCTGTACACATTATGCATAATTATTGTAAAAGCAAAAAGTGTTCTTTAGATATTAGTCCATACTTAAGTATCTAATTAGTTTTAACGTCGATTAATATTCTCATTTCTATTTGAGAATTGTTATACTGTTTACAGTTTTAATTCAAATTCACAATGAAATAGGTGAAATTACGTATTTTGAAACTGCGAAAGCTATAAACCTGAAATTTCAGTTTTAAGTTCTTTCCAGAAGTATAAACCAAAACATGGCTATGATATGAGAGGATACTCGATTTGTATATCCAATGGATACCCCAAATAGGATATCGTTTTGGGAGGTTCATTGGATCTAAAAGCGCGATATAAAATTACGTGAGCGGAATTGCCTGTCTGGTGGATGTTCAGTGGACATCTTATGAATATTCTGTATGTAACTGGACCAAAAAAATCTAATTGTAAACAACGTAGAAACATGAAGACTTGCATTTTTAGACGCTTTAAGTCATATTTAACCAATTTTGCCCTAATTTTGATCTATTTAAAAAAAAAACTCCAACTTTGCATTTTTTGTAGTTTTAAGTCGTTTCTAACGGATTTTTGGCCCTAATTCTTACCTGACTTTTTCGAAAAACATTAAAGTTACATTTTAGACGTTTTCAGTCAAATTTCACTGATTTTGGACCAAAAATGTAACTTTACCGAAAACAACAAATTAGAAGATTTAATCAGTTTTGCCTGATTATGTCAGAAAATTGAATTTCCTCAAAAATATAAAAAGTTGCATTTTTGGACGCTTGGAGTCATCTTTTACCAATTTTAGTCCTAATCTTTTTCTCAAGCGTCACAGCAACTTAAAGGAGGACCGAATATTGATTGTGTCGATTGTTGTTGGTTTGTGTTAGGTTGAAACCTTAGAGCTAGGCCAGCTATGGGCTAGGAGCCCTAGGGCTCCAGCTAGGAGATGGATATAAGTTCGATATTCGATTGGATCGGAAATAAGAAATAACAAAAATAATGACAGTGATAACTGCTTTGCAATAATTTGACGTAAGATGTCATGACGTCACCGAAACGTCACTTCTGCCAGAAGTCGTCATCAGCTCAAAAGTTCCCACTGCTAAAAAAGGGGCCAAAATTGTAAAACAGAAGCGGGTTTCCAGATTAGCTTGATGTTGTAACGAATTTTAATAAGCGAGGGAGAAAGGGACTGTTGGTGTTGGTGTTGGTTATTTGACGTCCAAACTGGTAATAAAATTATTTATGGCGCCACCGTCTAAGTGTTTTACGTGGTAGCGGATCCACAGAAAAGCCTATCGGGGAAATTTTGAACAGTGGAGAAGGGTGTCCAGGTGTTATGTCTTTGGTTGCAATTTGAGAGAAAGATACAGAATAGACTCAATACTGTAAAACTCAATTTTCAAGATGCAATGTCAACAAGATTATAAAAGTATATCAGTTTAGGGCTTTTACGGATTATAACGAGAGGCTCTTTAACGTGAATTTAAGGGAAAATATACGGTCGGCTATTCTTGGATGGGAACAGGTACGGGAATTTTACTAATTCGATAAGTTGATGGTTAAATGTATATGTGTGAGGCCCAACAAACGCTAAGCTGGGTATATATGTGTAGGTGGAAATAGGGTCCAACAAACGCTAAGCCTTGTATGTATGTGTGTGAATTGGGCTCAGCAATCACTATAGCCCTGTTTTTTAAGTGATTATGTGGTACTTCTTGGCTCAATTTACCGTTCAATGGCTGGCGATTGAATCCTCGAAATTTTGCTCCTCAGCTCTTTGATAGAGAAACAACAATGATAACAAAGTATCCAAGGACTGGTTCTAGCTAAAGATTGCCAGTCGTTAACCAGAATTTGAAGGAAATACACACATTTTGAAAGCTGACAAACATGCCGTTGGTTAACCTACGTTATGTAGTATCCGTTCCTAAGTATCCGTTAACCCTTCGGTTAACCCTAATTAATTGAACTTGACTTTTATAGCTTTATGACCGCGTTCCCGTTTCGCGAAAAATGTAGTAATTTCGTTACAATGTTCAGAGGTGACATTATCTAGAAATCTGTCTCAAGTGCTGTGAGAAAAATACAAATAAAAAAAGTTTTATAGCTTAGCAATTAGTTTTTAATTAATATATTTCTGTATATACAGGTTTTGTCAGATTAGCGGAGGGTTAGAGGCGGATTCAGAGATCATGCTAAGTCGGCACTCATCTAACTCTCAGATTTCCCCTAAAGCCCACTCAAGTTAGTGTTGCCTTCAATCCACCTCACTATCTGTATTCAAATGATCTGTTTCAATGAGGGCCTACTTTGAATGTGAGTGAAGAAAAAGACAACTTGAACGTAACCTCATATTTTGTATGGTCGTTTTAGCCGTCCGCTCTGCAAGTATTTCTATCCTTTACTTTCTCAATAAAAAGGTTAAGGAATACTCTCAGACTTTAAATTCAACTTAACCTACAAACAACTTTTAACAACACAAAGACAATTTGTCTATTTTGACAATTTTTCAATTTTGTTTGATTCGTTAGCAGTTCAGAAAGTAATCTAAAAAGTTCAGTGGAAACACCAAAAGAGTGTTCATGGCGGGTACAGAGAAACGGACGGGGGGGAATTGAAATTGAATGAATGAAGATGAGGGAGAATTGGGAGAATTTGAAATCCAGAAGGCGAAAAGAACTCTCAAATGAAAAGAAAACTCAGATGGGTACCGGCGGTGGCCCATATAAAGCTCCAACTCAAGATGCACTAGACAATGTCTTTGATTCTAATCTAGACATCGAAATAAAATAGAGACAATAGTGATAGTTACACAATCGCAATGCTAGGGACCCTCAGTTAGACCATACCTACTATGTGCTAGAAGAAGAAACATTAGTGGAAACCCCCGTTCCATCTGAGGCTCCCTCAAAGCAGACAGGTAAATTTGGGTTTATTTGAAGACACATTTTATTACTTTCAATTTTGATGTTAAACAATATTTTAGGAGCTGCATCTCCATCACCTTTGGAATGCATTGCCTAATAAAATACTTCAGGCAAGACCTACTTTAAGATCAAAACGTAAGCAGTTGCCTAATATATCACGAGGCACTGCAATCGAACGAGAATTGCAAGTAAGGTTACAAAGAACAAAAACTTTGATAACACAACATGAGGAACTCCACAAATTGCGCATCCAAGAACAAGAACTGAAAATTGAAGAACAAAAATTACGAGTCGCCCTAGCAAAGGAAATTTTAAAACAAGAGTAAATAAAAACTGAAAATTTGAAAAAAAATCGTACTGATCTTAATTTAACACGTTTTTAAATACATAATTCACACCCATTTCAAGTGATTGTACCTTTTTGTTAAACTTTTATTATATTTTTAGACATGTTAATAACAAACAATTATTATTAAGTATAATAATTATTAACCAACAACATTCCTTTGAATAAATGCTGCCCTAATAGCATTTCCTCTTGCATTTATGGGTAATGCTACAAGCTGTGGCATATTATTATTAACAATTGGCTCATCAAAAAAAAATTGTCTTTCATGTATCACAATATTGTGCAACACAGCTGTGGCCGCTATAACTCGTATTGTCTTTCTCAAATCTAGTTGTAAGGCACGAGATAGGCATCGAAATCTCCCTTTACATATTCCAGATGTTCATTCAACAACATTTCGAGTAAGGATATGAGCACTGTTATAACGCTGTTCTTCCCTAGTTGTTGGTTCCAACAATGGAGAGTATACATGTCTTGTTTGTGCATAGACGCAGTCACCCAATAGAATCCCTGGTAAATTGCCAGATTCCAAACGGTTAAGAACTGAACTACTGTTAAACATTCTACTATCATGTGCAGAATCAGGCCAACATATAACTGTATCCATTATTTGGCTCTTGGGACCAGTAACCACTTGCACATTTAAAGACATCCACCCTTTTCTGTTTCTTTATAATTCCGCATTTGGTCCCCTTGGGCTTTTAATTTCAATATGGGTGCCATCCACACATCCTATCACCCCGGGAAATCTTCCAATTTGGTAAAAGTCTCTTCTCAACTGGGTAAAATCATTGGGAGGCTCTGCAAGCAAGAAATCTACCAAGATTTCTGGCCACCAATTTGTCGATCAACCCATCTGCATACTAGTTTCGGGGTCTACCCTTCATCAGTACACCTTCCGCTGATCGACAAATTGGGGACCGTGATTTCAGAGTATCACGATAATACGATAATACGTTTCTGGTGATAAAATAAAGGATTGAAAAAAAAAGTTATCTAATATCCTATAGATTTAAAATAATTAATTTTGCACCTTGGTATAGGAAGATAGGCCTCATTTTCAATGTTGGTCTATAAATTCCCATAAATTATCTTCGATCATCTTCAAAATTAATTCGTGTTTATTTTATTACAGGACCCAATAACAAGGATACATTGCCAACACCAACTGAAGTTATGTCATAATAATTTCGTTATCCTTATGTTGAAAGATATTGTAAAATATATTCAAGCTGGAACCTGAATATAACTAAAAATTATTGCAAACAATAAAAAATTGACAAAACTGTCAGTAATTTACAAGTTAGTGAAGTGTCTGTTGCACTAACTTTGAACTTATTTCTCACTCACATATTAGGGTCGTTTAAGTGCCTCAATTGAATATAGTTTCTGTCTGAATCACATTAGGGGGCAGTTAGAGAGAGTTGAGTTTGAGATGAGTGTTAGTGAATGTTTAGGGAGATTTCTGAATCTGGCCCTTAGTGTCTATGGATTAGTAGTGGCTCTGTGTTGGATTCATTTTGACGCCCTGTCGACACCACACTTTTCTTTAGGGATAAATAGCATTACACAACAAAAATTATTTTAAAACCTTGCATTTATGTTCAATATACACATTTCGAGTACTTTTAAAAGTAAATTAGAGCATAGAATAGAAGAGGACATAGATGTCATAAAAAAAGACACGAAAGCAAAACTTTTGTTGACTAAGCTCATCTAGTTTACTGTGAAATATCAAAAGAAAAAGATGAAAGAACAAAAGTCTACTATGCCGTTCATATCTGTGAAAAATTCATAGCTTTTTAGATGACGTTTTTTAATGAATGTACATGATTACATGACTTGCTATTCGCATTTTTGAACCCTTTGAATAATTTTTAAACGATTTTGTCATTAATTCTTCTTTGGATTTCTTAAAAAAACTGCACATTTCGAGGCAAACTTGCAATTGTAGACGCAAAATACCGAGGTTGTACTTGCGTTTTGAACACAATTTCATTTAATTTAGTGAAAAATACCAAAAAACAACCAATTAGAAGATTTAAGTCAGTTTTGCCCTCAGGTTTTGCCTGATTTTATCTTCAAATTGAGTTTGATACTCCAAAAACATCAAAATTTGCATTTTTTTAACGCTTTGAGTCATTTTTAAACGATTTTGTCTTTAATTCTTATCTGGGTTTCTTAAAAAACTGCAAGTTTCCAGGCAAATTTGCAATTTTAGGTTGTCGCAAGTACAACCTCGGTATTTTGCGCCTTCGGTATTTTGAGCACAATTTCATTTACTTTAGTAAAAAATGTAATTTTATCAAAATCAACTAGCTAGAAGATTTCAGTCAGTTTTGTCATCAGGTTTTACCTGATTTTGTCTTAAAGTTGAGTTAGATACTTCAAAAACGTCAAAATTCTTATTTTTAAACGCTTTGAGTCATTTTGAAACGATTTTGTCATTAATTCTTATCTGGGTTTCTTAAAAAACTGCAAGTTTTGAAGCAAATTTGCGATTTTAGGCGCAAAATACCCAGGTTGTACTTGCGTTTTGAGCATAATTTCATTTATTTTAGTGAAAAATGTAATTTTACCAAAAACAACCAATTAGAAGACGAGTCAGTTTTGCCCTCAGGTTTTGCCTGATTTTGTCTTAAAATTGAGTTAGTAACTTCAAAAACGTCAAAATTCGTATTTTTAAACACTTTACGTCATTTTGAAACGATTTTGTCATTAATTCTTATCTGGGTTTCTTAAAAAAAACTGAAAATTTCGAGGCAAATTTGCCATTTTAGGCGCAAAATACCGAGGTTGTACTTGCGTTTTGAGTACAATTTCATTTATTTTAGTGCAAAAATGTAATTTTACCAAAAACAACCAATTAGAAGACGAGTCAGTTTTGCCCTCAGGTTTTGCCTGATTTTGTCTTAAAATTGAGTTAAATACTTCAAAAACGTCAAAATTCGTATTTTTAAACGATTTGCGTCATTTTGAAACGATTTTATCATTAATTCTTATCTGGGATTCTTAAAAAAAACTGAAAATTTCGAGGCAAATTTGCCATTTTAGGCTCAAAATACGGAGGTTGTACTAGCGTTTTGAGCACAATTTCATTTATTTTAGTGAAAAACGTAATTTTATCAAAATCAACTAGCTAGAAGATTTCAGTCAGTTTTGTCCTCAGGTTTTATCTGATTTTGTACCTTAAAATTGAGTTAGATACTTCAAAAACGTCAAAAAATTCGCATTTTTAAACGCTTTGAGTCATTTTTAAATGATTTTATCAATAATTATTATCTGGGTTTCTTAAAAAAAAATGCCGAGGCAAATTTGCCATTTTAGGCGCAAAATACCATGAAAAAGAAGTTGTACTTGCGTTTTGAGCAAAACTTCATTTATTTTAGTGCAAAAATGTAATTTTACCAAAAACAACCAATTAGAAAATTTTTGTCAGTTTTGCCCTCAGGCTTTACCTGATTTTGTCTTAAAATTGAGTTAGATACTTCAAAAATTTCAAAATTCGTATTTTTAAGCGCTTTGAGTCATTTTTAAACGATTTTGTCAATAATTCTCATCTGGGTTTCTTAAAAAAACTGCAAATTTCGAGGCAAATTTTAAATTTTAGACGCAAAAGACCGAGGTTGTACTTGCGTTTTGAGCACAATTTTATTTATTTTAGTGCAAAAATGTAATTTTACCAAAAACAACCAATTAGAATATTTGTATCAGTTTTGTCCTCAGGTTTTACCTGATTTTGTCTTAAAATTGAGTTAGATTCTCCAAAAACATCAAAGTTCGCATTTTTAAAAGCTTTGAATCATTTTTCATTAAATCTTCTTTGTATTTCTTAAAAAACTGCACATTTCGAGGCAAATTTGCAATTTTAGACGCAAAATACCGAGGTTGTACTTGCGTCTTGAACACAATTTCATTTAATTTAGTGAAAAATATAATTTTACCAAAAACAACCAATTAGAAGATTTAAGTCAGTTTTGCCCTCAGGTTTTGCCTGATTTTGTCTTAATATTGAGTTAGATACTCAAAAAACATCAAAATTTGCATTTTTAACGCTTTGAGTCACTTTTAAACGATTTTTGTCTTTAATTCTTATCTGGGTTTCTTAAAAAAACTGCAAGTTTCGAGGCAAATTTGCAATTTTAAGCGCAAAATACCGAGGTTGTACTTGCGTTTTGAGCACAATCTCATTTATTTTAGTGAAAAATGTAATTTTATCAAAATCAACTAGCTTGAAGATTTCAGTCAGTTTTGTCCTCAGGTTTTACCTGATTTTGTCTTAAAATTGAGGTAGATACTTCAAAAACGTAAAAGTTCGTATTTTTAAACGCTTTGAGTCATTTTTAAACGATTCTGTCATTAATTCTTATCTGGGCTTCTTAAAAAACTGCACATTTCGAGGCAAATTTGCAACTTTAGACGCAAAATACCGAGGTTGTACTTGCGTTTTGAGCACATTTTCATTTATTTTAGTGCAAAAATGTAATTTTACCAAAAACAACCAATTAAAAGATTTGAGTCAGTTTTGCCCTCAGGTTTTACCTGATTTTGTCTTAAAATTGAGTTAGATTCTCCAAAAACATCAAAGTTCGCATTTTTTAAACGCTGTGAATCATTTGTAAACGATTTTGTCATTAATTATTCTCTGTATTTCTTGAAAAACTGCACATTTCGAGGCAAATTTTCAATTTTAGACGCAAAATACCGAGGTTGTACTTGCGTCTTGAACACAATTTCATTTAATTTAGTGAAAAATGTAATTTTACCAAAAACACCCATTAGAATATTTAAGTCAGTTTTGCCCTCAGGTTTTGCCTGATTTTGTCTTAAAATTGAGTTAGATACTCCAAAAACATCAAAATTTGTATTTTTAACGCTTTGAGTCATTTTTAAACGATTTTTGTCTTTAATTCTTATCTGGGTTTCTTAAAACAACTGCAAGTTTCGAGGCAAATTTGCAATTTTAAGAGCAAAATACCGAGGTTGTACTTGCGTTTTGAGCACAATCTCATTTATTTTAGTGAAAAATGTAATTTTATCAAAATCAACTAGCTAGAAGATTTCAGTCGGTTTTGTCCTCAGGTTTTACCTGATTTTGTCTTAAAATTGAGTTAGATACTTCAAAAACGTAAAAATTCGTATTTTTAAACGCTTTGAGTCATTTTTAAACGATTTTGTCATTAATTCTTATCTGGGTTTCTTAAAAAACTGCAAATTTCGAGGCAAATTTGCAATTTTAGGCGCAAAATACCGAGGTTGTACTTGCGTTTTGAGCAGATTTTCATTTATTTTAGTGCAAAAATGTAATTTTACCAAAAAACAACCAATTAAAAGATTTGAGTCAGTTTTGTTCTCAGGTTTTACCTGATTTTGTCTTAAAATTGAGTTATATACTCCAAAAACATAAAAATTTGCATTTTTAACGTTATGAGTCATTTTTAAACGATTTTTGTCTTTAATTCTTATCTGGGTTTCTTAAAAAAACTGCAAGTTTCGAGGCAAATTTGCAATTTTAAGCGCAAAATACCGAGGTTGTACTTGCGTTTTGAACACAATTTTATTTAATTTAGTGAAAAATGTAATTTTACCAAAAACAACCAATTAGAAGATTTAAGTCAGTTTTGCCCTCAGGTTTTGCCTGATTTTGTCTTAAAATTAAGTTAGATACTCCAAAAACATCAAAATTTGCATTTTTAACGCTTTGAGTCATTTTTAAACGATTTTTGTCTTTAATTCTTATCTGGGTTTCTTAAAACAACTGCAAGTTTCGAGGCAAATTTGCAATTTTAAGAGCAAAATACCGAGGTTGTACTTGCGTTTTGAGCACAATCTCATTTATTTTAGTGAAAAATGTAATTTTATCAAAATCAACTAACTAGAAGATTTCAGTCAGTTTTGTCTTCAGGTTTTACCTGATTTTGTCTTAAAATTGAGTTAGATACTTCAAAAACGTAAAAATTCGTATTTTTAAACGCTTTGAGTCATTTTTAAACGATTTTGTCATTAATTCTTATTTGGGTTTCTTAAAAAACTGCACATTTCGAGGCAAATTTGCAATTTTAGACGCAAAATACCGAGGTTGTACTTGCGTTCTGAGCACAACTTTATTTATTTTAGTGCAAAAATGTAATTTTACCAAAAACAACCAATTAAAAAATTTGAGTCAGTTTTGCCCTCAGGTTTTACCTGATTTTGTCTTAAAATTGAGTTAGATACTTCAAAAACGTAAAAATTCGTACTTTTAAACGCTTTGAGTCATTTTTAAACGATTTTGTCATTAAATCTTATCTGGGTTTCTTCAAAAAACTGCAAATTTCGAGACAAATTTGCAACTTTAAATGCAAAATACCGAGGTTGTACTTGCGTTTTGAGCACAATTTCATTTATTTTAGTGCAACAATGTAATTTTACCAAAAACAACCAATTAGAAGATTTGAATCAGTTTTGTCCTCAGGTTTTACCTGATTTTGTCTTAAAATTGAGTTAGATACTTCAAAAACGTCAAAAGTCGAATTTTTAAATGCTTTGAGTCATTTTTAAACGATTTTGTCATTAAATCTTATCTGGGTTTCTTAAAAAAACTGCAAATTTCGAGGCAAATTTGCAACTTTAGATGCAAAATACCGAGGTTGTACTTGCGTTTTGAGCACAATTTCATTTATTTTAGTGCAACAATGTAATTTTACCAAAAACAACAAATTAGAAGATTTGAATCAGTTTTGTCCTCAGGTTTTACCTGATTTTGTCTTAAAATTGAGTTAGATATTTCAAAAACGTCAAAACTCGAATTTTTAAACGCTTTGAGTCATTTTTAAACGATTTTGTCATTAATTCTCATCTGGGTTTCTTAAAAAAAACTGCAAATTTCGAGGCAAATTTGCAATTTTAGGCGCAAAATACCGAGGTAGTACTTGCGTTTTGAGCACAATTTCATTAATTTAGTGCAAAAATGTAATTTTACCAAAAACAACCAATTAGAAGATTTGAATCAGTTTTGTCCTCAGGTTTTAACTGATTTTGTCTTAAAATTGAGTTAGATTCTCCAAAAACATCAAAGTTCGCATTTTTAAACGCTTTGAATCATTTTTAAACGATTTTGCCATTAATTCTTCTTTGTATTTCTTAAAAAACTGCACATTTAGAGGCAAATTTGCAATTTTAGACGCAAAATACCGAGGTTGTACTTGCGTCTTGAACACAATTTCATTTAATTTTGTGAAAAATGTAATTTTACCAAAAACAACCAATTAGAAGATTTAAGTCAGTTTTGCCTTCAGGTTTTGCCTGATTTTGTCTTAAAATTGAGTTAGATACTTCAAAAACGTACAAATTCGTACTTTTAAATGCTTTGAGTCATTTTTAAACGATTTTGTCATTAAATCTTATCTGGGTTTCTTAAAAAAACTGCAAATTTCGAGGCAAATTTGCAACTTTAGATGCAAAATACCGAGGTTGTACTTGCGTTTTGAGCACAATTTCATTTATTTTAGTGCAACAATGTAATTTTACCAAAAACAACCAATTAGAAGATTTGAATCAGTTTTGTCCTCAGGTTTTACCTGATTTTGTCTTAAAATTGAGTTAGATATTTCAAAAACGTCAAAACTCGAATTTTTAAACGCTTTGAGTCATTTTTAAACGATTTTGTCATTAATTCTCATCTGGGTTTCTTAAAAAAAACTGCAAATTTCGAGGCAAATTTGCAATTTTAGGCGCAAAATACCGAGGTAGTACTTGCGTTTTGAGCACAATTTCATTTATTTTAGTGCAAAAATGTAATTTTACCAAAAACAACCAATTAGAAGATTTGAATCAGTTTTGTCCTCAGGTTTTAACTGATTTTGTCTTAAAATTGAGTTAGATTCTCCAAAAACATCAAAGTTCGCATTTTTAAACGCTTTGAATCATTTTTAAACGATTTTGCCATTAATTCTTCTTTGTATTTCTTAAAAAACTGCACATTTCGAGGCAAATTTGCAATTTTAGACCCAAAATACCGAGGTTGTACTTGCGTCTTGAACATAATTTCATTTAATTTAGTGAAAAATGTAATTTTACCAAAAACAACCAATTAGAAGATTTAAGTCAGTTTTGCCCTCAGGTTTTGCCTGATTTTGTCTTAAGATTGAGTTAGATACTCCAAAAACATCAAAATTTGCATTTTTAACGCTTTGAGTCATTTTTAAACGATTTTGTCATTAATTCTTATCTGGGTTTCTTAAAAAAACTGCAAATTTCGAGGCAAATTTGCAATTTTATGCGCAAAATACCGAGGTTGTACTTGCGTTTTGAGCACATTTTCATTTATTTTAGTGCAAAAATGTAATTTTACCAAAAACAACCAATTAAAAGATTTGAGTCAGTTTTGCCCTCAGGTTTTGCCTGATTTTGTCTTAAAATTGAGTTAGATACTCCAAAAACATCAAAATTTGCATTTTTAACGCTTTGAGTCATTTTTAAACGATTTTTGTCTTTAATTCTTATCTGGGTTTTTTAAAAAACTGCAAGTTTCGAGGCAAATTTGCAATTTTAAGCGCAAAAGACCGAGGTTGTACTTGAGCGCGTTTTGAGCACGATTTTATTTATTTTACTGCAAAAATGTAATTTTACCAAGAACAGGTTTTAGTCAGTTTTCAACAAGCTTTAACAAAAAAAAAAGGCGAATACATAGTGAAAGAGTGAGAGAGGAAAACAGTAAGATTATCTACCAGGAATACGTAATTGATAAATTAGGTGACACGAGGTAGAAAAATACGTCCTGTTAGGAGATAAGGCTACACAGCTGCTACACGCTACCGGTTATTATAATTTACGAAATAAAGAGATAAGCTTTGTATTCGTGTTAAAAATTTTAAAATATAATTAAGTCTTAACGGATTAAGGTCCATTCAGAATGGAGATTTCGAGATAAGGATTTGGGTGTTTTTCATAATATTATACGGACGCCCACGCTCTTGTGCTGTGGCATCTTTTTGTGTACCTTGATCACTTGGATCCTTCTGTCTAGTTTTTTTTTGTAAATAGCAACACGATTTGAGTGTAATAAGTTAAATATAAAATTTACTAAGCTCGGCCGGTTGTCATCGTGCATTATATTAAAATGAGAATGGTCTATAAATACGTAAAATTAACAGTTTTGTGGAGAATTTAGAATATTGGCTATTTTTATTTCGTCCTCCAACACTAAGTCGAACAGATGTTCAACTAATAATTCTCATTAGTTTTAAGGTTGTGTAGCAGTAGGTGGGCCATTTTCGACTACTTGTTGTCTTCAAACTTGATAAGCAAATAACTGGCTCAAAAAAGTCCCTTCTAGGAATGTACAATATCGATATTACCCGAGAATGTTACTATGACTTTATTAATAAACTTTCTTTATTTTTAGGACACAGTCCGCATTCTGCAAGACTCCTCCAACTATTCTCCCAGGTGAGTACGTTCCAACTTCCCATTACTGCATTAATAACTTTGAGGTGTTTTATGATGGTTTGACATCCATTCGCATATGTATAGTATCCCAAGACGATTTATCCCTTAAAAAGGGCAAAAAAATCCCGTTCATTTTTTACGGGCTTTCGCCCGATGACAACTCCGCAGGTATCGTGCCACATATATACGGGTTTTGTTTAGCCGGTAGTTTGCTCTTTTTCCTTTTCTTCAGCAGGATAAATTCCATACAGGTGTTCGTTATGCTTTGATCGCGCTTGATTTATGTTTATCCGCCTCGTAGGTTCTGTTTTGACTCTATACGCGGGGTTTCGATACGTCTCTCTGTCTCTCAACATTGAAGAGACGCAACAATGAACTCATCGTTTCCTCGTCGGACACAGTTTGTTCACCCACGTGTCCTAAATTAAACCTGCACCGAGAATGTGACACGTGCTGGCAATTAATTTGTACACGTAGAAATCCGTAAAGTTCGTTAATTAAGTTAAATGAAATTGCTCTGTTTGTGACCGGTATTTCTGGACCTCCTACGCCACCAGTATAATTGAAACATTCCTTCGGTTTAAATAGTTTCGTAGGTAATGCATCTAGGCCTCATTCTGCGCGTCTATTAAAACGGGAGATCGATTTATCTGCAGAAATCTACAAAGTGAACAAAGAAAGTCTAAAAATCGTCAACTTAGACTGCGGCGGATCGAGGGGGGGGGGAGAGTTGCCCTTTTTTTTCAACTCCTTTTAAATTTATTTCGGATTTTTGTTTGACTAAATGAAAAACGCAAACGCACAAATAAAACGATTCATTTTGACGACTTTTGAAATCGACTTCCGAAGGGATCTATTTCCGAAAATATTGCACCTACGTAACTTCCGATAACGGGAGGTGAAAAATGACATCAAGGAGAGGAAAAAACACGGCATCGCTCGAGGCGTTCTCACGTTCAGGCGGTTCAAGGCGGTCAAAGTTTAAAATTAAGGAAAAAGTAGTAATACCCTCCCCCTTTGGAAATTTTCAAAAAAATTTAGAAAAATTTTTTTGCTGTTTTTGATCGGAAGGGCATACTTGCAATCCTCTGAGAAGGAAACAAACTCAATTCGAATAAAATCAATTTCTAAAAGTGTTTTTTTTAAATGGTCAAAAAACGCGATCTAAAAGTGCCTAAAAATTGACCACCAAAAGGGTCCATCTCCCAAAATATTGCACCTACGAAACTTTTGGTGGCGGCAAGTGAAAAAAGACATCAAGAAGAGAAAAAAAACTGTTGGATTTACTGGAATCAGTCGAAGCGTTCTCAAGTTACAGGCGGTCAAAGTAGTAATACCCCCTTTGAAAATGTTAAAAAAATGTTGGAAATTTTTTTTTGCTGCTTTTGATCGGAATGGCATGCTTGTAATCCCCTAGGAACGAAACAAACTCAATTCGAATGAAATTAACTTCTAAAAGGGTTTTAAAAATGGTCAAAAAACGTGATTCTAAAAGTGTCTAAAAAGCGACCAACGAAAGGTCTACCTTCGAAAATATTGCACCTACGGAACTCCCGATGGTGCGAGGTGAAAGGGGACATCAAGTAGAGGAAAATCGGAGATTCATTCCGATCGGTCGAGACGTTCTCAAGTTATAGGCGGTCAAAGTTGAGAATTGAGGAAAAGTAGTAATACCCCAGTAATTTGTGAAAATTTTTTTGCTGTTTTTGATCGAAATGGCACGCTTATAATCCCCTAAGAATGTAACAAACTCAATTCGAATGAAATTAAGTTCCAAAAAGGGATTTTTTCAAAATGGTAAAAAAAAAACGAGATTCTAAAACAGTCTAAAAATCGACCAACGAAGGAGCTTACGCCTACTTCCGAAAATACTGCACATACGTAACTTCCGATGGTGGAAAGTGAAAGGGAACATCAAGAAGAGGAAAAAACAGTTGGATTCATTCCAATCGGTCAAGGCGTTCTCAAGTTACAGGCGGTCAAAGTTGAGAATTGAAGAAAAAGCAGTAATACCCCAGTAATTTGTGAAAATTTTTTTGCTGTTTTTGATCGAAATGGCACGCTTGTAATCCCCTAAGAACGAAACAATCTCAATTCGAATGAAATTAACTTCTAAAAGGGTTTTTAGAAATGGTCAAAAAAACGCTATTCTAAAGTGCACTTTACATTATTAGATTTTCCTATTCGACTTTTAATTTATCAAATGAAAAGCCGAAATATTTGATTTTACATCATTGGATTTTTTAGATTGGACTGGTTCGGTTCGACCTATCTCTCGATTTTTTCATTCGGTTTTAAGGAATAGGACGGAATTTATTTGGATTCGATTTATATTTTGTATTATCCTCTACGCATGCGCCTGGAACTGTCAAAGCTGTAATTGCAACCTAGCTTTTTATGATTTGTTTTTTATTTAATTATACTAAATCGAAATGAAGAATCGAACAGATCTAAAGATACTTCTACAGTGCGTCGAAATGGAATCCACCGAAAATATCGAAATGAAAAATCGATCCTTAATATCTAATAATGTAAGATGCTCTTAAATATCTAATAATGTAAGATGCTCTTTAAAGTGTCTAAAAATTGGGCAACGAAGTGGTCTACTTCCGAAAATATTGCACCTACGGAACTTCTGGATGATGGGAGGTGAAAGGGGACATCAAGAAGAGGAAAAAACAGTTGGATGCACTTCAATCGCTAGAGGCGTTCTTAAGTTATAGGCGGTCAAAGTTGAGAATTGAGGAAGAAGTAGTAATACCCCCCCTTTTTTTCAAAAAAATTTGGAAACATTTTTTTACTGTTTTTGATCGGAATGGCATGCTTGCAATCCCCTAAGAACGTTACAAACTCAATTCGAATGAATTTAACCTCTAAAGAGGTTTTTTTTAAATAGTAAAAAAATGCGATTCTAAATGTAGTTAAAAGGCCACCCCCGAAGGGGTCTATCTCTGAAAATATTACATCGACGAATGTTCCGATGGCGGGATATAAAAGAAGACATCAAGAAGAGGAAAAACTGTTGGATTCACTCCGATCGGTCGAGGCGTTCTCAAGTTACAGATAGTCGATAAAGTTGTTAAGTTGTTACTGAGCGTGACCAAAATCACGCTTTGTTTTGTTTATAATTACTAGGTCTTTTTGTGTAAAATGAACGAAATTCTCAACTTCACAAAATGTTTGCGCTATTTTTTTCTCTTCCCCCCCCCCCCCTTCACAGAAAGCTGGATCGGCCACTAAACATTTAGCGTTTTCCTTTCACTCAGTGCGCACTAGTGCTGTCAGTGAAAAACGCTGTTAGATCACATCCAAGGTCGACTTGGCTGCAACAGTTGAACTCTTAAGTGAGCCAAATAATTTATATTTAGTTCTTTAGAGCTTAAAGTTTTGCCTAAAAAGGCATCATCAGACCGCAACCAAAACACATGCCAAAATTTCTTACTTAAATAAACCAGAAATTTCAACACGGTTGCGGCCTGATGATGCCTTTTTAGGCAAAACATATAGGTCTGAACAACTAATTATGAAAAACTATTGGGAAGGAAGTGATTTGGTAAACGAGCAAATACATACAATAATTAGCTAGTAAAAGTACGACATAAAAATAGTTATACAAGGTATTCCGTAAGCATAGTGTCACGTGTAAATAAAAAAGGTGTTGGGTGTAGTTGAAAATTAGTAAATTGGATTGTAAAAATATTTGCTGTACCAGACTAGGACCATATATTGCCAGTCAAGTAAACGGACCTCGTAGCTCCGATCAGCCTTATGGGTGCAAAAAGACTTATGGGTACCAAGGGGTGCTTCCGCCCTTCTCTGTACATAGACAACGAAACTTGACTGTAGGCTTCTACTGGTGGTCTTGGTTGGTGCTTGTTCGTCCTTTCGGTGTAACGATGCTCCTTCTCGACCTATATATTCACCAATTCCCCAAAAACGACCCTTCTCACGAGTCTCCAAAACTAGACTCCCTTGGCGAGCCCCCCGACTAAAACTTCTTTTTCTACTTTCAAGCAGTGGGTTAGTACCTGATGGTGGTCGTTCGTCCTTCCGGCGTAATGTCGACCTCCAACCAGCCCCAACGCGGCTCTCCGCACCGATTCCTCGTGAGTACTCCCAAAACCGGACTCCCTTCCTGAGTACCCAGATTAACATTGCCACTACTCTTTCAAAAAGACGCTTTTGCTAACTTTTTTTATTGTAGGCAAATTTTTTCTATTCGATTGAAACCTTCTTTTCCCCGACTTCAATGAGCGGTTCGATGTCACTTCGGACAACACCTAAACACCTCTTTTATTTATACGTGACAATATGATCAAAAGGGTAGTGCAACATTCTCTCTTGTTCAAAAAAAAAAGTCAAAGTTTGTGGAAAAAAATGGATTTTTTTTTAATATCTAGAGAACGATAGATTTTTACTAAATTCACTGAGGCCTTATTTCTAAGTAAGAATCATGTTTTGATGGAAAAATGGCAACCATGTGCCTTGGTTAAATGGTATGTTCTTCAGGGTGTAGATAGAAAAACTACCAGAATTTGTTGCTTAGTTGTCTGAATCGATTTATTTGTTTAAATCTGATATTTTGGTATTGTTTAGATTTTTTTTTGTTCTTGGTTAAAACTTGTAGCATCTATAGCTTTTGAACAAAAAACATTTTTCACACATTTGCTATTTAACACGTTCAATGCGAAAATCATAGAAGTTTACACAATTTTTTAATTTAATTTCGTATTAAGTTTAATGTTAATAAAAATTTGTGAGGGTTGAAATGTGAAAGAGGTCGATTGGATAATGTAGAAAATAGCAGAGAGTCAAAAATGCCTTCGAACCGTTCTTTCTAAATATAACGTTAAATTAGAGACCTATAATTCAAGAACAAAGCTAAATCGCCGTATTTTCCAGTTTCGCTGCTAATTAGACGAGACGACAGACCTCCAAATGGAGATTGCCCTGCATAAGATACAATTATTATACAATTAGCCCGCTAATGTACCCAAATGTCATTAAATCCATAATAAGTTTTTTAGCTTCACTTGTAGGTGGTATCGAGTGACCGCAACCGCAAATACCTGAAACTTCAAATAACCGTCACTTTTCTCAGTCATTTAGCTATATTTTTTTTTAACATTAAAATGGTTTTAACCCACAAAACTATATACAAAATTGTGGGCATCAAGTGAGTTTTTCTAGTATCAATTACCTCCTCCCCCTTGTTGTGCAATTGTTTTTTTCAGCTACCTCATCTACTCCTCAATAGCTGCGAAAATCACCAGGAGAGCTCTGAAGCACAAGTACCTTCACGAGGCCTTTCATAGGGAGGTGAGTCTGATCAACATATTTCACGTGAGGAACGGCAAAAAGGCGGAGCCCTTCGTCCCTTTACAACCGAAGGTCGCAGAAGATCTCTCACATGTGCCGAAGAAGCAGGCCGTAAAGCAGTAGTTCAAATGTTGTCGTGCCTAATATACCCACATTTTTTCTAATTTTAACACGGTGTTAATTAACAAGACTAAATATAAACAAAATCGTGGGCATCAAGTGAGTTTTTTAGCTCCTCTCCCCTTCTCTTTGCCCAATTGCTTTTTCAGCTACATCTTCTACTTTTTAATAGCTGCCAAAATCACCAGAAGAGCTCTGAAGCACGAGTATCTTCACGAGGTCCTTCATAGAAAGGCGAGTCTGCCAACATATTTTACGCAAAGAACGGCAAGAAGGCAGAGCCCTTCGTCCCTTTGCAACCGAAAGTCGCAGAAGATCTCTCACATGTGCCGAAGAAGCAGGCCGTAAAGCAGTAGTTTAATAAAAGCAAATATCTCAGAAACAGATACGCCTTTTTGTTCTGGTTAAATGTGTCGTAAATGCATAATATACCAAAATTTTTTTTTAATTTTAACATGATGTTAATTGACAAAACTATATACAAAACCGTGGGTATAAGTTTTTTAGATTCATTTGCCCCCCCCCCCCCTGCCTCGTCTTTGCCCAATTGCTTTTTTCAGCTACATCTTCTACTTCTCAATAGCTGTCAAATTCACCAGAAGAGCTCTGAAGCACGAGTATTTTCACGAGGTCTTTCACAGGGGGGTGAGTTTAATCAACATATTTCACGTAAAGAACGGCAAAAAGGCACAGCCCTTCGTCCTTTTGCAACCTAAAGTCGCATAAGGTCTCTCAAATGTGCTGAAGAGGCAGGCCGAAACGCTAAGTGAAGTAATAGATCAATAGATTTTGGATATTTTGTGACCTAGGGAATGAATGAATAAAATTATTAAAGAAAGAGTAAACTTAAAAGATTTCCAGTGGTTTTGGGTAAAAATTTCTCTTTTTGGTGACTAAACTCCAAAAATTGTGTCTTTTGCCGATACATCAACAAGTGACATTTTCATCTCTTTTTTAGCAGCAACTCAATTATGTTATCAAAATCCTTTTATCTCTAATATGCTTTAAAATAAGCATTGACTGAGAAATTTTTAATGGAGAAGTAAATGGCAAATAAAACGAAATCGAAGTAAATGATCATGCAGAGTAAGTTGATTTGAAAGTTTTATAAAAATTTTACTTTTCTTCAGATTCTGTGCTTTTTTCTCAAATTTTTCTAATAAAAACTTATTTACTTTTCGTAAGAGCCTAGTTATATGACACCTCATTTTCATCTGCCTTTGCAAATTTTAATATTTCCAGTTCACTCGGAGATTGGTAATAATTGTGAAATTTTTAATGGAGAAATAAATGCTTGGGTATTTTGGGGCTAAATGCCCACAGAGAATAAATATATAAATAAATAAAGAAATGATAAATGTCCAAGATTTTTAAAATATTTGGCTAAAAATTTTAAATTTTTGTCGACTAAACTTCAAAATTTGTGCTTTTGTTGTATCTCCTTTCAATATATTTTTTTATATTTATAATCGTCTATATATAAGCGAAGTTTTTTTTTTATAAAAGACAATACTTTATCAATATCCTATTATCTCTAATAATTACCTCTATTAATTACTTTATTAACTCTCATCTGTACTAATAATTTCTAATATCTCTTTCTCTATCTCTCTACTTTATTAACTCTCATCTCTACTAATAATTTCTAATATCTCTAATCCACTCTGGGATTGGCGTTAATTATAAAATGTTTAATGAAAAAATACATTTTTGAGTATTTTCTTACTGTAGTACTGTTTTCGATTTAACCCCCAAATTTTTTCGATTTTACCGCGAACTAATGCTTTTTTTTCCTAAATTTTTCGAGTAAAAATTTTTGTATTTTTGTAAAAGTCTATGAAAGTTAAAAGAAAGTTATTTTCTGCGAAATATGTTAGTGAACGAAATTTTTAGCTTTTTCGCAGGAAACTCTAGTTTAAAATATGCAAAAAAGCAATATTTACTAATTGGAAATTGAAAACTTATCTGCTTTCAATATTTCCAAAAATATTGCAGCGTTAAAGAGGGAAACAAACAGAAACAACTACTCTGAGGGCTAATACCCCTACCGGCATTGAATTACACTGTTTGTTTCAAAGCTCATTTTATAAAGCAAAAAAAATATATTAAAATGAATTAATAAAGTAATAAAAAATCAATGCTAAAAAGCCAAAAAAATATCAAGCTTTTTGCAAAGAATATAGAACCAGAGTTTAATTAAGATATGCGAAAATACACATGTATAATTACAATTTGGAAATTTGAAAACTTGTCTGCTTTCGGCATTTCCAAAACCTTGTATATGTATATACATAAAGAAGGAAACAAATAGAAACAACTACTTCGAGGGCTAATACCCCTACCGACATTGAATTATACTATTTGTTTCAAAGCGTAAATATTATAGAAAACATACATAAAAGCAAAGATAAAGGGTATTAGCCCTCAGAGTAGTTGTTTCTGTTTGTTTCCCTCTTTAACGCTGCAATATTTTTGGAAATATTGAAAGCAGATAAGTTTTCAATTTCCAATTAGTAAATATTGCTTTTTGCATATTTGAAACTAGAGTTTCCTGCGAAAAAGCTAAAAATTTCGTTCTATAAAAGTCTAGTCAAGTGACACCTCATTTTGACCTGTCTGTTCCCAGAAACTCAATTTTGTTATCAAATTCCTGTTTTTTTTTTAAGTACTTTGAAATGAACACTAATAATTGTGAAAGAACTTAATGCAGAAACCCATTTTTGACTAAACGCTTGAATGCGTGAATAAATATTTCAAATTTTTTCAGTGCATTTTTCAGTTGAAAATTTAATTTTTTTATCAAGTTAACTCCCAAATTTGCTTTCTTTTCCTATCTTTATCGACTAATTTTTTTTTTACTTTTTTCCAGAATCCTAAGTAAGTGACACTTTGACATTTTCAATTACTTTTTCAACTCATTTATGTGACTATGATCACTATGATCTCAGACCTATTCCGAGATTAACATAATTTTAAAAAATGCCCATACAAAATGGTTAAATTTCAGGCGATTTTATTCACCATTTCCTAAGTAAAGCCCCGAATCTTTGCTTTTTTTCCTCCCTTTTTCGAGCAAAATCTTTTTAAACTAAAATTATGGCCTGGTCAAGTGACGCCTCTGCCTTTTTCCCAGAAACTCAATTATGTTATCAAAAGTGGTAGTGACTTCAAAAGTAATAGTGACGTTGAATCAAAAGTGGTAGTGACTTTATCTATTATGTTATATGTTGTTTTGCGTTTAAATTAATACTTATAAGAAGCTTTGTCAATGAATTTTATATATTCGGACAATAAAGCATAATTTGATTTGATTTGATTTGAAAATCCTATTAATTCTAATCTGCTTTGAGATTGGGATTAATTATAAGATTTTCAGTAGATAAATATGCATTTTTGGGTAATTTTTATTCAATGCAAATAAAGGATATTTCCAAGATTTTCAGTGAACTTTACTCAAAATTGCACTTTTTATCCACTGAACTCCGAAATTTGTATTTTTTTCTTACCTTTTTCAAGTACTTTTTTTACCCTTCATAACAGCCTAGCTTCATGATACTTCCTGACACTTCATTTTCAGCAGGAACTCAAATCTGTAACCAAAGAAACAGAACTTAACATAATATTTTCTTTTGGGAATAAATATATATATATAAATAAATTTGGAAGTTTTCCAATCGATTTCATTCAAAAATTCACTTTTTCTTAACTAGAATCTTTGGTTTTTCCTCTCTTTTTCGAGCTAAAACTTTTTAAATTTTTATGACGCCCAGCAGCATCTCATTTTGATCCGCTTTTTCCCCAGGAACTCAGTTGTTAACCAAATCTTATTATCCACTATCAGATTGGGATTAATTGTGAGATTTTTAATAAATAAGCATACATTTGTGAAGAGCTCTGAAGCACGAGTATCTTCACGAGGTCTTTCATAGAGAGGTGAGTCTGATCAACATATTTTACGTAAAGAACGGCAAAAAGGCACAGCCCTTCGTCTCTTTGCAACCTTAAGTCGCAGAAGATCTCCTACATGTGCCGAAGAGGCAGACCGTGAAAAAGAAGATTAATAGATTTTGGATATTTTGTGACATAGAGAATGAATGGATAACATTAATAAAGAAAGAATAAACGTAAAAGATTTCTAGTGGTTTTGGCTAAAAGGTTTTTTTTCTGATACATTTCGAGCATTTTTTTTTAAATTTTCATAAAGGCTTTGTTAAGTGACATCTTATTTTCGGCTCTTTTTAACCATTAACTCAATTATATTATCAAAATCCTATTATCTCTAGTATGCTTTAAAATATGCATTGAATGCGGAATTTTTAATGGAGAAATACGAATATGGAAGTAATTTCCTAAATTTTTGTATAGTACAAACTTATTTAATTTTCGTGAGAGCCTAATTAAGTGACACCTCATTTTCATCAGCCTTTGCAAATTTTAATATTTCCAATTCATTCCGAGATTGGTAATAATTGTCAAATTTTTAATGAAGAAATAAATGTTTGGATATTTTTGGGGCTAAATGCCCACGGACAATAAATATATAAATAAATAAAGAAATGTTAAATGTCCAAGATTTTTAAAATATTTGGCTAAAAATTTCACTTTTTGTCGACTAAAATCCAAAACTTGTGCTTTTGTTGTATCTCTTTTCAATATATTTTTCCTTTTATATTTATAATCGCCTGTCTATAAGCGACTTTTTTTTTCAGCTTTTTTTGTTTCCCGAGAACTCTTATGTGATCAATATCCTATTATCTCTAATAAGTACCTCTATTAATTACTTTATTAACCCTCATCTCTACTAAGTAATAATTTTTAATATCTCTAATACACTCTGAGATTGGCGTTAATTGTAAAATGTTTAATGAAAAAATACATTTTTGAGTATTTTCTTACTAAACGCTCATGGAGAATGAATTAATTGTCAAAATTTCCAATAAATTTGATTAAAAATTTTACTTTTTTTCGATTTAACCCCCGAATTAAAGACCCCCGAGTAATTTTTTTTTTTATTTTTACAAAAGTCTAGTCAAATGACAACTCATTTTCACCTGTCTTGGGCCACTGGGCCACTAACCTGAAAAACTCAATTTTGTTATCAAATTCCTGTTTTTTTAAGTACTTTGAGATGAACACTAATAATTGTGAAAAAAATTAATGCAGAAACCCATTTTTGACTAAACGTTTATGAAAAATGAATAAATATTTCAAAGATTTTCAGTGGATTTGGCTGAAAATTTAACTTTTTATCAAATTAACTCTCAAATGTGCATTCTTTTCCTATTATCCATTATTATCCCTTATCCACTATTTTTTTTTCCTTTTTTTTAGCACCCTAAGTAAGTGACACTTTGACATTTTCAGTTACTTTTTCAACTCATTTATGTGACTATGATCACTATGGTCTCAGACCTATTCTGAGATTAAGATAATTTTAAAAAATTGTAATAAAAAATAAACAAATTTTTGGCTATTTTCTGATTAAACGCCCATACAGAATGGTTAAATTTCCGGCGATTTTATCACCATTTCCTAAATAAACCCCCAAATCTTTGCTTTTTTCCTCTCTTTTTCGAGCAAAATCTTTTTAAACTAATATGATGGCCTGGTCAAGTGATGCCTCTGCCTTTTTCCCAGAAACTCAATTATGTTATCAAAATCCTATTAATTCTAATCTACTTTGAGATTGAGATTAATTATAAGATTTTCAGTAGATAAATATGGGTATGTCTTGGGTATTTTTTAATTCAATGCCCATAAAGGATATTTCCAAGATTTTCAGTGAATTTTACTCAAAATTTTACTTTTTATCCACTGAACTCCGAAATTTGTATTTTTTTTTTTACCTTTTTCAAGTATTTGTTTTACATTCAGCCCAGCTTTATGACACTTCGTGGTACTTCATTTTCAGCAGGAACTCAAATCTGTAACCAAAGAAACAGAACTTAACATAATATTTTCTTTTGGGAATGAATATGAAAAATTTGAAAGTTTTCCAATCGATTTCATTCAAAAATTCACTTTTTCTAAACTAGAATCTTGGGTTTTTAATATATTTTTCGAGCAAAAACTTTTTTAGTTTTTATGACTCCCAGCCAAATGGCATCTCATTTTGATCCGCTTTTTCCCCAGTAACTCAGTTGTTAACAAAATCTTATTATCCACTATCAGATTGGGATTAATTGTAAAATTTTTAATAAATAAGCATACATTTGTAAAGAGCTATGAAGCACGAGTAACTTCACGAGGCCTTTAACAGGGAGGTGAGACTGATCAACATATTTCACGTAAAGAACCGCAAAAGGGCACAGCCCTACGTCCCTTTACAACCGAAAGTCGCAAAAGGTCTGTCACATGTGCCGAAGATGCAGGCAGTGAAGCAGTAGTTCAATATAAGCAAATATCTCAAAAACAGATACGCTTTTGTCTCGTGGTTAAATGTGTCGTAAGTGCATAATATACCAAATTTTTTTCTAATTTTAACATGGTGTTACTTCACAAAACTAAATACAAATTCGTAGGCATCAAGTGAGTTTTTTAGCATCATTTACCCCTCCTCCGCTCCCATTCTCTTTGCCCAATTGCTTTGTTCAGCTGCCTCCTCTACTTCTCAATCGCTGTCAAAATCACCAGAAGTACGAGTATCTTCACGAGGTCTTTCATAAAGAGGTGAGTTTGATCAACATATTTCACGTAAAGAACGACAAAAAGGCGGAATCCTTGGTCCCTTTGCAACTGAAAGTCGCAGAAGATCTCTCACATGTGCCGAAGAAGCAGACCAGAAAGGGGTAGTTCAATATTTCAGAAACAGGTTCTGGTTAAATATGTCGTAAATGAATAACGTACGTGGGAATGAAGTGAGTTTTTTTAGCATCATTTACCCAACCCCCCTCCCCTCCCCTTCTCTTTGCCCAATTGCTTCAGCTACCTCTTCTACCTCTCAGTAGCTGTCAAAATTACCAGAAGAGCTTTGAAGCACCAGTACCTTCACGAGGCCTTTCACAGGGACGTGAGTCTGATCAACATATTTCAAGTGAGGAACGGCAAAAAAGCGGAGCACTTTGTCCCTTTACAACCAAAAGTCGCAGAAAATCTCTCACATGTCCCGAAGAACCAGGCCGTAAAGCAGTAGTTCAATAAAAGCAAATATCTCAGAAACACATACGGCTGTGTGTCCGGGTTGATTGAGATCGTGAATGCATAATATACCTACATTTTTTCTAATTTTAAAATGGTGTTAATTTACAAATCTATATACAAAATCGTGGGCATCGAGTGAGTTTTTTTAGCCTCATTTACGCCCCCCCCCCCCCCCACCTCTGTGTCCATTTTTGCTTTTTTCAGCTTCATTATCTACTCCTGATTAGCTTCGAAATTCACTGGAAGAGCTCTAAAGCACTAGTACATTCACGAGGCGTTTCATAAGAAGGTATGATCAACATATTTTACGTGAAGAACGGCAGAAAGGCAGAGCTCTTCGTCCCTTTGCAACCGAAAGTCGCAGAAGGTCTCTCACGTGTGTCGACAAAGCAGGCCGTGAAGCAGTAGTTTAATAACAGTTAATACGCCTGTGTGTTCTGGTTGAATGGTGTCGTGACTGCAAAATTTTTTCTAATTCTAAAGTAGTGTTAATTTACAAAACTATATACAAAATCGTGGACATCTAGTGACTTTTTTTTAGCATCAATCCCCCCCCCCCCTCCCTCTTTGGCCAGTTGCTTTTTTCATCTACTTCATCTACTCCTCAATACCTGCGAAAATCACCAGAAGAGCTCTGAAACACCAGTACCTTCACGAGGCCTTTCACAGAGAGTGAGTCTGATCAACGTATTTCACGTGAGGAACGGCAAAAAAGCGGAACCCTTTGTCCCTTTACAACAAAAGTCGCAGAATATCTCTCACATGTCCCGAAGAACCAGGCCCTAAAGCAGTAGTTCAATAAAAGCAAATATCTCAGAAACACATACGGCTGTGGGTCCGGGTTGATTGAGATCGTGAATGTATAATATACCTACATTTTTTCTAATTTTAAAATGGTGTTAATTTACAAATCTATATACAAAATTGTGGGCATCGAGTGAGTTTTTTTAGCCTCATTTACGCCCCCCCCCCCCCCCGTCTGTGTCCATTTTTGCTTTTTTTCAGCTTCATTATCTACTCCTGATTAGCTTCGAAATTCACTGGAAGAGCTCTAAAGCACTAGTACATCCACGAGGTGTTTCATAAGAAGGTGAGTATGATCAACATATTTTACGTGAAGAACGGCAGAAAGGCAGAGCTCTTCGTCCCTTTTCAACCGAAAGTCGCAGAAGGTCTCTCACGTATGTCGACAAAGCAGGCCGTGAAGCAGTAGTTTAATAAAAGTTAATACGCCTGTGTGTTCTGGTTGAATGGTGTCGTAAATGCAGAATTTTTTCTAATTCTAAAGTAGTGTTAATTTACAAAACTCTATACAAAATCGTGGACATCTAGTGAGTTTTTTTTAGCATCAATCCCCCTCCCCCCCCCCCCCGCCCCCTCCCTCTTTGGCCAGTTGCTTTTTTCATCTACTTCATTTACTCCTCAATACCTGCGAAAATCACCAGAAGAGCTCTGAAACACCAGTACCTTCACAAGACCTTTCACAGAGAGTGAGTCTGATCAACGTATTTCACGTGAGGAACGGCAAAAAAGCGGAACCCTGTGTCCCTTTACAACAAAAGTCGCAGAATATCTCTCACATGTCCCGAAGAACCAGGCCCTAAAGCAGTAGTTCAATAAAAGCAAATATCTCAGAAACACATACGGCTGTGTGTCCGGGTTGATTGAGATCGTGAACGCATAATATACCTAACTTTTTTCTAATTTTAAAATGGTGTTAATTTACAAATCTACGCCCCCCCCCCCTCTGTGTCCATTTTTGCTTTTTTTCAGCTTCATTATCTACTCCTGATTAGCTTCGAAATTTACTGGAAGAGCTCTAAAGCACTAGTACATTCACGAGGCGTTTCATAGGAAGATGAGTATGATCAACATATTTTACGTGAAGAACGGCAGAAAGGCAGAGCTCTTCGTCCCTTTGCAACCGAAAGTCGCAGAAGGTCTCTCACGTGTGTCGACAAAGCAGGCCGTGAAGCAGTAGTTTAATAAAAGTTAATACGCCTTTGTGTTCTGGTTGAATGGTGTCGTGAATGCAGAATTTTTTCTAATTCTAAAGTAGTGTTAATTTACAAAACTATATACAAAATCGTGGACATCTAGTGAGTTTTTTTTAGCATCAATCCCCCCCCCCCCCCTCCCTCTTTGGCCAGTTGCTTTTTTCATCTACTTCATCTACTCCTCAATACCTGCGAAAATCACCAGAAGAGCTCTGAAACACCAGTACCTTCACGAGACCTTTCACAGAGAGTGAGTCTGATCAACGTATTTCACGTGAGGAACGGCAAAAAAGCGGAGCCCTTTGTCCCTTTACAACAAAAGTCGCAGAATATCTCTCACATGTCCCGAAGAACCAGGCCCTAAAGCAGTAGTTCAATAAAAGCAAATATCTCAGAAACACATATGCCTGTGTGTTCTGGTTGAATAGTGTCGTGAATGTACACTATACGTACATTTTTTCTAGTTTCAAGCACCTGGCCAACCGGTTCGACCGCCCGCTGGAGGCTATTAGAAGGCTGAGAAAGCTGCGCGGCTACCTTGACTCAGAACCACCGTTGAGTCTGATCAGAAAGTGGCACCCGACCATCCTAGTGGGTCCCCTCCAAGATTCAACCACCTCGGCGAGACCGGCCTCCAAAATGCGGCTACTAGCCTCCAACCGTCGATGACCAGCTACGCCTCCCCAGGGCCCTCGAGAACCCAGCAAGCGAATGCATCCCCAACATTCAATGTTTGGGGGGGCACAACTCACCGAAGTGTCTCTATTCGACGAGTCCGACCCTCAAGTTAGTCCAGCAGCGAGCCTGACGATGATTCCGATGAGACTGACGACCCCGTCAGGGCCTACATCTTCGGGCTGCTACACAAGAACGAGACGAAACCTAAGATACGCCAATTGGTCACTCCACTACTTGACCAAGCCAGGGACCACGACTTCAATCCGACCCTCGAACAACTGTACAGCCTTCTGTGGAAGCCCAAACCTTCCAATCGCGGCCCCACAGAACGCCAACCGGCTCAAGACGTGCAACGCGCCCCCCTTATTAGAGCTCAGCGTGCTTATCGATATAAGCGCTACCAGGAGCTCTACAAGAAGGACCGCGCATCCCCTGCCAACCTCCTTAGTAAGGGACTGGAACCTGGTGCTTCCGCGGCCTTCCAGTCCATCAGCACTACGACGGGATTTTAGCATCGCAGTCACCACCCGATGGACACGCTATCACTGCCATATGCCTGAAGTCCATGGTCTCTACGCTCCTATCACTATTGGTTGGACTCTTATTGATTTTAATTCGCGCGAAAGATATGTGACGTCAGTTGTCGCGGCGTAGGAATAGTAAATGGGACTGGTGGTTAAATTGCCTTTAGGACCAGAAGGGTCATTGTTAAAAAGTCTGTCAGAATCTTTTTGAACCTGCCGTCGGGCCATAAGATAAAGTTGTTGTAACGTCATTTTTAAAGCTTTTGCTAATAGAAAAATACAGTCCATTTAGTCTAGAACATTTTATTGTCAACAGGAGATAATACCAAGTGACGATCTGGTCATTTATCATGGTCCGATCGAACCGGATATCAGTATAAATAGTAAAGGTGCAAGTAAAACGGCAGCTAGTAATGGCCGGCGGCGTGAGACCATTGAGACCTGTGGTTTGGTGAGTCCCCGATTCCTTCTTTCCTAGTAAATTCCTACCTTTTACCTGAAAGTGTTGCTATCAATCTGTGTAATTAGTCGAAGTCTGTATGATTTTAGTATTTTAGTAGTGATGTATCGTCAAGAAGTAGACTTTATCGAGGGTAGGAATTCAAGTTTGAAACTTTTAGACAAAGTTATAAAATAGTTACGGGGATCCTAGACATGCAATTTAATGGAACTTGTGAAATTGTAGTCAGATGCGCTTTTTATAGGTGTCTTCAATAATCATTTATTGCTCCAGTAGAACTGATTCATTTTGATCACATTTTCCTGCATCAAAACGTCAAAACTAGGCGACATCGATATTCTGACAAAATGAATTATTCATTTCTACATAGAAATTAGTATTTATTTGTAGACACATTAGAACTTTTCTTGACGATTTGAATAAACGTATTTAGACAGAGTCTACAAACTTTAGTAAAATTCGTATGTAGAGGTTATAACTATAATCATGGGTAAAAATACGAATGTAGTAAAGACTTCAGATCCTACTTCTACAGTTGGGGAACTAGTAAAGCTAATAGCAAGACGTAATCATATTGTTTCGATTCGCAGCAACGCCGCATGGGAGGCGGGGCAACGCGTGTTGGTTGGTGGAGCTTCGCGACCTATCCGCGCTGCGTCATGGCTGACACGAGTGATTTATTGCTCGGTTTAATCTAGAAGGCAGTTGTTTAAAACCTTTTTTTTATGTGAGATTATTCAAGAATTCTTATAAAGAACTTTCTACGTTTTTCTGTAATTTTAGGATTGTATATAAAAGGCGCATAGAACGCGCAGAGTAGAGTAGTCTTATTTTAAGCGAGCTATAAGTAAGCTAAAGTTACGAAGCGATAATAGAAGGCTATAAAGTGTTAAGTAATGAGTTATTTAGTAGTCGAGTGTAGTTGTGGAATAAATAAATAGTGTCTTGGTGTTAAATCGTTGCACTGGAATTTTTGAACCCTGAGTTCGCAACAATTGGTGTCAGAAGTGCGATTCCAGTGGGAATTTGAGGACTAATATTGCTGAACTGTAAGTGAGTGCTTCATTGCCGGACATTACGTATTTATGCCAGTGACCAGAAGCCAGCATCAAGCGATGGAGGATCAATTTGCCACCCTACTCTCGCTTATGCAAGAACAGAGAGAAGAGCAGAAAAAACATTATCTTGAACAGGAAAAACGTTATAACGAACAGAAGGAAGAGCAAGAAAGACGTTATAAGGAACAAAAAGAGGAACAAGAAAAACGTGATCAAGTACAGGAGCGACGTCATCAACAATTTAAAGAAGAATTAATGATCCATCTCGCAGCTAGGGAGCAACAATTGGAAGAAAGAATAATGCAATCCGTTAACGGCGTTCACGAATCCATTAACGGCGTTAACGAAGGACTCGAAGCTGTCAACCAGAGGGTTCTCGAGCTAGAAAAGAAATTCCGGGAACAACTTGAGGACGACAACGTGTCTACAGAGAGTTTTAGCACAGCCAACGCTAAAATTAAGCCTCCCGATTATGATGGTACTACGGCCTGGGAAATTTATAAAACCCAATTTGAGGCAGCTGCAAAAGCTAATGGCTGGTCCGAGCCCCAGAAAGCTACATCACTAGTGGTAGCACTTCGTGGAAAAGCGGCTGAATTACTCCAATCTCTGCCGGCAGCTGATCAAAGTAATTATGCAGCTTTAGTACACACTCTGCAACTACGATTTGGAAATGAGCACAAAGAAACCGTGTTCCAGGCCCAGCTGAGGATGAGAGAGCAAAAGTCAGGTGAATCCTTACAAGAATTTGAGGCGGACATAGACAGACTCATTCACCTGGCATATCCATCGGCCCCTGAATCTTTTCAAATGCAATTTGCCGCCGAAAGGTTCATTGAGGGAGTTCGCGATAGTGACCTGAGATACCACTTACATCGTTAAAGCAGTCGAACATTACCATCGCTACTTATATGGAAAAAGGTTCCTGATTAGAACTGACCATGGAGCCTTGAAATGGTTATTACAGATGAAAAACTCTGAAGGCCAAATAGCCAGACGGATAGAGCGCCTGCAGCAGTACGATTTCCAAATTGAACATCGACCAGGAAGGTCTCACGGAAATGCCGACGCATTGTCTAGACGGCCTTGTAAAGAAGATTGTCGGCATTGCCAAAGAACTGAGCAGCGTGAGGGACTTCCTTCAGTAAGGAGAACGTCGGTAGAAATAAACGATGGCTGGACCACACAGACGCTTCGAGAAGAACAAATGAATGATCCAGATATTGGACCCACTCTCTCTGCAAAGACTGACGACAAGAGACCAGAATGGCAAGAAATTGCTGATAAAAGTCCAAACCTGAAGGCGCTATGGGCCCAGTGGCACTCTCTTAAAATAGAAAATGGACTACTGAAGAGAGCGTGGGAGAGTGCGGATGGCAAGTCCATAGTCAGTCAGTTGGTTGTTCCTGGTAGCAGAAAATCGGACATACTACAGGAAATACACAACGGAACCAGTGGAGGTCATTTTGGGGTCAATAAAACCTTGGCCAAAATTAAAGAGCGGTTCTACTGGGTGAATTATCATGAAGACGTCGAATCTTGGTGCCGCAAGTGCGAAGTTTGTTGTGCCACAAAAGGACCTCGAACAAGATCACGCGGCCGAATGGTGCAGTACACTGTAGCTGCTCCATTCGAGAGGGTAGCAATTGATATCGCGGGACCGTTTCCTCAGACTGAGTCGGGCAATAAATACATCTTGGTCGCCATGGATTACTTCACTAAATGGCCTGAAGCATACGCCCTGCCTAATCAAGAAGCAACGACTGTGGCAACGGTGCTAGTGAATGAAATGTTCTGCAGGTTTGGAGTCCCTCTCGAACTTCATTCTGATCAGGGCCGAAATTTTGAATCGGCTGTTTTCCAGAAGGTCATGGAACTTCTCGGAATTCGCAAGACCAGGACAACTCCTTTGCATCCACAGTCGGATGGGATGGTAGAGAGGTTTAATTGGACCATGGAACATTACCTGTCTAAAATGGTGGCAGATCATCAGCGTGATTGGGACCAACATCTACCTCTCATGTTGATGGCATATCGAGGCTCTACGCATGAAGCCACTGGTTATACTCCGGCGAGAGTAATGTTCGGAAGGGAAATGAGGCTTCCTGCGGATTTGATGTATGGAACACCAGAAAAAGAGTCGCTCAGCTCTGATAATTTTGTGGAGGAGCTTAAGGAGAGGCTGAACAATGTTCATGAACAAGTCAGGAATAAACTGCGGATATCCAGTGATCGAGCCAAAGCAAGATACGACTTACTAGCTAACTCCCGCGGCTTCCAGGATGGTGATTTGGTGTGGCTATACAATCCGCGGCGAAAGGTGGGGAAGTCGCCAAAACTTAGCCAAAATTGGGAAGGACCTTATACAATTATAAAGAAGATTAATGATGTGGTGTATAGGATCCAGCGGACCCCCAGGTCAAAGATGAAGGTCGTCCATTTGGATCGATTAGCACGATACCATGGAACTCCATCTGTTCGGGACGAACAGCCTTAGGAGGAGGGCAATGTTACGATTCGCAGCAACGCCGCATGGGAGGCGGGACAACGCGTGTTGGTTGGTGGAGCTTCGCGACCTATCCGCGCTGCGTCATGGCTGACACGAGTGATTTATTGCTCGGTTTAATCTAGAAGGCAGTTGTTTACAACCTTTTTTTTATGTGAGATTATTCAAGAATTCTTCTAAAGAACTTTTTCCTTTTTTCTGTAATTTTAGGATTGTATATAAAAGGCTAGGACCCACCCGAAAGTGGAAACGATTCCAAGACTGGGAATTGGTACATGGAACGTAAGAAGCTTATACGCCACCGGAAAAGTGGACAACTTGATAAAAGAGATGGAAAGATGTAACATAGACATTGCAGGCCTAAGCGAGATCAGATGGCCAGACAGCGGAAAATGTACAAAAGAAAAGGCGACGCTTTATTACTCAGGAAACAACCACCCGCACCATTACAATGGAGTAGGCTTCTTAGTAAATAGACAGACCAACAAAGCAGTAAAAAACTTTGTAGCATATTCAGATAGGACAGCGCTCCTACAAGTTCGGGCAGATCCGGTTGATCTTAACATAATTCAAATCTATGCACCGACGAAAGATAAACCTAATAATGAGGTAACCCAACTGTATAAAGAAATAAAAGAATTAATGCGAGTTGTCAAGAAAAACGAAGGACTAATAATTATGGGTGACTTCAACGCCAAGATTGGACAAGGTCGTGTTGAGGATATAGTGGGTGACTTTGGGCTGGGAGACCGCAATGATAGGGGAGACATGCTAATTCAGTTCTGCCAGGAAGAAAAACTAGTTATTGCAAACACATGGTTCAAACTGCCACCAAGAAGACTCTACACCTGGCAATCACCTCAGCATACGAACGAACACCCTATAAGAAACCAGATAGACTTCATACTGATCAGTCAAAGATATAAGAATGGCCTACATGGAGTCAGAACCTACCCTGGGACTGATATAGGGTCTGACCATAACCCTGTACTGGGAAAACTAAAAATAAAACTAAAGAAAATTAAGAGTAGAACAACCAAGAGAATCGACATAAGCAACTTAAAGAAACCTGAAGTACAAACAAAAATTAAACAGAAAGTAAACGAGGCAATCGCCGGAACCTCGTCACTGAACCAAAGCCCAGGCAGCGTAGAAGACACCTGGAACAGCTTTAGGAAGGCCATAGTAACTGTCACAAACAACGAAATAGGCCCTCCAATCAACAAAAGGAAGAAATGGATGACTGAGGAAATATTAGCACTTATGGAGAAACGAAGACCATTTAAAAACAGGGACGTGACTGAGTATAAGAAAATCAACAAGGAAATACGAAAAGAGATCCGTAGAGCCAAGGAACAATGGATGCAAGAAAAATGCTCAGAAATAGAAGAACTGGAGGAGAGACATGACCACTTTAACACACATAAATTAGTGAAGGAAGTTACAGGCCGAAAAAAGTCTTGTAACATGAACAATATTGTGAAGGACAACCGAATCATCTCCGATCCCAAGGACCTTCTTCTCCATTGGAAGGAATACACACAGCAACTATATGCGGAGAAAAACAAAAGAAATTTCGCAGAAGACTATGAAGGTGAACCCTCCCCAAAGATACTAAAATCAGAAGTCCTCAAGGCAATTAAACAAAGCAAGCAAGGAAAGGCAGTGGGACCGGACGAAGTTTATATAGAGATAATAAAGCTGCTAAATGATGAAAACCTAGACTCCTTGACAGAAATATTTAACAACATATATGAGACGGGTGAAATACCGCAGGACTGGCTCCCGTCGATTTTTGTTCCGATCCCAAAGAAGCCAAATGCAAACCATAGTGACCAGTACCGAATGATCAGCTTACTGAGCCAGGTCTTGAAGCTTTTCCTAAAGATAGTCCATACAAGAATTTATAACAGATGCGAAATGGATATTAGTCCTACCCAGTTTGGGTTCAGACAAGGGTTTGGCACACGAGAAGCACTCTACAGCTTGACCGTATTACTTCAGAAATGCAGAGATCAGCAAAAGGACGTATTCATGTGTTTCATAGATTATCAAAAGGCGTTCGACTGTGTCAGACACGTTGAGTTAATCAAAATGCTTCAAGACAAGAGGATAGATAAGAACGATGTACGTTTCATAAAGACCCTGTACGCAAATCAAACAGCATCGGTGAAAGTGGGCAATGAAACTACACAGAAATTCCCGATAGAGAGAGGGGTGAGACAGGGTTGCGTTCTGTCCCCCCTACTTTTTAACCTATACTCTGAAGCAATCTTCGAAAGAGTCTTGACAGATACAGAGGACGGCATTAAGATTAACGGACAGGCCGTTAACAACTTACGCTATGCTGACGACACAGTTATAATAGCGGATAGCCAGGAAGCACTACAACGTCTCATCATAAAGATATCTACCGAAGGTGAAAGACTCGGCCTAAGAATTAACATAGACAAAACGAAGGGGATGATGGTTAGCAGAACATCAAATGTGAACCTGAACATCACAGTGAACGGTAAGAAAATCCAACAAGTATCAAAATTTAGATATCTGGGAAGCTGGTTAACTGAAGATTTGGACCCAGACCTAGAGATACGAAGCAGAATTGAACAAGCCAGAGTAACATTTATGAATATGAGAGCACTTCTCAGCAACAACAGCCTTAATTTGGCATTACGGTACCGTTTTGTAAAATGCTACATTTACTCTGTACTGTTGTACGGAGTAGAGACATGGACAATAAAGGCCAATGTCATGAACCGACTAGAGGCGTTTGAAATGTGGGTGCTGAGAAGAATGTTGAAGATTCCGTGGACGGAACACGCAACGAACGAGGAAGTCCTAAACAGAATGGGTATAGAAAGAGAACTGCTGCAGACAGTAAAAAGAAGAAAGGCCGCATACCTCGGTCATATATTCAGAAATTCCAAGTACCAGTTCCTACAGTTGATTATGGAGGGAAAAATCGAAGGAAGGAGAGGCATCGGGAGAAAGAAATTTTCGTGGCTGAAGAACATAAGAGACTGGACAAACCTCGATGCCCACGCACTTTTTAGAATCGCACAAGATCGTAGCGAGTATGCCAGAATAGTCGCCAACATTCATTAATGGATACGGCACCTTAAGAAGAAGATATAAAAGGCGCATAGAACGCGCAGAGTAGAGTAGTCTTATTTTAAGCGAGCTATAAGTAAGCTAAAGTTACGAAGCGATAATAGAAGGCTATAAAGTGTTAAGTAGTGAGTTATTTAGTAGTCGAGTGTATTTGTGGAATAAATAAATAGTGTCTTCGTGTTAAATCGTTGCACTGGAATTTTTGAACCCTGAGTTCGCAACAATATCAAGGATCAGTTGAATAGATTTTCTCAATTTTTAGTTGCTTTCCCACCATCAGAATTGAGCGAATTAAAGCTACGAACCCAGAAGTTAGAATCGCTTTTGGATCTCTTCAATGAAATTCAACTAGACATAGAATGTGTGGATCCTACTTCGGATGATAAATGAGGAATGTAGGGAATTTGAGTCACATTTCTTTTAGGTCTTGGCGAGAGCCAAGGACTTAATTAAACAATTAGACATTAGTTGTATGAGCGTGGATGGTAAACCGGTAACTGGTGCAAGTAGTCATCGTACAAATTCTTTTCAATTACCTTTGTGTGGTGTGAGAGTGCCTAATTTGGGTTTGCCCAAATTTAAGGGTGAATTTGAGAAGTGGACTCAATTTTCAGAAACGTTTGATTCGTTAGTGCATAAAAATCAACCTTTGGACGATATACAAGAGTTTTACTATTTGTTAGATTGCCTTGAAGGTGAAGCTAGAAATATCTTGGATTGTTTGGAGGTTACGCAAGGTCAGAATAAACCAGTGATTATTCAACGGCATTTGAGATCTATAGTGGACATGCCCACAATAAACCATGAATCAGCTAGCTCGCTACGAAACATAAATGATCTTTTGGGAAAACATTTGCGTGCATTGAAGGCTTTGGGTGAGCCAGTAGATACTTGGGACAGACTGTTGATATTCCTGACAGCGAGGAAATTAGATTCAAACACTAGAAAAGAATGGGAAGAAAAAACAATTTCAGATTTCGCAGGAGTCCCAGGTATGTCTGACTTTACCAACTTTTTAGCAAATATATGTTGTGTTTTGGAAACTGTCAGTGCCAATATTAATCAAAGTTCTAAACCGCGTTTCAAGCCAGGTCAGAAACGTGATGGCAATTGTCATGTTGCATTAAATAGTCAGAACCGTAAAATAAAATGCGAAATATGTAAAGGCTGTCATTTTGTTTATTCTTGTGATCGGTTGTTAGCTTTGTCAGTAGCTGACCGCATTACAAAGATTATCAAAGATCACGTTATCAAAGATTGCAAATCTTTTGGCTGTCGAAAGTGTAGAGGTCGCCATAATACCCTATTACATAACGAAAACCCTGTAGATCGGCGTTTTAATGAAAATAGTAATATGTCTGAAGTTATTCAAAACCATAGATCGATAAATGAGTCGCAAGGAGCAAATAATGCTGGCTTGACTGCCGATGATTCAGGGGTTTCCAGATTGGTAGGGACCGCTTCTCAGGGAAAATCAGATTCAGGGCAGATTTTGCTGTCTACTGCAATAGTTCGAGTTAGAAGTGAGAGTGGTGATTTTGTTGAATGTCGCGCTCTATTGGATAGTGGATCACAGCTGAATTTTATGACTGCTGAATTAGTTGAAAAACTTCAATTAAAGCAAGAGGAAGTTCGAGCTTCAATATTAGGAATAAATCAAATGTCATCAAAACATCGCACGTCTTCTTTAATAAAATCGTGTTACAATAATTTTCAAGCAAAATTATCTTTTCTTGTTTTGGATAGCATAACATCAAAAATTCCTTCGAGACCTTTTGATAGTTTTGATTTGAGCATTCCTCCTAATATACGTTTAGCTGATCCTGATTTCAATATATCTTCGAAAGTGGACTTTTTAATTGGAGCAGGTTTATTTTTTGAATTACTTTGTGTAGAGCAGATTAGTTTGGGAAAACAAATGCCTACTCTTCAAAAGAGCGTTCTAGGGTGGATTATCTCAGGTCCAGTTTTTGGACTGCCTCTTGGACCCCTTAAATCCCTTTCTTGTTACGTAATCGATCAGAATATTGAAAAACAATTAGAACAATTTTAGACTATAGAAGAAATAAGTAATAAAAAACATTTTTCGCGCGAAGAGTTAGAATGCGAGCAGAATTTTGTTGACATAATAACACGTGATGAAAGCGGATGATTTTGCGTTACTTTACCGGTTAAGGATAATTTAAAGAATTTAGGGGATTCTTTTGAGAATGCACTTAAAAGATTTTTATTATTAGAGAAAAAATTAGACAATAATCTGGCACTTAAGCAAGACTATCATACCTTTATGGATGAGTATATCAGTTTGGGACATATGTCTAAAATAGAAAATCCCAGTGTTCAGTCTGAATATTCATATTACTTTCCTCATCACGGTGTAATTAAAGCAGATAGTTTGACAACAAAATTGCGTGTTGTTTTCGATGATAGTGCCAAATCTTCTAGTGGACTCTCATTGAATGATTGTTTAAAAGTGGAACCTTGTATTCAGGATGATCTCGTTGATATTTTAGTGCGATTTAGACAGTATGAAGTGGTTATCACGGCAAATGTCGCAAAAATGTATAGGCAAGTAAAGGTCATTCCAGAGCAACGGGACTTGCAGCGAATACTTTGGCGCTGGAATGGAGATTCGGCATTTCATCATTTTCAATTGAATACTATCACTTACTGGCTTTCTTCATCGGCTGCCTATTTGGCCATCCGTTGCCTACATCAAATAGCTTATGACTTGAAAGATAGACTGCCCGAGATAAGTGAGATCATTTTAAAATCTTTCTACGTAGATGACTTATTTCTAAATTCTGATTCATCGGAACGAGCCATTGAGATCGCCAAGCAGCTTTCTTTTGAGGTCAGTAAGTACGGCTTTCCCCTTCGCAAGTGGTCTTCAAATAAAGTTGAAGTGTTGAATAGTTTAGCTAATCAAAAAAGTTGTCTAGATTATTTGTTTAATGATGGCGATAATATGAAGGTGTTGGGTCTTCAATGGCAGTCGAATGCTGATATGTTGCATTACGTCGCAGTTCAAAAGTCATCATCTCATGAGATCGTTTCTAAACGATTAAATTTGTCAATCGTGTCACAGATATTCGACCCATTGGGTTTAATAGGTCCAATTATCATAAAGGCTAAAATTTTATTGCAGAAACTTTGGCAGCTGCAATTGGGCTGGGATGAGTCGATCTCACAAGCAACTCTCCTCATTGAACCAGTTATCGATTCCTCGTCAATTCACCGCATCAGGAGCTTCAGTGTTCGAAATTCATGAGTTTTCAGATGCCAGCGATTTGGCCTATGGAGCCTGCATGTATCTGAGGTCTATGGTGGCTTCTGGTGAAATTGTGGTTCGTCTTATTTGTGCCAAATCAACGTGTAGCGCCCATAAAAAAGATCAGCATTCCCAGACTAGAGTTGTGTGGAGCTTTATTGTTGGCTCGTTTGTTTTCAAAAGTCATAGCAGCATTGAATATCTCAATTAGTAGAACCTTCTTGTGGACCGATTCTACTATAGTGCTATCGTGGCTTGCTGAGCAGTCCTGTAAATGGAAAGTGTTTGTCGCGAACAGGGTGTCAGAGATTCAAACGCTCACTGCAAAGGCTCATTGGGGTCATGTTGCATCGCAAGATAACCCTGCAGATCTTATTTCTAGGGGTGTTGATCCAGAGGTCCTAAATGTACACGAATTGTGGTGCTCTGGTCCTGTATGGCTTTCCGAGGTGGAGGAGCATTGCCCTAGGGTTTTTCTTCCGAATGACTGTGAAATTTCGGAAATAAAACACAATAGTATTAGTCTTATAAATGTCAATTTAGACTGTTCAGTTATTGAGAGGTATTCATCTCTTAATAAGCTCGTTCGAGTTGTAGCATTTTGTATAAGATTTTATAATAATTGCAGATCAGTGACAAAGAAATTTGGGGAAATTTCATTTGAGGAATTTGATGATGCTCTCATTAGACTTTTTAGGATTGTACAACTGGAGATTTTTAGTTCTGAGATCGCTTGTATTCAGGGTTCTCTTCCAGTACAAAATCAAAGTTCGATCAACCCTTTTTTAGATAATAATGGTATGTTGCGTGTTGGGGGACGAATTAAAAACTCAACTGAACCCTACGATATCAAGTTTCCTATCATCCTACCTCAAAAACATGCTTTAACACGATTCATACGATAAACGATCAGCACCATAAGCAATTGCATGCTGGAGCTCAAGCTATACTGACGTCGTTGCGCCGAAAGTTCTGGCCCATTAACGGTAGAAAAGCTGTTTGTAGCGTCCTTGCAAAATGCATTACATGTTTTAAAGTAAGACCTCGTCTTGAACATCAAAAATGGGCCATTTACCTACGGATCGGGCAGTTGCTCAAAGACCTTTTTTAATTTCTGGGGTAGATTTTGCTGGTCCGTACAATTTAAAAGATGGAAAGCTTAGAAACCGTTCGTTTGTCAAAGGGTATATGTGCTTATTCGTATGTTTTGTAACAACAGCAGTTCATATAGAATTAGTAAGTATTTAACAATTCATTCATTTATTAACTTTTTCTCCCGCAGGGGCTTATGTAAGCGAATATATTCTGATAATGCTACTAATTTTATTGGGATAAGGAATGAGTTTAAAGCATCAATAATTTTTTATTACATTTAACAGATAATGAAGAATTCCATAGAGTTTGCCTAGAATCACGTATAGAATTTAAAAATATTCCAGCAAGAAGTCTACATCATGGCGGATTGTGGGAATCCTCGATAAAATCAGCAAAATTTTATTTAAATAGGGTGCTGGGAAACGCCAACCTCACTTTTGAGGACCTAGATACTCTTTTTACACAGATTGAAACAACTCTTAATTCTCGTTCTTTAACCCTATTACCTTCGATCCTGACAACCTCCTTCCCCTTACCCCCGGTTACTTCCTTATCGGGGACTCCTTGCATGCAGTGCCACAGCGTGATGTGTCAGATAGACTGACAAATCGATTAGACCACTATCACGCACTCCAGAAGATATATCAACAGTTTTGGCATCGTTGGTCGTCAGAGTATTTATCACAATTGCAGCAGCGTAATAAGTGAAACTTCAATCCAGGCGACGTGGTATTATTGAGGGATGACAACACCGCCCCCTTAAATTGGAAGCTTGGGCGTGTAGTAGAACTTCATCCAGGAAAGGACGGCTTGGTCAGAGTAGTCACATTGAGAACTAGTTCCGGATTGACGAAGAGAGCCATCCATCTGCTATGCTTGTTGCCAATTGAGGATACACATGAACTGCCCGTCGATGAGACATCCAACGAACCAACTACATGACTTGTTAAGTGAACGGTTGTAGGGCTACTTCGATTTTCTAATCGTGGTGTTGCTGAATGGCGAGTGAATTTTATTCTTTTTTGTCTTTATCAAAATAATGATTTGCTTATCAATTATCATGTTTGTATTAACTTAATAGTTAGATTAATATTCTTGTTTGCTATGTTTCAGTTATATTTTAAAATAGTTTTACGCTGTGTAAACAATATTGTTACACTGCAGTCTGAAGATTTATTTGTTTGAAAGACACTACATTCTTTCAAGGCCGGCGGTTATGGTTGGACTCTTATTGACTTTAATTCGCGCGAAAGATATGTGACGTCAGTTGTCGCGGCGTAGGAACAGTAAATGGGACTGGTGGTTAAATTGTTTTTGGGACCAGAAGGGTGTCATGGTTAAAAAGTCTGTGAGAAGCTGTCTTTTTGAACCTGCCGTCGAGCCATAAGATAAAGGTGTTGTAACGCCGTTTTTAAAGCTTTTGCTAATAGAAAAATACAGTCCATTTAGTCTAGAACATTTTATTGTCAACAAGAGATAATATCAAGTGACGACCTGGTCATTTAACAACCATCCAGGTCGTTAAGAAAGCCCCAAGGCTTCTAATTCTGCCGGACCGGATGGGATGAGCGCCGCCGATTTGCGTAGATTGCCTGTGCTGGACGTCACCACCCTCTTCAATGTGATGCTCTACACTGGCTCTACCCTTGGCTCTCAAAGCCTGCCGCACCACCCTTATTCCAAAGGGTGACGCTGATTTGGCTAACATCTCCTCTTGGCGTCCCATCTCTGTCGTCGACATCCTGGTCCGCGCACTTCACCTTGCTGGCCTCCAGACTTTCTGCCCTTAGCCTTCATCCAGCACAAAGAGGCTTCATTTGCCGGGACGGAAGTATGGCGAATTCGATGATCCTGCAGACCGCCATCCACACCTGCCGGGACCAAGCCAGACCCTAGTCGATCGCCTCCAAGCCCGAGTATCTTCACGAGGCTTTTAACAGGGAGTTGAGTCTGACCAACATATTTCATGTAAAGAATGGCAAAAGGGCACAGCCCTTTGTCCCTTTGCAACCGAGAGTCATAGAAGGTCTCTCACGTGTGCCGAAGAAGGAGGCCGTGAAGCAGTAGTTCAATAAAAGCAAATATCTCAGAAGCAGATACGCTGTGTGTTCTGGTTGAATGGTATCGTGAATGCGTAATTTTTTCCAATTTTAACATGGTGTTAATTCACAAAACTATATACAAAACTGTGGGCATCAGGTGAGTTTTCTAGCATCAATTATCTCTTCCCTCTCCGTGTCCATTTGCTTTTTTCAGCTTCCTTATCTATTCCTCATTAGCTTTGAAGTTCACTAGAAAAGCTCTAAAGCGCCAGTAGCTTCACGAGGCGTTTCATAGGGAGGTGAGTCTGTTCAACATATTGCACGTGAAAAACGGCAGAAGACCTTTTACGTGTGCCGAAGAAGTAGGCCGTGAAGCAGTAGTTCGATAAAAGCAAATATCTCAGAAACAGATATGCTGTGTGTTCTGCTTAAATGGTATCGTGAATGCGTAATATACCTAATTTTTTTCTAATTTTAACATGGTGTTAATTCACAAAACTATATACAAAATCGTGGACATCAATTGAGTTTTTTTAGCATCAATTACCCCCTCCCCCCGTGATCATTTGCTTTTTTCAGCTTCCTTATCTAGTCCTCATTAGTTTCGAAATTCACTAGAAGAGCTCTAAACACTGCCACCTAGACCATAAGGCCGTGAAGCAGGAACATAAAGGACACCACAGTCGTGGTCCAAGATCACTAGTTTAAGACCATTTGAATTGTAGGGATTTACAAATATTTTTTCCGGCTTTGCGACTAATATTATTCATTTTGTACTCATACTTTTGTTTTTATAAATTGTGCGGAACTTTAGGACATTTCTCGCAGCTAGTGCTACATTTAAACTAACAACAAGTGCTCTAAAAGCGTTGAAAATTTCTCAAACGTGGTTGAGTGTCACGGTGCAAAATCAATGTAAACAGGTCTAGAAAATCCGTTTTTTGGTTTCAAAAGAATGGGGGTGTGAAGGAACAATGGTTGTAAACTATTCTATGTCTGAAGAAAATAGTAGGGTAAGTTAAAATACAGAGTGCTTACATATATATGGCTTATAGTTTCATAAAAAAGTTAGGTTAATCCTCAGTGACTAATCCTGATTCCTGAATTTGAAAAAGGCCCGACTGAAGTGTATAAACTAGAACAGTAAACTGGCCAGTAGACACGTATTGAGGGTTGAATTTAACTTTGTAAATAAAAACTGTTAAGAATGTATCTTTCTTTCCCAAGAGTTATTTCACTCAGAGCGAAGGATGCAAAAAGAGTTTTCTAATCTTTTTTATAATCTCATACAAAACCTTGGCTCCTTTATGTAACACCCTGTTACAAATTTAAAAATTTGTTACATAAACAGATTTATTTAGTCTCAATGTATTTCTATATAGACCATTTATCACATTTACTCGGTTACGCTGCATGGGCCAAATATTTGGTCCAAGTATCAAATGACGTCACTAGTACTTTCTTAATGGTGTAAACACTCGGGATCAAATATTTGGTCCAGAGTAAAGGAGGTTGGAATTGGATTGCAGTTTCCGAAAAGGGCTAAAGCTTTCATTTATAACTACCACAGCTGTTCTTTGTCAAACTTTGATTCCAGTTGATAACGTACTCAATTTGTTCCTTGGTCTAATTTGGTCCATGAGGTGTAAACGTACTACATGGCTAAGAAAAAACTCAGTAAACTTCATATTTCTGTTAAAAGTAACCTGTAGGAATTACATTATCTGTAAACTTTTATTTTTCGGCATAATTTGTGTGCTTTGTGTCCTTTCTAATACGATGGAACTGCAGATAGCGGGTGTAGGACAATTAAACAGCTACTTCACAGTTGCGAATGCGCCAACGTTTCGATCTTTATTCAGATCTTCTTTAGGGCAAAAAAATATGGTAAATGAACATTCTATAAAAACACTTAATGCACGAACAAAATTATTCAAAGACATCGATAAAAATGCATAAAAGTACGTATTTAACAATTAAAAAATTAAAAAACAAATTTACAAGCTAACAAATACACTTAAACTTTCTACATTAAAGACATAGACCGTGCATCTGTAGGTGCATATTTTCTCAAAGTTAAAAGTGATAAATAGTGGATTTGTTTACCTTAATTCGGTTTGAGAAGCATGTCACCTAAGCTTTTACCGGACCTAATATAAAAACAATGATTAATCCACAAACAGGCAACGACCACATGAGTTCAGGACGAAACGAATCATCAATCGCCAGGAACAAAATAAACGATGGAATGATATTAGTTCTCCTATCACCAGTGCGTCCTGCGGAATACTATTATGGTCTTTTTTATATAGAACTATATATTTGCTTTCTTTTTTTTAGCCCTGAAGAAGATCTGAATAAAGATCGAAACATTGGCGCATTCGCAACTGTGAAGTAGCTATTTAATTGTCCTACACCCGCTATCTGCAGTTCCAACTTTTATTTTTCTTAGAGGAGTAAGCAAGAATCATCATACACCTACCATTTATACCAAAAACATGATGTCCTGCATCGAACTTCTTTAGTGAGGTCTTCACAGTGAAAATGGTAGAAACTTAATAGTAGTTGAAAAGTGCCAGTGTCCAGAAAGTACCTACTTACTTCAGCAAACAGAGATGTGTCCAACCTGGTTCCAAGAGGATTTGAGTGTTATTGAATTGTATATGAAGAGCAAAATGTTGTACTCTGCAATAAGTTTTTTTTTCATTTATAGATAGTTAAAGTTGAGTTTGGTAATTACATCCCGAGCGCTCGGGGTATCAGTCTATCTTACTCTAGCTTGTTAAAATTTTGGGAAATGGTCTATGTCTGGAGCACTGGGATGGAATTACCGAACTCGGCTTATTTAGCGTCAAATTGCCAACAACTTTTCATTTCAATAACTCCAGGGTTATTCAACTTATTAGTCATATGTCTTGATTATTACAACATTTGGCGCTTAGCAATAAAAAATAAAACAGTTAATTCAAGAAACATACTTTTTTTTATTTAGGTGTCGCTTATACAACAATGTACCCAAGGCAACAATAGTCACTCATTAATACTGATGAGTATATTTTAAGTATACAATATATGCAATAGCTGCATAGCCACAGCCTAGGGCACACCTGCTTGAGACTGTAAAAGAGTGTAAAAAAGACCTAACAAAAATACGAATTAATGTTTACATCAGGAGACAAAAATATTGACATCACTATCTTATTATCTTCTGCTTTTCCTAGGAATATGACTGGTATGGTACAAGTTTATTTCTCAACTCAATAAATAAAAGTATCCCTTCAAGTGCTCTGTTTCATACTCAGAGATTTAATAGCTAAGTGGAGACTATACCGGGTGTCCAGCACAACCTTGGATATAGGAAATTAACATGAGAAATCGGTTTTTATTTTTTTGCGCCTGTACGGTTGAATCCCGTGGGTGTTGCTAGATCTCCTATCGGGCGCCTTCCCACGTGTGGATTGGGGCACGCTCTCTAGATATAGGGGGTACCGGACAAAATAAAATACCCGGGGTGAACAAAAACTAGTACAACAGCAACGTCTGCTTCCAGATTGGGCGGTTGCAAACGGCGTCTGACCCAGATTGGGCGGCCGATATTCAAGCCAAGGTTTTTGGCATAAAGGAAGGCAACGGGATACCACCTTTATTATTATCTTTCCCAAGACAATAACATGAGTATATTTAATTCAAAATTTTCCGGAGTTATCAATATTTTCCCAATCGGATCTCCGGGGGGGGGGGGGGGGGGGGGGGGGCTTTAAATGCACTAAGTATAAGAACAAACCTAAGAAAACCATTGAAGATAGGAACATGAAATGTAACAAGCCTATTTGAGGCTGGGAAACTGGCAAACCTCGCACGAGAAATGAACAGACTCAAGCTGGACATCCTGGGCGTCGCTGAGACCTGGTGGCCTGGTATGGGAGAGTGCAATGTAGATAACGGAGTATTCTTATACTCTGGTAATGAAGATCCAAAACATAGGAAAGGTGTAGGAATCGTTGTGGCTAAGGAACTATTGAAATCTGTCGTGGACTTTGTCCCATACTCGGACCGTACTGCCTTGTTGAAGCTCAGAGCCAGGCAAAACGATCTTAACGTAATAAAGGTATACGCACCAACTGCAGACTCGCCTGACCATGATGTGGAAGAATTTTATGATGAAATCAAACAATTGCTTAAATTGACCAAAAAACACGTCATACATACGTCATCACGTCATCAACATAACTATGGTTGACTTCAACGCCAAAATAGGTAAAGGCAGGGTTGGGGAGTTGGTGGGATCATATGGTCTTGGAGAAAGGAACGAGAGGGGTGATCGACTTTTGCAATTCTGCCAAGAGGAAAACATGAAAATAACAAATACATGGTTTCAACTACCCCCTCGCCGACTTTATACCTGGAAGTCCCCAGCGGACCGACTACATAACTTGGTACGAGACCAAATAGATTTCATCCTGATTAATCAAAAATTCGGTTCGACCATCAAAGGGGCCGTCACATATCCTGGGGCTGATGTACCTTCTGACCATGTGCTGTTGGTGGCTGCCCTGAAAATTTCCTTGTCAAGTCAAAGAAAGCCAACCACACAGCGACGGGTGGCGTTGGAAAAACTGAAGGATCCAATAATAAAGTCTAACATGGGTGTTAAGAAGTCAGAAGGCAATGGCTAGGTACAAGAGTTAGGCGACGATGAAAGACAGCACTGCTTCACACAGACAACACTGCAGCCATCACGATGATTGCAGCCGTCATTGAAGCTTTTGAAGGCGTCAGAATATTGTCTGCTATTAATTTTGTTCAATTCAATTATAAATATAATTACCAGTTTTTAAACAGTTAAGAGTTAATGAATACAGTCCATTCTATCGATTGAATAACATTTTGGTCCTTCGAGCCGGATGCAGAGTTGAGCGGTGATTATCCTCAGGAATTTGACGGCAGAATTAAGTGAGTCCTATCCATTTTACCTATCCTTTATATTTGGCGTTGCCACGTTTGAATTTGATTTGGTTGAATCCTTATAAACTCGTGATTACAGTGTGAGGTGTATTATGATTATTGGGTAGGTGGGATTGTACCACAAGTATTATTATTATTATTATTATTTGGTAAATGTACCTAAATAATTCGTGGTATTGGTTGTGGTTGTATATGGTGTATGCACAGTTCTTGGAATAAACTGTTTACAGTGTGGAGTGTATACATAATACTTAACTACAGATAAACTGCACTGTGCATCGTACAGAGTACGGTCATTTGATATACTTCCTGGTTATTGAATTTAGATTCAATTTAATATTTATATTATCAGTGTGAGTTAAAAATTCTCCTGATTTGGAACACTTATAGCACTGAAGTTAAAGTTAGACCTCAGGTCTCAGGTTAAACTAAGAAATTGGTTATTATTAACGTAAAATATTAACTGAGCTCAACATGAGTGAAAATGAACAGATATTAAAAGAACTGAAAAGAAAACGTAGCCCAATTAAAGCAAAAGTAACTGGTTTTGTGAATTATTTTAATCCTCTTTATGGGGATTTTCAATGTGATCCTTTGTCGATTACTGATGGTCAAATTGAAGAATTGAGAGTACGTATGGAAAGTTTTGAAGTGCTATTAGAACAGTTGGAAATTTATCAGATTGATATTGAGAGCTTGTGTTCAGATGATGAATTGAATGAGCAGTTTGAAGAAAGGGAAACATTTATGAATACGTATTCACTTAATTTAGGCAAGGCTAGATTACTATTGTCTAAGTTAAACAATAATGTTGTTGTAGGTAAAAGTAGTGTAAAGCAGACTACAATAAATAGAGAGGAAGTAGAACTCCGGTTACCACCTATCAAGCTACCAATATTCAATTCAGATATAAATATTGGTTAGAATTCAAGGACACTTTTCAGTCGCTGATCCATAAGAGACAAAATTTGAGTGATATTCAAAAGTATCACTATTTAAGGGCTAGTGTTGAGGGGGATGCATTGAAAATAATTACCAGTGTTGAATTTTCGTCGGAGATATATATGGTTGCTTGGAACAATCTGTGTGCAAGGTATGATAACTCAAGGCTTTTGAAAGACAACCACATTAAATCTATTTTCAATATTGGTCCAATCAGCAAGGAGTCTGCCAATGCTTTGCGAGGTTTGTTGGATGATTTAAATAAGCATTTACGGGCGTTGACTTCATTAGGTCTTCCAACGGATCAGTGGGATACTTTGCTTATCTATATGGTGGTAATAAAACTTGATAGATGTACAACCCAAGAATGGGAAAAATATAAGCTATAACAGTCTAACAGAAGTAGACCGGGAGCAGGAAAGAGTTCTGGGTCATTTCTTTTAAACAATGAAGAGAAATTGTCTTGTTATGTGTGCAAGGGAGAACATTCAATTTTGCATTGCAAGACTTTTTTTGAAATTGAATGTACAAGCACGTTGGGAAAAAGTTAGGCAGTTGAAATTATGTTGCAACTGTTTATTAAAGGGACATTTTTCTGCAAGATGTAATTATGCCGGTTGCAAAACATGTAAGGGTAAGCACAATGTGTTGATGCATGACCCAAATTATAAAAAGAAGTTTAGACCTTTCACTAATCCTGACAATAACTCAGGGCTCAATATGAATGAAAACAAAGAAAAAAATGATTCGAATGATACAACAGCTCTTGCTAGCATGCACAAGAATAATTATGTTTTTTTTTTCAAGCGGACTAAAAGTAGGTCATTTGTTTTCTCCATTCGCACACCTAAAGAGGGCTTTCTAATCCTGAGACCAAAAAAGAAGGAAAAAAGTCCTAGGCAGTAAAACTAAAGTCAAAAGTCACCGCTACTGTCGTGGTGGCGCCGTTGTACATAAACGATTGTTAATATTGAAATTTACGACAACTTTTAAGCACTAGATACTAGATGGCACTACAGCAGTTGAATAAAAAGAGTAATCAGAGCTCTTGGTGCGAAGGTGCATCCATCCTATGTTTCAGTTTTTGACGCAAATTCTTAGTTGATTTCGCGGATTTCGACTGGTTAGTAGTTTTGCAATATTTAAGATTTTGTATATTAGGTTTTAGTTTTGTAATATATAAGCTAAGTGTTTGACTATTGGAGCACTAGATGGCACTAAACCAGTCTGAGTGTACCTGTTGCCATCTTTATATTCTTATTGGGGAAACAAAGAATGAGAATACTCGCAGAACGCTCTAGAGCAGTTATCCGAAACTGTTGTTAGATAGTCGAAATCGCATATCTTCACGAATTTTCGGTTCGTCTGTTAAATGTCATGCGCGTCATCATATTCATTTGTCATTGTGATTGTTATTAATTTAGTAATGATAATGGTGCAACATATTTTTATCTTACCACAATTTACCTACACCTAAACCACCTAAACCATTCGTTATGATTTAATACCATTAAAACAATTAAATATTGAAAACCACCGTTCTAAAGCGTTCTTATTTTACAAATAAACACACCAACAATTGGGTAAGTACCTAGACTCTCCTAAAGAAACAGATGCAAGTAAATTACAAAACTGAATCATAATAGACATCCTATTTCCTGCATGCTTGAAAAAAAAATAGTATATGTTACTCGGAGTAAAAGGCCTTTTTGTGCTTCGCTCAGTTGCAGGCCTCAGCTTCGCTTCGGCCGTCAATCTCTGAGCTCAGCACTAAAAGACTCACTTTTACTCCTAGTGACATAATCTACTATTTATTGGGCACCGCATTAGTGTATCTCAGAGATTGTGAGGGAAATATGCATAAAGTAAAAGCAGTTTTAGATTCAGGTAGCCAATCATGTTTCATATCTGAAGATTTATGTAAAAGGCTTAGGATGCAGGTAACTAGGACAAATTTGTCTATTTCTGGAATTAGTGGTGTAGGGTGCTCAGTGAATTCTAAATGTAGGATTTCTATTGCATCAAAGGGTAATAGCTTTTCTGTAAACACTGAGTGTTTTGTGTTAAAAAAAATTACGGATAATCTTCCTACTTTCAATTTTAATATTTCCAGTTGGAACATGCCAACAAACATTAGTTTGGCTGATCCGGAATTCAATGTGCCTACACAAGTTGACCTGCTCATAGGCGCATGTCTGTTTTGGGACTTATTAAGGGACGGACGAATAAGATATGGTAAAAACATGCCTATATTACAAAATACAGTGTTTGGCTACATTGTTGCGGGATATATTCCAATTGTTGAGTCCAACATTAAGTGTTATTTTTCCAAGAGTCAGAATCTGTCTGATAACCTTGAACATTTCTGCAAGATAGAAGAGACGAGTCAATCTGTGGCGTGGTCCAATGATGACCAATCTTGTGAGAAACATTTTCTCAACACGCATTCTGTTTTGGAGAATGGTCAATTTATAGTCCGTTTGCCACTCAACATGTCAGCTGAGGTGTTAGGTGACTCTAAGAGGTTAGCATTATATACTATATAATACTCTTGAAGGTAGATTCGAGATAGTTGGAAGGTAGATTCGAGAGGAACTCTGAATTGCGGTCGAGCTATCATTCTTTTATGAAAGAATATATGAATTTGAAGCATATGACTGAAATTAAAGAAACTCGTGATGCAAAAATGTCTTATTTCTTGCCACATCATGGTGTAGTAAGGGAGAATAGTTTGACAACAAAACTCAGAACAGTCTTTGATGGTTCGGCTGTCACAAGTTCAGGAAAGTCACTGAATGATGTTTTGTTGCAAGGCCCTGCGATTCAGAATGACATTTTCCAAATTGTAATACGTTTTCGAATGCACAAAGTAGTGGTGACTGCAGATGTCACAAAAATGTATAGATGTGTGTTAGTGCATCCAGATGATAGACATTTACAGCGTATTTTATGGAGATTTAATACCGCGGAGGAAATAAAGGTTTACGAGCTCAATACTCTTACTTATGGAACAGCATGTGCACCTTTCTTAGCCATTCGTTGCATCAAGCAGTTGTCAAACGAAAATCGTAAGTTTCCAATTGCTTCAGCGATAATAGATAAAGATTTTTATGTGGATGATCTCATAACAGGCTTTGACAATGAGGATGATTCGTATTTCAGGAAAAATTTTTGAAATTTTAAATGTTGGTTTTGTATTGCGAAAATGGAATTCTAATAGTTCTATAGTTCTAAAGGAATTTGGTAATAGTTTTCACCTGGATGCATGGGGGACATTAGAGTTAGGGATTAATGATCAAGTTTTTTATTTATTAAAACATTAGGTATTCAATGGGCAAGTAAAGCAGATATTTTATCTTACAAAATTGCTGATAATGATACTATTGGAGAGAGTATCACAAAAAGAACAACTCTGTCAGAAATTGCAAAGGTATATGATCCTTTGGGTCTGGTAAGTCCATCGATAGTTCTGGTAAAAATATTAATTCAGAAATTGTGGTGTTTAAAATTGGGATGGGAAGAAGATGTTCCATCGGAATTAAAGCAATTTTGGCAAAATATTAAGGTACATCTTTTATGTTTTAATTCTCTACAAATTCAAAGACATGAAGTATTAAAAAATTCTGTAGGAATTGAAATACATGGTTTTAGTGATGGTTAAGATGAATGAGTTGCAAGTCAAATTGGTATGCGCAAAAACAAAGGTTGCCCCTGTCAAATCATTGACCATTCCTCGTTTGGAATTGTGTAGAGCTCTTCTTTTAGCTCGCCTGTCAAAGAGTGTGACTGAATCGATTGAAAGTCCAATTGATGAGTTTTTTTGGTGTCATTCTGAAATAGTTCTTCATTGGCTGCAGAAGTCACCTAATAATTTGCAGGTTTTTGTAGGCCATAGGGTTTCTGAAACTCAAAGGATAACTAATATAAGTTCATGGAGCCATGTAAGTACTAAGGAGAATCCTGCAGATATAGCATCCCGTGGGATCAGCCCTTCTGAATTGAAAACCTGTAAATTATGGTGGGAGGGACCAGAATTTTTAAAAGGCGCATCTATTTGGCCTATTCCATTTAAATCATCACTTCTGATATCACTTCCCGAAATGAAACAAATAAAATATTGTAATTTTTCTGCTCCTAAATGTGACATTTTTGAAAGATATTCAAATATCAATAAACTTGTTAGAGTCATTGCTTATTGTAACCGGTTTCTGACCAATTGCAAGCGCGCAACTAAAAACCGTATTGTTGGCATGCTTACTGTAACGGAAGTTAATGATAGTCTTAAAAAGCTAGTGATGATTGCCCAGAGTGAAAGTTTTAAAGAAGAAATAAATATTTTATCAAACAATAACGGTTTGAAAGCAAAACATAAATTACTTGGCTTAGCGCCTTTTGTAAATTCGAATGGTATTATGAGAGTAGGAGGACGCCTAAAAAATTAATTCATTAAGTTTGAAGTTAAGCATCCAATCTTGCTTGACGGCAAACATAGGCTTAGCAGATTGATATGCGAAGATGAGCATATTAAATTGTTTCACGCTGGGCCACAGTTGCTATTGGCTACTGTTAGGCGAAGATTTTGGTTGACCTCTGGAATGAATGTTGCTAAATCTGTGGTGAGAATGTGTGTTAAATGTTTTAAGTTTAAACCAAGACCTGCTGTTTCAATAATGGCTGATTTGCCTCAAGCAAGAGTTACTATTGCAAGCCCATTTGAACGCGTAGGGGTTGATTACGCTGGTCCGTTTGTACTAAAGGATAGGAAAGGGCGTGGTTGTGAAACGTATAAGGGTTATTTATGTCAGTTCATTTGTTTCGTAACCAAGGCCGTGCATCTGGAACTAGTAACCGATTTGAGCACCGAATCATTCACTGCAACGCTGAGAAGATTTTGTGCCAGGCGAGGAATTCCTTGCCATATGTATTCCGATAACGGCTCTAACTTTGTTGGTGCTCAAGATGCTCTCAAGTCATTATTTCAATTTTTAGTGAAAAAACAAGATGAAATCGTTAATTATTGTACCAGTACATGTATCAGATGGCACTTTATTCCATCCAATTCACCGAATTTTGGGGGACAACGTTGAATTCCCGTCCACTTCACCCAATGTCACCTGATCCTAATGATTTTCAACCTTTGACCCCATCTCACTTCTTAATTGGAAGAATATTAATTACTCTTCCGGAAACAGATCTCACCGATGTAAAGGTCAATCGATTAAATCGTTTTCAACTATTGCAACAAATGCACCAAGGATTTTGGAAGCAATGGTCAAAAATGTATTTAACCCATTTGCAACAGAGAACCAAGTGATCCAAGTAATGATCATTCTCCTCCATGCAAGTGGTTGTTGGGGCGTGTTATTCAGCTTCATCCCGGAGCTGATCACATTGTACGAGTCGCAACAGTAAAAACGATGTATGGTTCATTGAAGAGAGCAGTCTCCAAACTTTGTGCCCTTCCATTGGCCAGTGATGACTTGAACACCGGAAGTGTCCAAGGCGGGGGGGGGGGAGTATGTTAAGAAGTCAGAAGGCAATGGCTAGGTACAAGAGTTAGGCGACGATGAAAGACAGCACTGCTTCACACAGACAACACTGCAGCCGTCACGATGATTGCAGCCGTCATTGAAGCTTTTGAAAGCGTCAGAATATTGTCTGCTATTAATTTTGTTCAATTCAATTATAAATATAAGTACCAGTTTTTAAACAGTTAAGAGTTAATGAATACAGTCCATTCTATCGATTGAATAACAATGGGTAATGAGATAAACACACAGATTCAAGCAATAACATCGAATATTGGAGAGGAACCGACGCAGTTTTGGACAAGGATAATGGACATTGCAACAAATTCAATGCAAAACAGATTAGGATATAAGACAAAAAACAAAAATGGATGACGGATGAGATTTTGTTGTCGATGGATGAACGTCGGAAGCACAAGAACAAGATGGACATCAGAATATATAAAGAAAGGCTTCTAAGGTCAAAGATTAGAATAGCAAAAAACGAATGGCTTAAACGTGAATGCGCAGAAATAGAACAGCTGCAAAATCAACGCGATGATTTTAATCTACACAAAAAGCTGAACGAGACTGCTGGCATTTATAAAAAAATGACATAAACTATAACAGTAAATGACAATAACCAGATAGTTCTCGACAGCAAAGAAAAGATCAATGTCTGGGAAAGGTATATTGAAGAACTTTTCGACGACGACAGACCCCCAGTTGGCACTAATAATTCTCTAACCGGCCCATCGATCACTAAGAGCGAGATAGAAAACACCATACGTAACTCAAAAAATAACAAAGCGGCTGGCCCAGATGAAATTCCTTCAGAGATACTTATACTCCTAGATGAAAGAGGCATAATAGCACTACACAAAGTATTTAACACTATATATGAGACCGGTCACTACCCCAAACAGTGGTTGCGCTCTACTTTTGCCCCTCTGCCTAAGAAGACCAATGCAAGAAAATGTGAAGATCACAGACTTATTAGCCTGATGAGCCAAACATTAAAAATATTACACATACAGAATATACAAGAAATGTGAAAAAGACCTGGGCGACTCGCAATTTGGGTTTAAACAAGGGTTGGATACAAGAGAGGCGGTGGTTGCAACACAAGTCCTTGTCCAAAACTGCTATGATCAGAGAAAGAATGTGTGTCTTTGTTTTATAGACTATGAAAAGGCATTTGATCGCGTACAACACCACAAATTAATGCAGCTCCTCAATAGGCTTGATATAGACCAAAAGGATACCAGATGCATCGAAAACCTATACTGGAACCGCACAAATCAAATTAGGTAATAATATGTCCAACGCAGTACAGATTAGAAGGGGAGTGCGACAGGGATGTGCGCTGTCTCCACTCCTATTTAACTTATATTTGGAAGCAATATTCCAAGAGGCTTTAGAAGATGTAGAGATGGGAGTCAAAGTTAATGGAGTGTGGATTAACAATATCCGCTATGCTGACGATACGGTCTTAATCGCCGACAACGTACACGACCTACAGCTACTGATCAATAGAGGGGGAGAACAGAGCAAATATATGGGCTTAAACATCAACATAAAAAAAAACAAAGTTTATGATTTTCTCTAGAAACCTAAATATGTTTGAAAACTCCACCATAACATTTAACACAATTCCTTTAGAAAGAGTGGACAAATTTAAATACTTGGGCATCTGGCTTTTCGAAGACTGGACATCGGACAGATAAATAAAATGTCGCATTGAACAAGCTCGAGAGGCATTCCTGAGGTTCCGAAGAGTGCTTACCTGTTCCGATTTTGACCTTAACCTGAGACTCAGGTTCATTGAGTGCTACGTTTGGTCGGTGCTGCTGTACGAAGTGGAGGGCCGGACTGCAATTAACAAACTAGAGGCTTTTGAGATGTGGCTGTATCGCAGAATTCTGAAGGTACCTTGGACGGCCATATTAACAAACGAAGACGTCCTAAGACGTGTCAACAGACAACGTAAACTGTTCGAATTGATCAAGAGAAGAAAAACGGCATATCTGGGGCATATAATGCGAAACACGAAATATCAATTCTTGCACCTATTGATTGAAGGCAAGATCGAAGGCCGGAGAGGGATCGGAAGGAAAAAAATGTCCTTGCTGCGAAATATCAGACAGTGGACAGGCCTACACGATGTACAATCATTGATACACACCGCAAGGAATAGGGAAGCAATGGAAAATGTTATCGCAAACATCCATTAGTGGATACGCATTGGAAGAAGAAGAAGTACGGTTGAATTGATTGAAAAATTTTTAAGAGTAAAGTTGTACCCCAGTTTTGGCCGTTTTTTTTTAAAATGCCTCGAAAAGTGCAAAAATTTGAATTTGGTTACCTCCGCCATGCATGTGCAGTGTCGCCAACATATTTTCACTACATAATCACGTTAAGTACTATATGATAGTCCCTCAAAATAAATAATAAAGGAAAATCTGCTCTGACTCTAACATACGAAGTTATTATGTTGGAGACACTGCACATGCATGGCGGGGGTAACGCGCCAAATTCAAATTCTTGCACTTTTCGAGGCGTTTTTCCAAAAAACAACCAAAACTGTGGTATTGAAAAAATTACAGGATGATAGCTGACCATAAGCTCTACAACTTTACTCTTAAAAGTTTTTCAATCAAATCAACCGTACAGGCGCAAAAAAATAAAAATCGATTTCCCATGTTAATCTCCTATGTCCAGGGTTCTGCTGGACACCAGGTATAATTTATAAGCATAAGTTAAGTGTGTAGGTAATAAGCTCTTACCACAGATCAATTTTGGAATGTCCAAAGGGGCTTCCAAAGTCTGACCTGTTTCTTCATTATACAAAATAGACTTTTTCTGTACTTCACCCTTACACAAATGTACCTCACATACTATATAAGACACCATTTTTCAAAGTTCATGGAATTCATGCTTTGTTTATAAAGGAAATCTGAGAGATAACCTAACTTTTTCTAAAATTCTTGTCTCTATTACTTATGTATAAACGTTCGCTAGTATGTTCTCCAGGCCCAAAATCTTCTCTTTTAATGGCGCTAACGCATTTTTCTCGTAAATCTTCATCCCTGCGAAACCAAAGCCTATTTTTTAGGACCATTCTTTAAAGTTTGTGCTGCACCCCGTCACCTAGCAGTAGTAGGCATTTTCACAGTTTTTAAAACACTAAATTGCATAGTTCCGAATTTAGCACCAACTCTTGTAGCGTTTTCTTTTTCACAAAGAAAACCTACTGGCTTCCCTTTCAGACTTTCATAAATAACTATAAAATAACATTTTATTTCCTAAGAAATATGACTACCTTGGCCGCCATGTTTGTTCACCTTGATTATCGTTTCTATGCGATCCTTCTACTTCGAGTTCTATAGTTAGAAATCCTTTGAAAGTTGACTTGACATGTGTCAATGGGTTGATTAATTATTTTGCTATCTGTGCAGCATTGCCAAATTTCACCAATATTTTTACTTAGATTCCCTTATTTTCTTCATGTGCTCTTCTAATACTTTCCCTAAATTTATCTCTTATTTGGCAACAATGGCAAGATTTTCATATTTCGCGGTTCATTTTCTCCTTCTTTTTATTTCCCCCTTTTGACACTATAATTTCCGTTTTTTTTTTACCAATTCAGAGCCCAGGTGGTAAAGGTAAAAACGTTTGATAGTCCCTTTTCCATCTTGACCACTGTCCAGGGCACATCGGACGTCAGCTTGTCTCTAAACGGCTACAGCCTAGCCATGTGGCTATTGTAAAGTTCTCGTATTTTGGGGCAAGAATTCCTTTAATTAATTTAAACTTATCTAATCTTTTTCATCTTGTGAGGGGTTGCTAGTCCCCCATCGGTCGCCTCCCCAGGTGGCGGATAGGGGAAAGCCTCCCAGATATGGGTGGTACCGGGGAAATCAAATACCCGGGGCGGACCAAAACTAGCATGAAAGCAACGTCGGTACCCAGATTGGGCGGTTGCAAACGGCGTCTGATCCACAATGGGCGGCCGAAATCAAAGCCGAGGAATTGGCATGAAGGAAGGCAACGGGATACCAACTTCATTATTGATTTCCCAAGAGAACTACATGAATGATTTCATTCAATACAAAATTTTCCGGAGGCTTAAATAGTTCCCCGATCGGATCTCCGGGGGGAACGGTTTTGAATGATAGAACAAACCTAAGAAAACCTATTAAGATCGGAACTTGGAACACTCGAAGCTTGTTTGAAGCTGGCAAACTAGCAAACACTGTGCACGAGATGAAACGATTAGATTTGGATATTCTGGGCGTAGCTGAGACATGGTGGCCGGGTGCAGGGAGGTGCGACATGGAAGATGCAGCATTCCTTTACTCTGGAAATGAAGATCAAAATCACAGGAAAGGTGTAGGATTCGTAATAGCGAAACCACTATTAAAATCCATTGTAGAATTCGTTCCCTACTCCGACCGAGCTGCACTGTTAAAATTGAGAGCGAAACCGACCGACCTTAATGTTGTCCAAGTGTACGCACCAACAATGGACGCAACCGACCAAGACGTGGAACAGTTCTACGACGAAATAAAAGAACTACTCAAACTTACCCGAAAGCATGACGTCAATGTGATCATGGGCGATTTCAATGCCAAAATAGGAAAAGGTAGATTCGAGAACTTAGTCGGACCATATGGGCTTGGAACAAGAAATGAGAGAGGCGACCGTCTATTAGAATTCTGTCAGGAAGAACACTTAACAATAACAAACACTTGGTTTCAGCTTCCCCCACGTCGTCTCTATACCTGGAAATCTCCAGCCGATAATCCACAGAAACTGGTACGCAATCAGATCGACTATGTCCTCATCAACGATAGATTCAAGTCATCCGTCAAAAAAGCCTGCACATATCCCGGAGCGGATGTACCCTCTGACCACGTACTGTTGGTGGCAGTTGTAAAAACCACCTTAGCAAAGAGGATCAAAAAATTAAACACCAATAGAAAGGTAGCATTAGAAAAATTGCGGGATCCTATAACAAGAGACGAGGTTAGCAACGAAATCAACACACAGATACATGACATCAGTACAAAAATCGGAGATGATCTGACAATGTCTTGGGAAAAAATATCGGACATTGTGGCAGATGTAACCAGAACTAAGTTGGGATATAGGAATGGAGTTGGAAGACGAAAATGGATGAATGACGAAATATTGGTACTGATGGACGAACGTCGAAAATATAAAAACAAGGATGACATCAAATACAAGAACATACAGAAAATAATTAGATCAAAAATAAGAATGGCAAAGAACGAATGGCTGAAGCAGGAATGTATTGAAATAGAACTGCAAAAGAAAAACGATGGGTTTAACCTCCACAAAAAGCTCAAGGCGACTGCTGGAATGCACCGAGGGAAGAAATCTAGTATACTGGTCGATGAAGCCAATCAAATAGTTACTGACATCAAAGAGAAAGTCAAAATTTGGGAAAAATATATCGAACAACTTTTTCACCAAGACAGACCCTCGGTTGGGAGTGAAAATAATAGGCAGTTGACGGGACCACCGATTTTAAAAGCGGAAGTAGAGAAAGCAATTCGTAGCTCGAAGAACAACAAGGCCACCGGGCCCGATGAGATTCCGTCAGAGATTTTGAAAATTTTGGATGAAACAAGCATTGAAGCTCTACACAAGATATTTAACATCATCTATGAAACAGGACAATACCCACAACAATGGCTGAATTCCACCTTCGTACCCTTGCCCAAAAAAACCAACGCAAGAACATGCGAAAATCACCGACTCATCAGCTTGATGAGCCATGCCCTAAAAATATTTCTAAAAATAATCCACCAAAGAATTTATAAAAAGTGCGAAAGAGATATTAGTGATTCACAGTTTGGGTTCAGAGAGGGAATGGGCACAAGGGAGGCGATGGTGGCTACACAAGTGCTTATCCAGAACTGTTGTGACGTCAAAAAGGACATCTGCCTGTGCTTTGTGGACTACGAAAAAGCATTTGATCGAGTCGAACATCATAGACTAATGCAACTCCTGAGAAACCTTGATGTAGATCAAAAGGATATCAGATGCATCGAAAATTTATATTGGAACCAGACTGCACAGATTAAATTGGATGGCGAATTGTCTAACAACGTACAGATTCAGAAAGGAGTGCGACAGGGATGTGTTCTGTCCCCGCTACTGTTTAACCTGTACTCCGAGGCGGTTTTTCGTGACGCTTTGGAAGAGAAAGAGATCGGTATTAAGGTTAACGGGATGTGGATCAACAACATCCGCTATGCCGACGACACAGTGCTGATCACTGATAATATGCAGGACTTACAACGACTAGTCAACATCGTAGGGGAACACAGTAGATCGGTGGGTCTCAATATAAACACCAAGAAAACAAAGTTTTTAGTGATCACAAAGGATATGAGTGCCTTTGAAGACTCCGAGATAACGTTCAACACGATGCGCATAGAAAGGGTTAATAAATTTAAGTATTTGGGAGTATGGTTGTCTGAGGACTGGACATCTGACTTGGAAATTAAATGCCGCATTGAACAAGCGCGTGAAGCATTCTTTAAACTGAGAAGAGTGTTCACTTGCTCGGACTTCGATCTTGATTTGAGACTAAGATTCCTGAAGTGCTACGTCTGGTCGGTGCTTCTTTATGGGATGGAAGGTTGGACCCTCAAAGTAAACACCATCAACAAATTAGAAGCGTTCGAGATGTGGTTGTACCGCAGAACCCTCAAAATACCCTGGACAGCAAGAATAACAAATGAAGATGTGCTAGCATCTGTAAACAAAGAGCGAGAGTTGTTCACCACCATCAAAAAGAGGAAAACTGCATACCTAGGGCACGTCATGAGGAACGAAAAATATAAATACTTGCAATTGATAATTGAGGGTAAGATAGAGGGTCGGAGAGGAGTAGGAAGGAAAAAGATGTCTTGGCTACGGAATATTAGACATTGGACGGGAATGCACAACATACAGACACTGATTCACACCGCTGGGAACAGGGATGAAATGAAGAATGTAGTCGCAAACATCCGTTAACGGATAGCATGAGAAGAAGAAGAAGAATCTTTTTCATCGTTCAATTATTAAGTCCAATGAGTAGTTCAATGTTTGAGTAATAAAACTCAATACCTCCTTTTTTTTTCGGATCCTACAAGTGCAACGTTTCATCCTGCACGTGTGACGATAATGGAGCCGTTAGTGACGGTGATGGCTCCTAGGTTTTAAACTGTCTGGGTTTTGGAGCCCCTTTGCCGAAAATGGAGCCGTTAGTGACGGTGATGGCTCCTAGGTTTTCAACCGTCCAGCATTACCACACATGATGCACTGATCCTCTATCTGAACTAGCAAGAAAGCCCTACAAAATGGCCAAGTATTTAAACCGGTAGGAGTAGATTTAAAAACCAAGTGTACCTGCACTAACCTTAGGTAAGAACTAACACCATAGTAAATAAATGTGCCTAATATTAATAATTCCTGTAGGCTTTACTTTGGTTTGATCACCTAAACAATATGAACATCAATAATTGCTATGATAATTTAATCAATTTTAATATTATAGCTATAACCTGTAACTTAAATTCAGTGGCGCCCAGTTAACAGGTCTAGCTTATATAGATATACTAGGCTTCAATTCTTGTTTATTTCATTTTGAACCACGACCTAGCTCTCCACCTACCCAAAGCTGCCGTTCGCATAGTATGTGGCTTTGCTAACTTTTGCCTTTTTTAAAATACGTCACACTCTAATATGTTTCTTAAAGTCCAGTAATGTTCATAAAAACAAAATTCCCATTAAAAAACGGAATAATCACAGTAAAATCACTGAAAATATACACGAAATCATATGAAATCCATGCATTTCAAATGGTGACTTTGGACCACGATTGTGACGTCACAGATTCTGCTTCACGGCCTTGTAGTCTAGGTGTCAGTGAATGCAATAGTTGAATCAAAATAAATATCTTAGATACAGATACGCCGGTGTGTTGTGGTTGAATGGTGTCGCGAATATACCTACATTTTTTCTTATTTTTAAATGGTGTTAATTTACAAAACTGTATACAAAATCGTGGGCATCAAGGGAGTTTTTTTAGCATCAATCAACCCCACCCCCCCCCCTCCTCCTTGCCTAATTGCTTTTTTTCAGCTACTTCATCTACTCCTCAATAGCTGCTAAAATCACCAAAAGAGCACTGAATCACGAGTATCTTCACGAATCCTTTCATAGAGAGTTGAGTCTCATCAACATATTTCACGTGAAGAACGGCAAAAAGGCGGAGCCCTTCGTCCCTTTACAACCGAAAGTCGCAGGTCGCAGAAGACTTTTCACATGTGCCGAAGAAGCAGGCCGTGAAGCAGTAGTTCGATAAAAGCAAATATCTCAGAAACAGATACGCCTTTGTGTGCTGGTTGAATGTGTCGTGAATGCTAACTGGGCGCGAATGAGGCGCTTGTTTTTATTGCCCCAATGGGCCGGAGGACTCCGTTAACATGTTTTAAACGTTTCTCTTTACAATTTTCATAATAAAAGAGAGATTTAAATCACGGGGTCGTTCGAAGAATTTTAATGACCCTCGAGAAGGTTTAATAATGAGATTGTTGGCTATATTGCAAAACGTGTGCTGCAAAAATTTAGTCAAGTTGCAGTTGCTGTGAGAGTTTTTGTATGACTAAGCCGAAACGGATAAACATTTGAATTTAATTTCAGTGATAGTCGACGTAAATAACCCATGCAGCAGGCTCTAAAACTAATGCCCAACCAACCAACACCCATTGGGGCTGGCGAATAATTTGTGTTCGGTCCCGAGGTATGAGAGTCTTATTAACCGGGGATCATTATAAAACTGAGTAATAAAATTTTAACACATTAAAATAAAATTCGTATAAATTCGCTGCCAACTGAGTCGCATTAGGCGATTGTTTATGGCACTTAGCGTCACTACGGGTCATATTTTTGTTCGTAAATAACGAAAAACGAAGGATGGTTACTATAAAGCAACTATAAAACCGTAATACGACTACCGAGAGCGCTCGATCGTCGTTTTTTCCATTTCGTCGTTTTATTGTTATTATGTTGCCTGGACGCGTTAAGCGGTCTTCAAGATATTGGATGAGGCAGGTTGAAATTAGTAGGTACACGTAGAAAGGGACATTTGTGATTTTTAAAAGGTCAAGACCCACTTGCCCAGCAAACCATCCATCAGCCTATCAGGTCATTGAATACGAGACCCGCAGAAACAAAGCAGCGAACAATTCCAAAGTGGAATATGATTACCCAAGGCTCCCGCTGTGATAATTTATGTACGTCTTTATCACTACGTGACTTCAATTGTTTATTATCACAATTATCATTTGTTAATGATTTGCATTTGTTACGGCGTTATTAATGAACCGCCTTGTATACATAATAAAACGCCCGTCGGGTCAACGAATCCCGATGCCTGTTGAGGTTAGATAAATAAATTATCGTCTATAATACCTACGTGGGACGCATGTCAAAAATGGGTTTACTTACGCTGCCCCCCGTATATTTACATGCGACCAAGTAGCTTTGAAAACTCATTAAACGATATGCTCATTGTCTGAAACGATGGACAAAAAGGACCCTCTTAAGTCGCTTTTGTTCGCCAAGTGGCATAGAAACGCGATGGCCCTTAATATTAAAGAACAAAAGGCCCTTAGACAATGCCAATCGACTTATGTGTAGTGACGTAATAGCCGACTTCATATTGTATCATATCCGTGATATTGTCTAATGACAATGAGCAGACTTAAGGAGATCATCTTTCTGGGGTTATCTCTTGTGGTCATTTTTCTCCTCGGTCTGGAATCGAGAGGGCTTATCGCTGATTGATTTCTTCTAGTGAGGACGGGGACAGGGGGGGGGGGGGAGGATAGATGAGAGCAAGGCGTTTTATTGTTTTTTTTCTTCGAATCAATGTTAACGAAGTTATAAGCAGCTTAAAGCTTAAGCTGAAAATATATTATTATGTAACATAGCAGACGCAAGGAGCAATGGTACCTAATGACTATAATAATAAAGCTGAATATTTATTAAGACGCAGGTAAAGCTTTATTGCGGTGTAATGAACACATCAAAACAGATGCAGAATAATAAAAAGGACATTTTTCCAGTAGCTGTTCAAACAGTGGCGCCGGTGTGTAATATTTCTTGCTGATTCAACTGGACTTTCTAATGGGATGGTTTCCAAACCTGGTTAAATCATATGTTTGAGGGTTCTAAAAACAACCGTTGAAACTCGTTTTCCGTTTAGAAGTAATATTATCTTTAAGACTAAAGGTACCTAAAAAATCGAATATTCAAAAATGTAGCCAAGTTTGAAAACGATACTGTGCTAAAATTAAACATAGGGGGAGCTTGGATATTTTAGTCAGATGTCGCATTTTTATTGCTTAATGAAGTGTTCATAATACCTATATATACAGGGTTTTTCAACGAAAAATAACCATCCACAATATCTTTTGTTTGAAAACTGACAATGTCACCAAAGATAGCAAAAGAGACTTCTTCCCAAAGAAAATCTGAGTTGCTGTCATCAACCCCTTAGCCGTCATAACCACCCTCTATAGGTTTTCAAATGTTACTACACCATGTGTGGCACATCGTTGCAAAGGTTATTTCATAAGGAATTCATTCTACTAATACATTGTGTATTACCGTTAGAGAAATGATTCTAAGTGACTTCCGTTAATTTCCATGCAACAATACAGTCGACTTTGAAAGATAGCATAAATATTTGCGGAGTCAATTTTTGACATTCTTCTATTATTCTCTGCCTAAGATAGAGTCGTGTTGCTTACCCTTTGGATTTCAATTGCACACATAAAAAATGATCCAACGGTGACAGGTCGGGTGATCTAGGAGGGCATTCGATAGGACCACGTCTTCCAATCCATCGTCCAGGAAACCCATCTTGCTGGAGAACTACTTCATCACACATAGAATAATTTTTTGATTCGAAAATTCGTTCTTTTAAAATTACTGTTTTTGTTTAAAAGATGTTTTATCAGATCAAGCAAGTTTTTCGGATAAGTGCAATTATTTTTTCAAAGAAAATTATTTTTTTAAACGATTGTCTTACTTCAAATTTCATTTTGTTCAAGTAAAAAGAGACAATCAATTTTGTTTTTCCTAAAGATTCTCATAATCTTCTTATTGTTTTCTCTTACGAACAAAATATGTTTTTTTTTATCAGATTTCTGTAAATTGATTATTTTATGTTATACCCACGGGTAAGCAAATACGTTTTTTTCAGACAAAATAATTCAATTTGTGTCTGTCTTACATCAGGTCAAATCGCTTACAAATTAAATGAAGAAAAATTTCGAATAAAATTTTTTTGAGAAAAATACTAATCTATTCGCTTTGTTGACGTGAATAACTAATTACATAATAGCTATTTATGTAACCAGTTACGAAAAGCCCGATTTTGTGTAACGAATGAATGTTTGCGGGACGAGCGCAGCGAGTTCCCGCAATTTGAATGAGATACACAAAAAAGGTTTTCGTCACGTGTTTCATACAAGATTTTTTCTAATTTTGACTCCAAATACCTACTTAGAGAGAGAGTCATTATTATTAAACTTCAATATTTACTTTTAAACCACTTTGTATCTACTTAATACCGTAAAACCGTAGCAACGGTGTGCCACAACCGAAACCTGCAACTGGTGGTGAAACGAACTTTTCATCACCAGTTACGAAAGATTTTACTTTTCGTAACTAGTTACGAAAAGTAGGACGTTACGTCACTGTCATCAGTATTGAAAAGTGCCACTTTATATGTCAAAATTAGAAAAAACTGTTTTTTTAATTAAAAATATTTTTGTTAAGTAGGTCTTAGTCCCGAACGACAACCATTACATTTTATTGAAGCCATTTATCATTATTTCCAATTAATATAAAAGTTCAGTCCAAGTTTTGAAACCTCGAACTATTCTCGAGATATTTACACAATTTCTCATTTCCCAAAATCGATCACAAAGTTTCTATTTCTGGGTAACACATTTTTTGTCTTGAGTCTCAAGCCGTTCACAAGATATTTGATAATTTTCTAATTTTCCAAAATAAACCAATAAAGCTTATATTCATTTTTACCTAATTATTGTCAATTAAAACAAAATTCAGTCCAAATTTAGAAACCTCAAATAGATAGGGACACTTACACATGTTTGTTATTTTCCAAAATTCTATGTAGCTCATTTTTCCAACAAACATGGTGGCTTACTGTATTTTTTTAATTCGTAACCGTTCTCGAAATATCTAATAGTTTTCTATTTTTTCAAAATAATTCCATCCATTAAGCTTGCATTCTTTTTAGCTAATTATTTTCAAATATATTTGTTCGATTTCAATTAATTCGTCAATTAAAACATTGGTTCAGTACAAGTTTTGAAACGTCCAACGATTCTCGAGATATTTACCTTTTTTTTATTTTCCAAAATCGATCACGAATTTTCTGTTTGTGTATAGCTCATTTTTTCTAACAAACGTGTTAGTCTAATGCATTTGCTGGAGTCTCGAGCCATTCTAAGATATTAAATAATATAATAATTTTCCAAAATAAACACATAAAGTTTGTGTTAATTTTTAGTTGATTTTTCAATCGTTATCGAAATCTTGATAACCTCAAACCGTTCTCAAGATATTGAATAATTTTGCTCCTTTGCAAAATGTACAATCAAACTAACACCATCGTCTAATGAATTTCGTGGAGCCTCACACCGTTCCCAAGATATCGGTTATGGTAGTCCTTATTTTCACAAAAAAAAAAGTCCATGAAATTATCCCTGATTTAAGCTACCTTTTTCTAATTAAGCCAAGCATGTAATTCATTTTTTTTAAATCGGTTTTCAGATATTTTCTAATTTTTCAAAGTAGACCCATAAAGTTTCTATTTGTTTTTAACTAATTCTTCCCAACCAACGCAAAAGTCTAATTAATTTTTCGAAAAAAAATATGTCTAACTACGTAGCACCCACTGGACACACTGTATATTAGGTACTGGCAGCAATTAAATGCCACTAAAAGAATATTAAACTTGAAAGCAACCTAACTATTATGTCGAAAAACTATATTTGCCCAAAATCAATGAAATAATACTAGAAGCGTCAAAAATTCAAATTTAAAGTCTTTTAGAAAGAAATCTAAGAGTCTAAAGAAATTCAAATTAGAATTAGAACCTAAATTTTTAGAATTAGAACCTAAAAAGAAATCTAAGAGTCTAAAGAAATTCAAATTAGAATTAGAACCTAAATTCTTTGAATACACTCATTTCACCTAAAAATAACAATTTTTATGTTTGTTGAAAAAGTCAGGCTAAGATTAATGCCAAAGTACTTAAAGTGTGTAAAAAAACAAATTTGGAGTGTTTGACAAAATTCAAATTAACAATATTTCAACAAATTTAATATTAAGAATATTAAGATAAAAATTAAAATTATTTTAAGGAAAGTATGAAAAACTAAAAAAAAATATACAAAATTTGCAGGTAAAGGAATAAATTTAAAATTTTTCTAGTTTTGCACCAAATTTTCCTTATTACAGTATGTATTACAAATGAGTATAAATTCCAATTGATCAGTACTTAAAAAAAAATCAGTTTTGTGCCAAAATTCTTTCAAAAGAATGAAAACCTAATGAAAAAATCTAACTTAGATCAAAGAACAAAAATTAAAACAACAAAAATTTAGATTAGAAGTAGAACTAAAATTGGTTGAGAAGAATTCATTATAACTAAAAATGATAATTTTGATGTTTTTTAAAAAAGTCAGGCCAGGATTAAGGTCAAAATATGTGAAAAATGATTCAGAGAAAATGAATATAAAAACTTGGAGGCTTTGGAAAAACTCAAATTAAGATTATGACCAAAATCACTTAAAAATTACTAAAAGCGTTAAAAATGAAATTTTGAAGTCGTGGAGAAATTTAGATTAGAATTGGAACTAAAATTTTTCGAAAAAGACTTATTTTAACTAAAAATAATAGTTTTTATATAGTTTTTAAAAAGTCAGGTTAGGACTAAAGCCAAAATACGTGAAAAATGATTCAGAGATGGTAAATATATAAACTTGGAGGCTTTGAAAAAATTCAAATTAAGATTACAGTTACAATTACTTAAAAATTAATCAAACTGTCAAAAAAATTGGAATAAAAGATTCTAGGTCAGTTCTCATCAAGATTGAGATCAAACCTGCTTAACAAATTACACAGAGCGTCTAAAAATGCAAATTTGGTGTCAAGAAATTTACTTTCAAGAATTAGGGCTAAAATTGTTCAAAAGTAACTCATTTCACCAAAAAAATTTCAACTTTGACATTTTTTTAAACAGTCAGGTTAGGATTAAGGTCAAAATACGTAATATAAAGAATGACTGACCGTGTGTAAAAATACAAATTTGAAAATGTAGAAAAAATTCAAATAAAAATTATGGCAAAAATTAATTACAAATTACTAAAAGCCAGTCAGTCAAAAAGGCAGAATAAAAGTTTCTAAGCAAATTCAGGTTAGCATTAAGATTTAAAAATTACAAAGGGCCTCAACAAATGCAAATTAAAATTGTTGGAAAAGAACTCATTTTACCTAAAAATAACAATTTTAATGTTTTTTTAGAAAGTGAGGCTAGGATTGTGGCCAAATTACGTGAAAAATTACTTAAAGTATGTAAGAATACAAATTTGGAGTGTTTGACAAAATTTCCATTATTTCAACAAAATTAATTTTAAGTTAAAAATAAAAATTAGAAGAAAAAAGTGAAAAGACCTATAATAATTATCCAAAATTTGAAGGTAAATGAATAAATTTAAAATATAGTAGTTTAGATGTAGCGTCCTCAAGTTTTTAATTTCCAGGAGAAAAGTAGCGAAAAAAGGACCCAAAATAAAACCTCTACGCTTCCGCAAATTTTTCTTATTACAATGTATTATAAACTAACATACATTCCAATTGGTCAGTCATTAAAAAAATCAATTTTGTGTCAAAATTCTCTAAAAAAAAAACTAATATCTTCTCTTCGATCTAAAAATCCTATTTAGATCAAAGAAAAAAAAATAAAAGGACAAAACACAAATATAGAACAAATATTTGAAAATTGACGAAAACAGTAAGACAGGAAAACTTAGACAAAGAAAATTTACGACAAGAAGGAGAAGGCAGAAATAATTATTGTAAGAAAGAACGCAAACAATTCCAAACTACAATAAATTTTGTTTCGGTATTTTGTTGATGACTAACTCTGTTGGTGACAGGAATCTTTATTGCAGAACTTCGTCGAATTTAGATCAATGAAAACAAATATATATTGATAAATATATATGAGAAAAAAAAAACAAAAAAATGCAGAAAACATGACAAAGAATAATACTTGAAAAATTATTATTACAAAAATGTGCATTAAAAACATTTTCTAGAACAGAAGAAATGTTAAGTTTCATTCAAAAAAGTTTCGTATTGATGCAACACATCACATTTTAGGTCTCTTCCAACTAAGAGAACGATACTGTAAATTCAAGACATGATTGGTTTTAAATTAATTATATTGTTTACTTAAATGAATTAACTATTTGACATTTTCTTGCGTGGAAATAAAGTTATCTGAAGGGATAAATTTGTTTCTTATAATAAAATATATATTTTTTTGTAAGAAAATAGGCTCATATTTATATAAGATAACGTGTGCTGAACTAATGCACCAATATTTCAAACAAAGTAACTAATTCTGAAAAAACTAATTTCTTTATGAGAGAAAGTATTATTTTCGTTATATGGAAAGCAGAAAATATTTCAATTAAAAGCAAGTTGCTTTGATCGTAGATATTTATTTTTTGTGTACATTTTGAAGAAAATGTTCGTCATTTGTCAAGCTGAAGGTAAGTAGCGCCATTTAAATAAACGGGCCAACGATATGATCTCCTAGAATCTCTGCCCAAACCTTCAGTTTTCCTGGATATTGGGTATGGGCTTCCCTAAATCAATGTGGATTCATGTCTGATCAATACGAAACAAATACTGCAAAACAAGTTCACGTTATTCAATAGATTATTAGACATAATTTCACAGAACTCTAGTCTTTGATCATTGTCCTGTTCATTTAGTAATTGAACAGGTTTTATCTTGGATGGGTGATTTTTTTTTTAAATCTCCTTGCAGTTCTTGTTAAGACCCAGGATCACTGTGGAAAACAGCAACTTCAACAGTTCTGTTCGTAATTATTGGTCTTTCTACAGTTTCCATGAATTTTTGCATCAACTTTAAAACATATTGATGACCAACGAATTTATCGGAATGCATTTCATTGAAAGCACCATTCATTCTCGTTTCATTCTCGAATTTCACGCGAATACAAAAAATGAATAACAAAAAAATGAGTAACATTTGAAAATTTATAGAGGGTTGCTGTGGCAGCTAAGGGGTTGATGAGAGCAACTCAGATTTTCTGTGAAAAGATGTCCTCTTTGCTATCTTTGTTGACATGTATTGGCAATTTTCAAGGAAAAGATACTTTGGTAAGATATTGAGGATGGCTATTTTTTGTTGAACAACCCGGTATATCCTGTAAGGGTGTTATGAAAAATCTTCAAATCTAGGGGGTAAAAGCGGAAACAACCTGAAACCAGAACTTTAAGTACACTCACCGGCACAAAATTTCGCCACCTTAAATTTTTGTCCAAGTTTGATATTTCATAAATTTTTTATTTTTAGTCGGATTTTAGTGCGGTTTGCTCCAGTATGTAGGCAAATGTACTCGCATTATTTGGAGGCACTTTAGTATGTAATGTTTTTCGGCTGGTAGATTATACACCAGGCCCAATCAAAAAGTAGATTTTTGTCAAAAGTTTAAAGCATCCTGTGGAAAAATTGAGGTGACCATATTGAGTTCAACGGAATTTGATGAAGTCTCTGAAGTATTCGCAGCAATTGTGTTTTTTTGGATCACTTCAAAATCTCTGTTTCTTTAAGAATTACCTCTTTTTAAATAAAACATTGGTTTAATCCGTCTTTTACTAAACAACGTATTAATGTTTTAATAGACAATTTAACAGAAGGAAAACTCTTTACTTATCAAACAAAAACAACTTAATAAGGCGTATGTCCACCTCTTGCGTTAATAACAGCTTGTAACCTAGTTATTCTTTCTTGAGGAATAGCTTGATATTCCTCCATTAAGGCGATACGCAGTTGCGGTAAAATCTGTGGTTGGACATTACGTCGGCGAACAGCCCTTTTTAGCTCATCCCACAAATGTTCAATTGGATTTAGATCCGGACTACACGCGGGCTATTCCAATCTCTGCATTCTAAACCTCATCCAGATAGTCATTCACAATCCGCGCAACTGTGGTCTGGGGTTATAATGCATCAGGATAAATTGATTTCCAATGGTCGGTGCAAATGGAACCACAACATTTTGGAGAATATCTCTAATGTAACGGTGTGCATTGACAGCTCCATTCTCAACAAACACGAGATCGGTTCGAGTTTGGGTACAAATACCCACACCTTCACTGAACCGTCGTGTTATGAAATTTGTTCTGAAATGACACACTCGGCGATTCTTTCATTTCGTCGTCTATATACACGTTCGCGACCATCTGGTGATTTCAAACATATCCAGGATTTGTCTGAAAATTTACATTACCCCATTCTTCTAAAGTCCAGTCAATATGCAGTCTTGCAAATCTAAGACGCTGTTGTCGATGCCGACGAAGTAGCTGTAGTCCAGTCGCTGGTCTACGTGCATAAAGTTCGACTTCTCCTAATCTTCTGCGTACTGCCCTATCACCTACATTTATTCCACGTACCATTCGTAAGTCATTTCTCAGCCCAAAAGCAGTAGATCTTCGATCTCTTAACTATCTTAGAACAACAAACCGATCATCACCCGCAATTGTTGCCCTCCTTCTGCCAGATCCAGGTCGTCTAGTAAAGTTTTCGGTCTCGACTTACCTAGTCCAAGCATCTCGAAATGTAGTTCGTGGGATTCCCAAACTACGTGCCACATAACTTTTGCTACGGCCATCTTCTATTAGAGCAACAATTCGAGCAACGTCTGCGTTAGTTAACACCATGATGACAATAAATGTGTAGCTACTGTTACTGTCAAACGCAACAAATGCATACATGTCTGGCCCACTTCAATTATTTTACAAAATTGGACACTGCTTTATTTAAGAAGACGTAATTCTTAAAGAAACAGAGATTTTGAGGTGATCCAAAAAACAAAATTGCTACGAGTACTTCAGAGACTTTATCAAATTCCGTTGAACTCAAAATGGTCACCTCAATTTTTCCACAAGGTGCTTTAAACTTTTGACAAAAATCTACTTTTTGATTGGGCCCTGTATATAAACGCCAAAAGATTACGTATCAAAGTACCTCCAAATAATGTCAGTACATTTACCTACATACTGGAGCAAACTGCACTAAAATCGGACTAAAAATAAAAAAAATATGAAATATCAAACTTAGGCAAAAATTTAAGGTGGCGGAATTTTGTGCCGGTGAGTGTAGTATGGTCGTGGATAAAACTCATTATTTGGTAGTCTAGGCTTGGGGAGTGCAGTTATAACTGAGTAGGTTGAGTTAGTTCAGGTTGGGCAAAGCCAAGGTGTAGGATGGCAGAAGGGCAAAGCAGGTCACAACTATGTAGTGAATGAAAACATGCAAGAGTCAAATGGAAAGGAGGCCAATGGGGCTGACTCTTAAAATCAGCAGCAAAACAACCAAATCCAGATGAATATTTAAGAATCTTTTCTAATCTAATAGAAGCCAGCCATAATAGTACTTATAAAACAGGGCCAGAAATGGCCACCGCTCAGAACTGGACAATCTTCAAGATTGTTTAGAAGGGAGACGAAGGGTTGAAATTTCAGAAACTTAATGTGCCTAATAATTCAAACCCGTTATTCTGAAAAATCAAAATTGTTAACGGTATTCTGAGTTTTTTGATCAAATTAATTATCAACATGAGTATGTTTTTCAAATGAGATATACCTCTTTTTAGTTTGAGCAATAACTGATAATTGTTCTTTATATTGACATGACTTTTTATAGATAAATGAGAATCATAATTTTTTAATCCATGAAAGACAACCGGAATAAAGTTTGGAATTTTAAAATTCAAATTACAAACTGAATAGGCGGGGCTTCTGTAGCGTCCACTAACGTGACAGTGATCAAAAACTTTGTCATTATCAACAAATGGTTTATCACAAATATGTCAAGATGTGACATAGATTTTTCAGTTATTTTGAAGACAAGGTAGTCCAGTAGAAAAGTATCATACCTGATTTATCAAAGAGAATTAAGAATTTTGACGGTGAGTGTCACAGCCAGACAAAGAAGTGGTTAGAAATAATGTTGACTGCAGCAAGTGTCTATTCTTAGGGTGCAACAAGGTGACTCAGTTTAGGTTAGAGCATACATTTATCAATGGCTGAGGTCCAGGAATAAGAAAGAACTGGGGCTGAGAACTAACATCATCAAAGGCGATGAGGCAATAGGCGAAGTGTTCTCCCGTGCTTTCCGACGTTGACTGATTCGAATGTCTGTAACGCAAACTGTATTTTTTGCTGAGAGAAAGGTGGTCTCTATCGTCTAGTAGTACGTATGTCGTAGCTCTATGTCCATGTAATTATGGGATTCCCTGTATATAATATTTAGATTTGGCAATAAACTGAGAAGTTTTAGAAATCTATTTCTTAGTAGGTTGTCATTGAAGGTCAAATTAAGGATTATAAAACAACTTGGCATTACAATTGATTAAGCAGTTGTGACAACAGCGTTTTTTTTTTAATTTTTCATTTTTTTTTTCACTTCGCAACAGTCAAAATAAAACTTACATCATTTGGTTGAGTTTCCATAAAGTTTGATACATGGTAGAATGTAGAATAATGAGCTCTTCTAATATTAGGCATAAAAGAATTATTACTCTATTTAAAAAACAAAATTTGATGATGGTTACTCAAAAACAAAACGTCATACTTCAATTTTTGCATGCCATGTGAAGGAAAATTAAAAAGTGCTTGTATAAAGAGCTCTTACATTTTATGCAACGTTAACCATTAAGCGACTATTTCTGAAAAGCAAAATCGATAAAATTCTCTTTTTTCCCATATCCTCTGAACGACTCAAAATATTGCAAGTTTTAAAACATCATCTTACTAAACTCCAAAATTCAAAACTTTTCTTCTATTTAACTCAAATTATATCTCCTACCGTTTACATGATCCCTATGCTGGACTTCTTTATGTTGGACACCCTGTATAGTTCTTAGAAAATTACCAACGACAAATCAGACGATTTGGGTCAGTCTGTCCTAAAATTGAGTTTTTCCAAAAACACGAAAATTTTCATTGGTGAATGTTTTGAGTCAATTCTAGCCAATTTCGTCGTTAATTTCAACCTGCATTAATTCAAAAGCTTCAACGTGGCCTTTATAGAGGCTTGGAGTAAATTTCAACAGATTTTGGCCCTAATCTTACTAATAGTTTTTCCAAAAATTCCAAATTTGCATTTGAAAACATTGTGAGTTAATTTTAACATATTTTGACACCAATTCTAATTTAAGTTTCCCTAAAAACTCGAATTTTGCATTTTTATTCTACGTAAGGAAAATACAATTATATTAATAATGTAATTCTAACCTGAATTTCTACAAAACTCCAAATTTGCGTTTTTAAACTCTTTGAGCCATTTTTAAACTTTTTAAGTCAATTCTAACCCATTTTATCGTTGATCCCAATCTGCATTTTTTAAACTACACTTTTTAAGATAAACTCAAAGCTTTAATTTGACGTCTACCAAAGACCAAAAAGGTGACGAAATAGATAATTGAATTTATTTTGAAAATTTTTTATATTAATGTAAAAACTTTAACTAGAACTGTTTAGATGTTATGGGCCACGTCACATAAAACTACGTTAATTCAAATGTATAGTTTTAAAAACAGTTCAAAATACCGAATGAAGTATAATGCATGAAATATTATTAGAACTCAAAAATTCAGGGTGTTTCCCTGAAAAAAAAAATTATGTCAAAAAGGGCATTGTTGTTTCATTATACGTAAACATCAACTTTTGGTCTGAAACTTTTGTTCTAGCTTGTACAGAAGGGGTGATTTGTCGCATCTAAATAGAGAGGGGTCACCTTGTATATAAATTTAGCGCCTTTCTTCCACGTGTCATTTACTTCTAGATTTCAGGGCATTACCTTTAAATGCCACAAGAACTGAATTTGTTAAAAACTGCATTTTAAGTAATCTGTGTCTGAATTTCTCCAGAAACTCCAATCTGACATTTTTGTGAGTCAATTTTTACCGATTTTCTCCCTAATTACAGGATGAATTTCTCTAAACTATGTTTTTGGATTTTCAGAAGCTTTAATTAATTTTTGATCAATTTTGGGCACGATACTAGCCCAAATTATTCAAAATGTTTAATTTTAGACAACTTTTAGAATCTCAATCTGAAATTTTTCAAATTGGCATTTTTAGACACTTTGAGTTTGACTTTCTCCAGAAGCTCCAAATTGACATTTTTTAGAGAATGTTTGTCATTTTTTACAATTTTGGCTCTATTTCTAAGCAAAATTTCTCCAAAAACTTTCTTTTTGCATTTTCAGTAACTATGAATAATTTTTGACCAATTTTGGCCATAATCCTAAATCAAGTTTCCCAAAACTCCCATTATTAGATGTCTTGAATCATTTTTAATAAATTTTGAACCTAATCCTAGCTAAATTTCCTTAAAAAATACAATTTTGCAATTTTTTTGTCCCTAAGCTTAAGCCCACTTGGTAAAAAAACCCCAACTTTGCATTCGAAGACTTTGAGAATAAATTTTAACCGACAATATTAACTTGAATTTCTGTAAAAACTCAAAATTTGCATTTTTGGGCACAATGAGCTGTTTTTAATCGATTTTGTCCTATTTCTAACTGCAAATTAGCATTTGTAGCTGGAAATTGCAATTTTAAACCTGTTCTGATCCTAATCCTATTCTGAGTTTATTTTAAAACCAAAAAATTTGTATTTTTAGGTGCTTTGAGTTACTTTTAACCGCTTTTGGCCCTAATTCTAACCCAGAAATTTTTTCCAAAAACTCTTGTATTTTTACATGCTTTGATACACGTTTTTGGCTCTAATTTCAACATGAGTCTCTCGAAAAATACCATAGTTACTTTTTGAGTCAAATTTAAGTTGTTTTGATATACAAGTTACCGAAAACAAGAAATCAGACGACTTGAGTCAGTTTGGCCTGGTTTTGTCCTAAAATTGGTTTTCTCCAAAAACACCAAAATTTTTATTTTTGAACGTTTTGAGTCTATTTTATCCGATTTCGACTCTAATTCTAACTCTGTCCTCCCTTTTGTGTACTTGTACTTTTGTGCACGGCGGGAGAATAAATACCACGGAGCTCACCACAGTCGAATAATCCAACGTGGGGAAGCACGGGAGATCACTTCGCCTATTGCCTCATCGTCTTGGATAAAATAAAGCTGGAAAAAACTTTAGAATGTATTTGGACCGGCTGTGAAAGTCTTCTCAGTCAAGCATTGTTAGGAAATATTTACCAAAATACTGCCTGTTGATGCCCTGGGTAAAGTCACACACAAAAGTCAGAAGAAATACTAAAGAATACTTTCGTAAACTCACCAAAGTGAGACCCATATACGCCCGAAAATAAAGTAACTGATAAGGGATTCGTTTGTTACAAAACTGGAGAAAAGGCTCATTCTACTAACCCAAAAGCCCGGTTGTGTTTTTTATGCAACAGTAAAAAACACTTTATCCAAGGCAAAACGGTGACCTTCCAGGACCATCAGCAATGGCAACTGCAGAAAACTGAACAGATGCTATTCCAAAAATGAAGAATAAGGCGAAAAAAGGAGCAGAGAGCGCAAAACACAGTTTTAACTGAAAATGAACATATCTCAGGACTTGCGTACAATGCTCATTATTTTGATTAGTATTTTGGAGAAATAAAATGAACGACGTTAAATTTACTGAAATAATAGACCTAGGTAGCTCTATGCTCAATGTGGTTGGCCGTCCAATCAGAAGAATTCAAACTGTGGTTAGATTGAGAGTTTGACACCATTGAGAGCAACTGCCGATCATTGGGGACATTAAATGTGCAAAATTCATCAATTAATGCAGAAGTAGGCAGAAATTATCGGAGACTGGAAGAAAAATTGGATTAATTCAAAGACAAGCAACCCATAGGCGAGCCCTGATTATTAGTACTTACTACTTACAAGACAGCTTAAGCATGTTTTGTTTGATTTTCCTCCTCGTTCTAAGGTAGTCTTTCTGTTTGACAAGCCTATAAGCAGGGCCGATTAATAAACCTTGACACCAGGGTTACCAGGGTGATCGTCTCCAAGACCAATAGGAATTAAATTTTTGCCCCAAAGGCTAATAATAAGTTGTGGGCTTACCAATGTTTTTCACAGTTGTAGCAAGGCGACACCCGACTGTTTGTGCCTACTGTCAAGCTCAACTACAAATTACCAGTTACTGATCTACATTTAAGAAATTCTTAACCAATCATAAAATGTTATTCAATAAAATAAACATTTTATGAACGCAACAAACATAATACGAGTCTGATTGTGAATTTTCTTAAAAGTGGATAAAGTGTCATTTCTAAAAGTGCTTAAAAATTGACCACTGAAGAGGTTCCGTTTTTGGGAAACGAAGAAGAACATCAAAAAGGACAAAATACTGTTGGATTTGTTCCAATAAATCTACTATAAAGTTTTAGGCGTTCAAACTTGAAAATTTAGAGAAAAACAAGGCAAATGCCTCCTTTTGGGAAAACACAAGACCCGTTACATGTCCTTGGCTTGTACACCTGGTATGGTACATCACTTAATAATTGGATTCACTCCAATCGGTGGAGGCGTTTTGAAGTTCAAGGTGGACAAAATTGAGAATTGAGGAGAAAGTCTTAATACCCCCTCTTTGCCTCCTGCACGTTTTATTTTATTGAATTTTTTGTAGATTTTTTTAGTGAAATGGCACGTTTGCAATACCCTGAGAACGTAATAAACTCAATTCGAATAAAATTAATCTCTAAAGGAGTTTTTTTTTAAATGGTCAAAAAAAAGCGATTTCTAAAGTGCCTAAAAATCGACCACCGAAAGTGTCTATCTCCGGAAATAGTACACCTACGGAATTTCCGGGGGTGGGAGTTAAAAGAAGCATTCCGGAAGAGGAAAAAACAGTTGGATTCACTCCAATCGGTCGAGGTTTTCTGAAATTACAGGCAGTCGAAATTGAGAATTGAGAAAAAAGTAATAATCTTTGCTAATTTGAAAAAAAATTCGGATTTTTTTTCTGGTTTTGATTGGAAGGGCACGTTTGCGATCCCCTAAAGATTAGCAAACTCAATTCGAATGAAATTAAGCTCTAAAGTAGTTTTTTTAACAATGATCAAAAAAGGCGGTTCCTAAAGTGCCTAAAAATCGACCTCCGAAAATATTACACCTATGGAACTTTCGGGGGTGGGAGGTGAAAGAAGAAGGGAAAGAAGAAAGAAGAAAAGGAAAAACCAGTTGGAATCAGTGTTGCCAACCTTCGCGTAATTGCGCCAATGTGGCTCCTTTTCCATAAACAGCGGCGGAGTAAAAAAATTATTTTGCGCCTGGCGCAAAAATTTGGCGCAAATTGTTATTGTCTCAAGAGAGAGGAGACGTCTTGAGCTATTATTAAAAGGTAATAACACAGTTCCGTCTAAAGTTTTACAAACTTAGTAATGACTTGTAAGGATAAGGAATAATGAGTAATGACAGCAGAGTGATTCTGAAAGCTCCTATGTCTCTACTCTACCCTACCATTGTCTATACGATCCATATGTCAATTGTGTCAATTAGTCAATGTCAATGTCAATTGTCAGCGTCTTAACTGTCAGCATAACCACTCCATAACATATTATTATGACATTTTCATTTTACATTTATCATAAAATCCCAACCCAAAATACAAAAAAAATTGATGATTGATCATAATAATATATCATACTATATACAATATAATTGTAATTATTACACAAATATTCATATTTTATCTACTCCGATGATCTGAAAAAATTAGAAAATTTTATAAAAAGTGGTTATCACAGCAGTGGGCTAAGGGTAAAAGTTAAAAGTCATAGTAAATAAAGTAGGAATCAAATTTACCTATCTTTTAAAGGCTGGCTTTGTGAAAACACCAAAACAGGATTTTTGAGCAGTGGGCTAAGGGTAAAAGTTAAAAGTCATAGTAAATAAAGTAGGAATCAAATTTACCTATCTTTTAAAGGCTGGCTTTGTGAAAACACCAAAACAGGATTTTTGAATAAATCTTTACTGCAATGTATGTGGGACAGACATTCAGGAGCACATCAAGCTAATTTGCTCAGACACAGCAAATCAGTGAAACATGTGGCAAAAATGAAAGCTATTAATACAAAACACAAAATAACAGAAAATGTCACAATTACCACTATGGAAGAGTAAAAAAAAGGATTTATGTTTAGCAGTACATGTTGCCGCACATTCAGCTATTCGGTTTGTAGACCATTTGGGTGAGCTTTTTAGCCAATTGAAGATGACCTCAATTAAACAACATAGAACTAAGTGTGCAGCAATAATTAAGAAAGTGGTATCTCCTTCTCTATTAGAAGACTTAATTGAAGATGTAAAGGGTCAACCCTACTCCTTAATACTTGACGAAAGCACAGATGTGTCCATTAAAAAAATGCTTTGTATTTGTATTCGGTACTTCAGTCGAAAGAAAAACAACATTGTTATAGATTTTCTTGAAATGGTTGAGGTAGAAAAAACAACTGCTTTAGAATTTTATAATGTTGTGAAGGCTTTTCTTGAACGGCTCTCATTAGAAGTAACTTTGTTAGTAGGCTTAGGGACTGATGAAGCTGCAAATCTTTGTGGTAAACACAATTCTTTATTTACATTGTTTAGACAAGAAAACAAAAGAATTCAGTTAATAAGATGTATCTGTCACTCCCTAAATAATGCAGCTTCAAAAGCTGCAGAATCTTTGCCTTTTTATGCAAAGAAATTTTTAACTGGTTTCATTGTAGTGCTTTACGACTAGGGCTGAATACAAAAACATTTATGATTTATTAAATTTTAATGATGTTAAAAAAACCTTTCATAATTTTGTACAGCTCTCAACTACTCGCTGGTTATGCAGGTACAATGTCTTGCAGGTTTTAAGTGAGCATTATTTTGAATTAAAAGTTCATTTTGGGCTAGTATCCAAAAAAGATAAATGTTATACAGCAAGAATTTTGAATCAAATGTTAGATGATGAACAAAATTATTTTTATATTTTGATAATAAAGTCCATAATTTATGAAGTTAATAAAGTTAACATTATTTTTCAGAAAAACTATGTAGATATTGGAAAAGCATATACAGACCTAGAAGGTTTAATTTTCTTTTTAGGAAAAAAGGTCCTTAAGCCACTTTTTACTAAAGATATTGACACTCTGATAAAAAATGTTGATAACCCTTTGGCATATGCAAAAAGTTCTGAGACTGATTTTGGCATTGAATATTACAGGGCTTAGAGAAAAAGTTCTTTGGCTAAAAATATAATTTCAACTGTAGAAGATCGCTGCTTTACATACATTGTGCATTTGTTGAAAGAATGTATTTCAAGATTGCCTGACAATATGAGTCATTTTAAAAAATTGCAACTGTTTAGTCCTGATGTAATATTAAATCCAGTGACTAGAAGTAAATTTACAGACTTACCTTTTATCAATATTTACATTTAAGACAACAAATTTTTAAAGGTTTCAAATCAGTTTAATATGGTAAGAGGTGTAGCTTGGAAGGAAATATATGGCAATGACATTTTTAATAACCCATATAAGTTTTGGGCTATTGTGTATAATCATAAAAATGCAGGTGGCGATTTAGTTTTTGTGGAGCTGGCAGAATTTGTTTTTATGCTTCTGACACTACCAAATAGTAATGCTACAGTGGAACGAATTTTCAGCATTATGAATTTGACAAAAACTAAACTCAGAAACCGCATGAACTTGCCCATGCTTAGTGCCATCATTCGATTAAAAGTATTTTTCTACAACAATAATTCTTGTTGCTATAATTTTCAACCCACAGAAAAAATTATTAATAAATTTAACAAAAAAGATATGTACCATTATTCTGATACTGAACAACAAGCAGATACTACTGCATTTATTAATATTACTGAGGAGGATGTATTAATATTACTGAGAAGTTTTGCATTTACCTGAATAGTGACAAGTGGCAGACTTTCCTCTCTGAGTAAAAAAGTTCTAACTTCCGCTTCTAATATAAAAATAACCTATTATATAAAATGATTATATTTGTTTTAAATTTAACATTTTTATTTATATGTAGAGATATACTAGTATAGGTTTATATTTTATAAAGTAGCAAGTTTCTCGGGTAATCGGTCAGGGCATCAAAAGAATAAAACTCTTCAGCTACCAAGTTTTCGGCAATACTTTATTGCCTTCTACAGGGCTACAAAATTAGGTCTTATGGACGACAGAATTAATGACAACAATGACAATAACTTACTGCTACGTTGTTTCTTGATATCGGTCATTACACTTTTGTAACAGGCTGGCACAACATTGCCGCCGAGGTGTCCCTGTAATCCCTTGGACTACATGGTCAAGGAAATTATGAATAGTTATAAAAAGGTTTAAAATCAATTAAAATCAAACATCACTAACTACGAGCACACACGAAACAAATTGTCAGTATTAGTAAAATGCTTAAGACCTAAAACTAGGGGGTGTGCTGTTAAAAAGTTTGGTTTGTTATATTTCTTTCATCCTTTATTATTTACAACCTGCTGTCAGAACAAAGCACGGCGGGAGAAAATAACACACATCAACTGATTGTGTGAATCGAGCGTATTGTCGATATTGTCTACAATCCACCAAGGAACAATGTCGTGGACATTCGCAGGCCGATAGCCCACACTACAACCGGCACGCTTCCTCCGTTGGTACTGCCCACTACGACGCAAACAGATCATCCATGCTATAGAACGCAGGTATAAACAACAACAACAACAAAACCCCAGGACCGCTTGGCTTTCAGTTCCAAATGAAGTGAAAGGTTAGAAGCAAATGCAATGTGGACACACCTGTGATGGAGAACATCCCCTGGGGTGAACATGAGGAGTGGGGATCGACCAGTGGGGAAATTAAAAGAACCAAGAAATGTCATGGGTGTCGTCAACGTCCTCATCTTGCCCGCGAGGATTTCTGGGCTTCCACATTTGTATCAGATTGGAGTAGATATTGTTTAAGTCTTCAATGTCTGTGCGTTTGTTGACAGCTTTATCATGGCTAGCTATTTCTACCATTTCCAGAAAAAGTCTTTTGTGTTAATGTTGTTCCCTGTCTAGAATGCAAACGTCAGTGAATTTCATGTGGTGTCCCGTATCAATAGAGTGCTGAGAGAGTGCACTACCAGCCTTGGAGAGTCTGCAGTCACTCCGATAGCAAGCTAGCCTATTTTGCAGTAGATTGGAAGTCTGGCCAATGTATATACCTGGACACACTGCACATGGAATGCTATAAACAACACCGGCACACTTCAGTATGTCATCCTTGTCCTTTAATCTTGTACAAAGGTTTCCCACAGTTAAGTTATTTTTAGGTGCCAATTTTATCTCAGGTGCATTGTTGAAGAGGCGTTTGACCTTGCTATATATCTCTTTGATATATGGAAAAGAGAAATATTTGACTTTAGAGGTGGCTGTTGTGTAAGTAGCAGGTACCAGATCACTCAGGTCCATATTTGTGAAATGGAAGTGTAAAGATGAATTGGGATCCTCTTCGGTCGGCAACATGCCACGGTTTGGGCTGTTCTCATTTACAGGGGAATGTGGAGTGTTAAAGAGAAGCTTATTAATTAGTTTGGGGGGATAAGAGTTATCCAATAAAATACGTTTCAGACGTTCAAGATTTTTGGTCTTAAAGGACTGGTGTGAAATTTTATTAATTCTGTTTTTTAAGCCTAGTATTAAGTTTATTTTTGTTTGTTGGTTTTGGCTTGAATAAAAGTTTAGGTAACGTCCTGAGTTGGTTGGTTTCTGATACCAATCTAAAATAATTTTTTGTGTGTTTTGTCTGATAACAAATGTGTCTAAAAAGGGCACTGAGCCGTGGTTTTCTTTTTCCACTGTAAATTTAATGTGTCCGTCGTAGCCATTGAGGACCGTTAGAGTGCGCTCAATCTCGGCACTCGGCACTGCTGTGATTATGTCATCCACATATTTTTTTAGAAATGGTGGTATAAAATTTAGACTTCTCAGGCATTCACTGAGCAAGTGATCCATGACATATTGAGCAATGATGGGGGATAAAGTAGCGCCCATAGGCGAACCAAAGATTTGTTTATAGAACTTGCCATTGAAAGAACAGTACGTGGTGTCCCAAACCGTTGAAAGCAATTCTAAGAATTGTGACTCCTGAAGAGTGGTGTCGCTGCTGATCTCGTCCCAATGTCTGTGAATACTGTCGCTTATTAACTCATAAGAAATATTGCCGTACAACGATATAACATCGAAACTCACCAGTACGAAGCCTGGGGGGATGTCACGGTCTTTCAAAAACTCAGCAAAATCAAAGCTGTCCTTGATATAAAAAGGATTGTTTTTATTATAAGCCTCAGTTAAAATTGTAGTTAGTAGTGAGGCCAACTTACTGTTAGGGGCATTGATAGAGGATGCTATGGGCCTTAAGCTGATGACTGGCTTGTGTATCTTGGGCAATCCATAGAATTTGGGAGCGCTCTGATTGTATATGCGTAGTTTGCTGGCTTCTTCTTGTGACACAATGCCCCTATCTCTAAAACTGGAGATTAGTCTGTTGCATCTTCCCTGGAATGTGTTGGTTGGATCTTGTGGCAATACAACGTAATTTGCCTCATTATTAAGAATGTCCAATGACATTCTTATATAGTCATCCCTATACAACAAAACAGTCACATTGCCCTTGTCAGCCCTGGTCACCACAAGTTCGTCATGCAACTTCAGAAAGTGCCGTGTTTCAGAAAACAACCAGCCAAGAGGGTTTCTAACTATTGGAGAGTTGAAGTAGTTTGTCAGTATGTTGGTAAATCTAGCCCTTATCAAATCAATGTCTGCCGGTGCATGTTGGACGATACATTCAAAGTTAGTTAAAATTCGCTTGCACGTCACATCCTTCTTTGTGGGAGCTACTCCAAACTTAGAACCTAATGCTAGAAAATGCATGACATCTGGGACAACAACCCCCGTCAAGTTCCTAATTCAATTGGTCTTAGTTGGTATATCGCATAATGGATGCTTGCTTTTTAGCTTAATGAACTTTTGGGTGTTGCTATCCCTTAACATCACAAAACGTCTCTCATTACCCATCTTCTGTCTTCTGCAATACTCCGTTAGAGTGTGGCTGTTGATGGTGTTGGACAGTTGAATGTGTGTTTCCTTGATTTCTTTTTCCACTTGTTTGAGGTTGTTTATGGTGACCTCGATCTCTAAGTTTAGCAGTCTCCTCTGCGCCTTAAGCCTGCAGCAGTCGATCTTCTGCTCCGTTCGTGCGTCTCTACATATGATGAGGTTGCCCCAGCTCACTGTGCTGTCAATTATGTGTTTGGGAGTAATTCCCTCCTTCCTGCAGCGTAGCAAGAATATACGCCTGTTCTTCAGTGAAACGACCTTGGTGTTCAACTTCGCTCATTGTTTGAGGAGCGAAACTCCTCTGTGACCATACTGTTGCAGCTGGATTCATAAAACCCCATCGTTGTAATATGGTGAGTGTCTCGACCGGAGAATTTACAAAGAAGCAAGTTTCTCGGCCAGTCATCAGCTTAAGGCCCATAGTATCCTCTATCAATGCCCCTAACAGTAAGTTGGCCTCACTCCTAACTACAATTTTAACTGAGGCTTATAACAAAAACAATCCTTTTTATATCAAGGACAGCTTTGATTTTGCTGAGTTTTTGAAAGACCGTGACATCCCCCCAGACTTCGTACTGGTGAGTTTCGATGTTATATCGTTGTACGGCAATATTTCTTATGAGTTAATAAGCGACAATATTCACAGACATTGGGACAAGATCAGCAGCGTCACCACTCTTCAGGAGTCACAATTCTTAGAATTGCTTTCAACGGTTTGGGACACCACGTACTGTTCTTTCAATGGCAAGTTCTATAAACAAATCTTTGGTACGCCTATGGGCGCTACTTTGTCCCCCGTCATTGCTCAATATGTCATGGATGACTTGCTCAGTGAATGCATGAGAAGTCTAAATTTTATACCACCATTTCTAAAAAAATATGTGGATGACATAATCACAGCAGTGCCGAGTGACGAGATTGAGCGCACTCTAACGGTCCTCAATGGCTACGACGGACACATTAAATTTACAGTGGAAAAAGAAAGCCACGGCTCAGTGCCCTTTTTAGACACACTTGTTATTAGACAAAACACAGAAAAAATTATTTTAGATTGGTATCAGAAACCAACCAACTCAGGACGTTACCTAAACTTTTATTCAAGCCACAACCAACAAACACAAATAAACTTAATACTAGGCTTAAAAAACAGAATTAATAAAATTTCACACCAGTCCTTTAAGACCAAAAATCTTGAACGTCTGAAACGTATTTTATTGGATAACTCTTATCCCCCCAAACTAATTAATAAGCTTCTCTTTAACACTCCACATTCCCCTGTAAATGAGAACAGCCCAAACCGTGGCATGTTGCCGACCGAAGAGGATCCTAATTCATCTTTACACTTCCATTTCACAAATATGGACCTGAGTGATCCAGAGGTACCTGCCACTAACACAACAGCCACCTCTAAATTCAAAAATTTCTCTTTTCCATATATCAAAAAGATATATAGCAAGGTCAAACGCCTCTTCAACAATGCACCTGAGATAAAATTGGCACCTAAAACTAACTTAAGTGTGGGAAACCTTAGTACAAGATTAAAGGACAAGGATGACATACTGAAGTGTGCCGGTGTTGTTTATAGCATTCCATGTGCAGTGTGTCCAGGTATATACATTGGCCAGACTTCCAATCTACTGCAAAATAGGCTATCTTGCTATCGGAGTGACTGCAGACTCTCCAAGGCTGGTAGTGCACTCTCTCAGCACTCTATTGATACGGGACACCACATGAAATTCACTGACGTTCGCATTCTAGACAGGGAACAACATTACCACAAAACACTTTTTCTGGAAATGGTAGAAATAGCTAGCCATGATAAAGCTATCAACAAACGCACAGACATTGAAGACTTAAACAATATCTACTCCAATCTGATACAAATGTGCAAGCCCAGAAATCCTCGCGGGCAAGATGAGGACGTTGACGACACCCATGACATTTCTTGGTTCTTTTAATTTCCCCACTGGTCGATCCCCATTCCTCATGTTCACCCCAGGGGATGTTTTCCATCACATGTGTGTCCACATTGCATCTGCTTCTAACCTTACACTTGATTTGGAACTGAAAGCCGAGCGGTCCTGGGGTTTTGTTGTTGTTGTTGTTGTTTATACCTGCGTTCTGTAGCATGGATGAACTGTTTGCGTCGTAGTGGGCAGTACCAACGGAGGAAGCGTGCCGGTTGTAGTGTGGGCTATCGGCCTGCGAATGTCCACGACATTGTTCCTTGGTGGATTGTAGACAATGTGGACAATACGCTCGATTCACACAATCAGTTGATGTGTGTCATTTTCTCCCGCCGTGCTTTGTTCTGACAGCAGGTTGTAAATAATAAAGGATGAAAGAAATATAACAAACCAAACTTTTTAACTTTTTAACAGCACACCCCCTAGTTTTAGGTCTTAAGCATTTTAACTAATACTGACAATTTGTTTCGTGTGTGCTCGTAGTTAGTGATGTTTGATTTTAATTGATTTTAAACCTTTTTATAACTATTCATAATTTCCTTGACCATGTAGTCCAAGGGATTACAGGGACACCTCGGCGGCAATGTTGTGCCAGCCTGTTACGAAAGTGTAATGACCGATATCAAGAAACAACGTAGCAGTAAGTTATTGTAATTTTGTAGCCCTGAAGAAGGCAATAAAGTATTGCCGAAAGCTTGGTAGCTGAAGAGTTTTATTCTTTTGATGTCCTGACCGATTACCCGAGAAACTTGCTTCTTTGTAAATTCTCCGGTCGAGACACTCACCATATTATATTTTATATTATAGCTTAATATTCTCCTATATAGTTTATTATTATTGTAGTTCCTTGGTAGGTATTAATCTACATATTTGTTTTATAAAAAACAAAGACGTTTTTTAGTGTTTACTCTTATTCTATTATGGTATTCCACTCTCATTTTTATATATTATATGAGCATAAACCACCTTTTTCACGAACAAAATGACAATAACAAATTAATTCATTAAGTATCAGGCATGTTAGAATATATGGTTTTCTGGATTTAAATTTGGCGCGAAAGTGGCGCATTTTTCCATTCGAATTGGAGTAATTGGTTTTTATAGAGTTGGCAACACTGGTTGGATTCACTCCAATAGACGATTCCAAGATTACGTCATTTGACATATGTTTGCCCCACAATGTCACTGTCAAACGAAACTTGAAAATCGATCTTTATCATAATGTTTCAATTTTGATTTAAGATATTTTTAACTACAAGTATCCCCTAAAGTCTCAAGCGGCCTAATCATCATCTGAAGTGTTGCTTTGAATTATGCCCTTATTGGAAATGTTTTATTCTTGTAATGTCGTTTATGTTGAAATGCGTACTGAATGAGATAATTGAAATACCGTTTCATTCTTTCGATTTCCTGATCTGCCTGGTTAGTGAACACTGAACATGGAAATGGAAATGCTTGGGTTTGAATTTCAAGCCTTAAAGGAAGCAAAAATGACTTAGCAAGAGACGTATTACCTGATATTTCATAACTGGTAAGTTCAACAGTAATTATTCTTAAAAAGTATTTAGATAGGTATATGTGCAGGTATACTGGAGCATACCTACTTATTTATTTTTAAAATTGTAGGAAAACCTGCATTGCCCTGAAAGGCAAACCCAGGCTGGTTGCTCAGCTAGAATTTTGGTTCTTGAAAGGAATTTTAGAAAAGCTAAGTGTGATCCAAACACAGGTATGATTTGTAAATAGAGTTTAGGTAATAAGTGTAATCCTATGTTGTTTCTTTTAGGCAAAGGAAGTTTTATACTTTGCCGTTTATACACACTTTGATACTGAGGTAGTTTAGTTTTAGTTTAAACTTAAACACACAAAATCTGATATTAATAATGAGCATTTTAGAAATAATTAGTTAACCAAAATCATGCCTTTCTACAGGACCTCCAAAAAGTTGTAGGTATGTAATTGGTTCTGATCCATACAGTATTGTTTGTTTATAGTTTTTCATTGTAAGAATGTCTAGCCACTTTTAAACATACTATCATATATATTATAGATATTTATACTAAAATAGTTTAAACATTTTATTTACTTTTAAAAATACTACTATTTCGTTTATTCATCGTTAGTCCAACTACGTACAAGACATGTTTATATTTTTTTCATCATATAAGAAAGTTCTGTGGACTTTTAAACATATTAAAATATGTTAAACATATTAAAATATTTTAAACATACTATCTGCTTTTAAACATACCACTATTTTTGTTTAAAGGTGGTAGACAATGATCTACTATTAAGGCCAAACATCTTGGACTTCCATTGTCTTTATTGAGTATTTTTACATGACATTTTGAGCAGTGGAATCTCTGCTCATTTTCAAGTGAGGCTGGAATCTCTGCTTGTTTCAGTTTCACTTGAAAACGAGCAGAGATTCCACTGCTCGAAATGTCATGTAAAAAAAACTCAATATAGACAATAGAAGTCCAAGATGTTTCCATAGCACTATTTTAGTACATACTGTCCTTTTATAAAAGTCCTGTTAAACTTACCATTTAAATACTTCTCTAAATCTGTTATTAGACCAACCACATAGAATCCTTTTACAAGACTTTCATGTCTTATTTCATATTTCATGTCTTACAATCAAGAATGTGGTACATTGGCTGGAATAAAAGCATTACAAAAATATTTTATAATGTTTCAAGGAGGAGCTTCAGTTGTTGTTGTCAAAGGTTGTAGCTAGCTAAGTGTGGCTTGGTGCTGGTTAAATTATAAACACTACTAAGTGGGGTTTTATAATGCTATTTTGGAGCTTCCGATCCGATTCTCTCTTATCTCTATTATTATATCTATATATAAGTTAGGACAGGGTGACAAAGTTGTAAAAAGTACACAAATTGTTTTTGGATATTAGGCAGGTAGGTATATTAACATTAAGTATATTATTTTCACTGTAAAATTATATGATACACAACATGTTTTTATATGGAGTTCTGAGCATGTCAATAAAAGTGATATTAAGTAACAATTAATACAACCCTAACAATACTGCAAATTTACACTAATAATATTAAATACAATAAACAGGTAGAGTATAATAGGTAAATACAAGTCATTCACTTATTTTTGTCATCTCATTATCTTTGAAATCCTCTTTTTTTTTAACCTAAATATCTCCTTTTAGCACATGTTGAGAAAATACAATAAAAATGTCAAAGTCTAATTTCCAATGCTTACTTGATGTCAATAACAAGTGAATGACTTAAGTTGGGTATGAATTTTTGACCCAAAAAGTTGAAGTAATAAAAGCATTTAGATAAAATGAATTTCACTCGAGTTGTCACCCCACTATTTTCTTTCAACAACTCAAAGAAAGAGATCTCTCACATTAAAATACAAGTGAAAATAATTTGCATTTTGCATTCATGCACTTTCTTATATCTGGAGTTACCTATGTACTTTTATGGCAGTCATGTTAATTTTATGACATTTTCTTCCTCCTTTGCAACAAAATGTCTGCACTTGATCAACATATGTAAATTTTTTAACTTGGTGAGAGATTCCTTGATTCACAGCCCACTTGACTCTGTTAAACCACAACCTTGCAAATGAGGCTTATTGTGTAATTGATATCTTGTCTTATCACATGTTCACACAGCACCTAAAACAAGAGGTAAATCAATTCATAAATTATGTTCAAATTCATTCCACTAAGTGTCAAGTAAAATTTCCTTGAATTTCACTAAATATTACTAAATTCAATTAAATTTCACTAAATATTCTATGTGCCCACAATAAAACTCACCCGTAATTATACCTCTGGGGTAAATGACCCTCTGGGGTGCATTTTGAGAAAATCTATTAAAAAATTTAATTTATGTCACCATAAATTCTTCTGAATACCTACAACTAAATCTGCAAAATGTGTACACCCAGTGATTCTAAACCTAACATAGTCTTGATAAGCACCTTTAATAAGAACTTTACTTTAATGAGATTTCTGATGGAATTGAAAAGTTATGCGGTTATGCTAATGCCCAGTTTTATAAAGTCAAGTTGTCCTGCCCTAAGTATGTAGTTCATTTTCAACAGCAGGCCCTAAATTGATATATGAGAATTCAGAAACATATAGCTATTCACACCATTTGATGAATATGCTAGTCTTGAAGTTAAGACTGTAGGAAAAACTATAAAAAAAACCGCATAAGCTATAACTTTGGCTAAAGCAGTAGCTTGTTTAAATTGATCTTATCTTACTTAAAATTACATAAGCATCCTTGGTGACTTGTTTTGCATGGATTGAAAGAACTGCATCAGATTCATACAGTTTAAAAACTTGTAGACTTTTATATGCTTTCAACTGCTGCTTAGTACCTACGTATAATAACTGTGCTTTAAAATAAAATAGTCTGCAAGATCCAGTAAGGTCACATTTGGCAAATCACAAATTGGGAAACAAATCTTGTGGCGAAAGGGAGTAAGGATCAATATTGTTTATAATTTCCACTTTCTGGTCATAAGGATACTTGACATCACCAGTACTACCAGTATTGAAGTAATATTCTACCACTTAACAGTAATATTCACTTCTAAACATTTTCGGCACAAAAATTAGAAATAAACGACTTTTTCAATAAGTTTCAATGTTCAAACCAACAAAATCGATGTTATTAAAACTTTTACACATCCAAATTAATAAACCGGCGGCGGGGTGCCATTCTCACTATTTTTTTATACTTAAATTTATTTATGTTGTTTTAAAATCGGTAAGAGGAAAAATAATGTGAAAAAATGTAAATAACAATAGAAAAATATTCTTTTAATGAAAGATTTCTCACCCCAAAAGTACCAACAACATGTGAATTGTCATGATCCTTGTGGATCATTTCCGTATAAACACGGAAAGTTTCGTATGTTTGGCTACATGGTTTGTTTGACCCACAATAAAGTATGGAGGACCTAATCAAAAACAGCTGTTCTGGAATCGTCTATCGGTCGAGGTGTTCTGAAATTACAGGCGGTCAAAATTGAGAACTGAGAAAAAAATAGTAATACCCCCTCTTTGGTAATTTTCAAAAAAAAAAAATCGTTTTTTTTTTTGTTTTTGTGCGAAATGGCACGTTTGCAATCCCCCAAGAACGAAACAAACTCAATTCGAATGAAATTAGGCTCTAAAGGAGTTTTTATAAAAATGGTGTTAAAAAAAGGCGATTCGTAAAGTGACAAAAAATCGACCACCGAAAGCGTTTATCTCCGAAAATATTACACCTACGGAACTTCTGGGGGTGAGAGGTGAAAGAAGACATCAAGAAGAGGAAGAAACAGTTGGATTCACTCCAATCGGTCGAGGTGCTCTGAAGTTCAAGTTGGTTAAAATTGAGAATTGAGAAAAAAGTCGTAATACCCCCTCTGCTAATTTTCAAAAAAAAATCGGATTTTTTTTTTCTGTTTTTGATTGGAATGGCACGTTTGCAATACCCTAAGAACGTAACAAACTCAATTCAAATTAAATTCACCTCGAAAGTGGTTTTCTTAAAAATGGTCAACAAAGGCGATTCTAAAAGTGCCTAAAAATCAAAACGCTGTTTTCGACCTTTTAAACGACTGATAAACTATCATTACGCAAGCTCTAATTGTGTCCATTCACAGACTAGTTTCGCCGTTTACGGCTTATCAGTGAGGCTTTGACACAACCAGAGCTCCCGAAATATTGAATGGTCAAGACACGTTTCATGGCAGTACCGAGAGAAGGTTTCCAGTGACGCCATCCGTGTCCGTTTGTTGAACTAACGAGATTACACCCGTCCAGTGTCAACGTCAATGCCCGGTCTAAGGAAAGAATGATGCAGATTACTGTAAAATACAGAAATCGATTTTTAGCCGTCGGTACTATGAAAACGCTGTTTTCGACCTTTTAAACGACTGATAAACCATCATTTCGCAAGCTCTGATTGTGTCCATCCACAGAATAGTTTCGCCGTTTACTCGGTACTGCCATGAAACGTGTCTTGACCATTCAATATTTCGGGAACTCTGGTTGTGTCAAAGCCTCACTGATGAGCCGTAAACGGCGAAACTAGTCTGTGTATGGACACAATTAGAGCTTGCGAAATGATGGTTTATCAGTCGTTTAAAAGGTCGAAAACAGCGTTTTCATAGTACCGACGGCTAAAAATCGATTTCTGTATTTTACAGTAATCTGCATCATTCTTTCCTTAGACCGGGCATTGACGTTGAAACTGGACGGGTGTAATCTCGTTAGTTCAATAAACGGACACGGATGGCGCCACTGGGAACCTTCTCTCGGTACTGCCATGAAACGTGTCTTGACCATTCAATATTTCGGGAACTCTAGTTGTGTCAAAGCCTCACTGATGAGCCGTAAACGGCGAAACTAGTCTGTGTATGGCCACAATTAGAGCTTGCGAAATGATGGTTTATCAGTCGTTTAAAAGGTCGAAAACAGCGTTTTCATAGTACCGACGGCTAAAAATCGATTTCTGTATTTTACAGTAATCTGCATCTGCCTAAAAATCGACCACCAAAGGGGTCTATCTTTGAAAATATTACAATTACGGAACTTCGGATGGTGGGAGACAGAAGAGGACATCAAGAAGAGGAGAAAACAGTTTCCTCCCTTGTGAAAATAAACGCTTTATTTTCTAGAGAAAACACAAAACCCACTACACGTCCTTGGCTTACACACCCGGTATGGTGCACCACTTAGAGCGTGGGTAGTAAGTCGACCCATCCGGGCAGATGTACACATTGTGTCTCGGGCTTTAATGTTTTTGCTCTTCAATATTGAATGCCCTACATTTCCACCTACTTGGTCGCTAATTACCGAAGCCATTGTTGTACGCCGAAAAGATTTTTTGCATAAATTATTCGCCCCCCTTTGTTCGCGTTCTTTGATTTGCCCCCGGGGCAGTTCGACGTTGGTGATCGAAAATTCGCCTTTTACATACGGTGCAGTCACGATATTGTATTACCGCAGTCAAGTAAGCATAAAAATAATTATATAGATATATTCTAGGAGGAGGGCAACAATGAAAATCGAGCGTATTCAAATCAAGTCGAAACGGCGGCCTCACTGCAACCAACAGCAGGAAGAACAAAACTAATTTAGAAATAATTACTGGGGATTCTAGAGCGTAAAACGGGCTAAATATTAAACGCACGCACGTACGTCATTATATACTTAAGTTTTGTTCATGGATAGTTTTCATATTTTTGTAATAAATAAACGGTGATTGTCATTATGCATCAAATCGGGCGTCCAGGGGCGTAGTGACCGGAAAAAATGCCAAATAATAATCGCATTATTATTACGATCCCGTGAGAAACACGGACGTGACTACATTTTAATAAGAAGCACGTCCGTTCTCTCTCGCTATTATCGAAAGCCGGTGACGGCATCCTTGTCTACGTGAATATACGTTGAGCCAGCCTAGCGTAACTTACGGAAAGCGCTAACCACAATATACCACAGAAATGGTTATTGAAATAAATTAGTCTGTTGTTTTTTGTGTTTGTACGAGCAAATGGATGTGGCAAACGGTTCCAGTGGCGGAACTCTGAAAGCAGAATGTCTTTAAAGCCCTCGTGAATTTTAAATCGGCCACTGTCTCCAAAACCATTGCATCTAGGGGACTTCTGCCTTGAAAGGGGAGATCAAGAAGGACAAAACAAAGTTGGTTTCACTCAATCGCTCTAAGGTTCTAAAGTTAAAAATTGAGAAAAAAGGCCCCTTCTTCTTTTGGTCAATTTGAAGAAAATTTTTCAATTTTTTTTTCTCTTTTTAATCAGAATAGGACGTTTGAAATCTGCTAAGAACAAAACACAATTAGTCCAAATGAAGTTATCCCCAAAATGTAAATTTCTTAAAAATATTTAGTAATGGGAAGTAAAAGAAGATATAAAAGAAAAAAAAACTCATTCATTCGAACTCACGGTTAACTCCAATCGGTCCACTTGTCCTAAAGGTACGAGATGTCAAAGTTGAAACGTGACAAAAAGTCGTAATACCTCCACCCCTTAAATCAATTCAAACTAATTTTTTCTATCATATAAATAATTAAATAAAATTAGCCCCAAAAATGAATTACTTAAAAATAGCAAAAAAGTCGATTCTGAAAGAGCCTAAAAATCGACCACTAAAGGGATTCATCTCCGAAACTATTGCCCTTACGAAACTTCCATTGATGGGGGAAGAAAGAGAAGAGATAATCAAAAAAGAACAGAAAATACGACGTTGGATTTACTCTATTCGCTGCAATCGTTCCAAAGTTACAGTCGGTCAAAGTGGAAAAATAGAAAAAAGATATAATAAAAGTATCTGTAGATGTAATAATAGATCGGAATGGCTCGCTTGCAATTCCCTAAGAACGTAACAAACTCATTTCGAACGAAATTAACCTCTAAACTGGATTTTTTAAAAATGGTCAAAAAACACGATTTTAAAAGTGCCTAAAAATCGACCACTGCAGAGATCTATCTTCAGAGATATTGCACCTACACAACTTGCCAGAGTGGGAGGGGAAAGAGTCAAGAAGAGGAGAAAACGGTTAGATTCACTCCAATTTGTTGAGGCGTTCTCAAGTTACAGGCGGTCAAATTTGAAAATTGACAAAAACGTGGAAATATGGACATTTTAAAACAAAATTCGGAAAATTTTGTTTGCTGCAAAGTTCACAATCCTTTAAGAACGTAACAAACTCATTTTGAACGAAATTAGCGACTAAAGTGTATTTTTTAAGATTGGTCAAAAAACACGATTCTAAAAGTGCCTAAAAATCGACCACCGAAGGGGTCTATCTCCGGAGATATTGCACCTACAGAACCTTCGGTGGTGGGAGGTGAAAGAAGATATCAACAAGAGGAAAAAACAATTGGATTCACTCCAATCGGTCAAAGCGTTCTCAAGTTACAGGCGGTCAAAATTGAAAATTAAAATTAAAAATGAAAGTGTTAATACTCCCCCCTTTGTACATTTGAAAAAAACATTTTTTTTTTTGCTGTTTTTGATCGGAATGTAATGTTTGCAGTCCCCTAAGGACGTAACAAACTCGTTTCCAACGAAATGAAACTCTAAAGTGGTTTTTAAAAAACTGTCAAAAAACAGGATTCTAAAAGTGCCTCAAAATCGACAACCGAAAGGGTCTATCTCCGGAGATATTGCACCTACAGAACCTTCGGTGGTGGGAGGTGAAAGAGGATATCAACAAGAGGAAAAAACAGTTGGATTCACTCCAATGGGTCGAAGCGTTTTTAAGTTACAGGCGATCAAAGATGAAAATTGACAAAAAAGTGATAATATTCCCCTCTTTCGATATTTCCAAAAAAAATTCGGGAAAAAAAATTTTTTGCTCTTTTTGAACGGAAGGGACCGTTTGCAATCTCCTAAGAACGAGACAAACTTAACTCAAATTAATTTACCTCCAAAAATTGAATTTCTTAAAAATTACAAAAAATCGATTCTAAAAGAGCCTAAAAATCGATCACCCAAAGGGTCTCTCTCCTGAGATATTGCACCTACAGAACTTTCGGTGGTGGGAGGTGAACGAGGACATCTAGGAGAGGAGACATCAGTTGGACTCACTCCAATCGGTCGAGGCGTTCTCAAGTTACAGGCAGTCAATGATGAAAATTGATAAAAAAGATTGATCCCTTTGATAATCCCTTTGGACATTTTCAAAAAAAAATCGGGAAAATTTTTTTGCTTCTTTTGAATGGAATGGGACGTTTGCAATCCCCTAAGAATGCAACAAATTAATTTTGAACGAAATTAACCTCTAAAGTGGATTTTTTAATATTGGTCAAAAAACACGATTTTAAAAGTGCCTACAAATTGACCATCGAAGGAGTCTACCTCCGGAAATATTCCACCTACAAAACTTCCCGTAGTAGAGAAAGATGACATCAAGAAGAGGAGAAAACAGTTGGATTTATTCCAATCGGTCGAGGCGTTCCCAAGTTACAGGCGGTCAAAGTTGAAAATTAACAAAAATGTGGTAATAACCCCAATTTTTTCAACGATATTTAAAAAAAAAAAAATCGGATTTTTTTTTTCGCTGGTATTGAACGGAGTGGGACGTTTGCAATCCCCTAAGAACGTAACAAACTCATTTCGAAAAAAATTAACATCTAAAGTGTTTTTTTTTAAATGGTCAAAAAGCATGATTCTAAAAGTGCCTAGAAATCGACCACCGAAAGGGTCTATCTCCAGAGATATTACACCTACAGACCTTTCTTTTTTTTGGTGGGAGGTGAAAGAGGACATCAAGGAGAGCAGAAAACAGTTGGAGTCACTCCAATCGGTCGAGGAGTTTTCAGGTTACAGGCGGTCAAAGTTGAAAATTCACAAAAACGTGGTAATACTTCCCACTTGGGACATTTTCAAAAAAATTTCGGGCAAATTTTTTTGCTGTTTTTGATCAGAATGGGTTGTTTACAATCCTCTAAGAATGTAATAAACTAATTTCGAATTAAATTAACCTCTAAAAGGGTGTTTTTAGAAATGGTCAAAAAACGCGATTGTGCCTAAAAATCGACCACCGAAGGGGTCTATCTCCGGAGATATTGCACCTACAGGACTTCCCGTAGTGGGAGATGAAAGAGGACATAAAAAAACATAAATCAGGTGGATACATTAGAATTTGCCTACTCATTCTAAAGTTATAGGCAGTTAAAATCGAAAATTGAGAAAAACAAATTAGGATAGTTTAAAAGAAATAGAAAAAATAGCAGAAACATTTTATGAATATTTTTTAATGTGCAATAGAGGCGTGAATAGTCAGTTAGGGACGTATTGGCTACGTTTCCTTTTCCAAAATGATAATGGAATTTTAATTAATGTTGAAAGTTTTAATAGGGCATTTGCACCCAAAACTTTACATAAAATTAACTGATTCTCCAAAAGTTCAAACATTTTTGAGTAGTTATAAAGCACACTGAATATCTCCACGCAAGCACTACAAGATAAACAGTATACAATTAATGATACAATTGGGGTGTTCATTACAAAAAAGTCACCATCAAGTTGGTAATAAATTTTTGACAGAAGAAGATGACATATCGACTTTTGTTGCTTCCCTTCACCCCTTTTTTTAACATCTTTCAGTAAACTTGATGACTGTTTTAAATGAGCACCCCCTTTAGTTAGAAAGCGGTATCACTTTGACTTCGCGCTAAATCTTAAAAGTACGTCTCTGTTCATTAAATCCGCATCTCCTCAGAAAAGTGAGTGAAATGTGGGGGAGTCCGCGTGGTGTAAATTTAGACCAGAAATTAACGGACGCTGTTAGAGAAATATTTAATGGAATTTCGCATTATTTCGAGCGGTTTCATTAGAAACACTCATCTAACATTTCTCTCGCTCTTCTCGACGATCGGCATCATCGATACACAAACATCGATTTGAGTCGAAAAGACACGTGTTTGGCCGGGGGGACCGAAAAACGCAAACCAAAACAATGACATGCTAGTGTTCGAAGAGTGTGCTAGTGCCCTTAGAGTGAACCAATCAACGACAATCGGGAAATTTCAGGGTAAGTGTAAACGCTCCTTTAGTTGGGCGAACACTAATTACAAACACATTAAGTGGAAAGCGGTGGTATACACGAAATCGTACACGTAGGGCGGCATTAAGGACTCTAATTCGTCGTGTAGATCTCTATCTATCGCGTAATAATGTTCGGCTATTGTTCCTTATTATACATGTAAATGGGAGTTTTATATTGTGGGATTGCGGGGTTGGTTTTTATTTAATAACCGACGTCCAACGGGCTGGACAAATGACCCAGAATCGATTGGGTGCCAACGTGAGGCAAAAAAAGAGACACTTTCTGAGAGTTTTTATAAAAGAAATCGCTGACTTTCAACCAATCATCGATTGACCTGGAATCAATCTGATTCAGGATTATTCCCATTTTCCGAAAGTCCTGTTGATTAATATTATGAATCGTGCGTTCATTAAAAAAAAAACTCAAGTAGGCCGCGGAATTAGAACAGTAAGTCTGAGATGACTGCATAAAAAATATTGAGAGTCAACGTTTTTTTAATAGCGCTAGTACCAAGGCTGGTCTATTTGATTACTAAGGAGATGATGGAGATATTTAGTACTAAAGTAATGTGTGTAGGCACTTTTTTTTGCAAAATAAGATATTGACAATTTTATTGAAAAATGAAAGCAACAAATATAATTTTTAATGTGGTTAGTATTAGGGTTGGACTGGCACTCTTCTTCGATATTGAAACAAAGCCAGAACAAATAACATCTGCGAGGCCCTTAGGGGCCGGATGACTCCAACACAGTTGGTAAGTTGGGTCAGATAGGCGCTCCGCAATCGTAGGGTGACGGCGTCTCTGGGAGATCACCAGAGGGAAATTGAGGTCGAGGGCGGCTGTCCACAAGGCAGTTGCTTATCACCTCGACTATGGTGTCTCTTAATGAAGGTTCCTTTGGCGAGGCTACTAGCTGAGGAGTTCAGTGCGGAAGCATATGCCGATGACAGGAAAGTTTGTTGGCAGCGTTTGTGATCAAATGCAAAGGGCAAATCGTAAATGGCGTACCGAGACGGGACTGTCAGTCAATCAAAATCCTGGCAAGACAGAGCTTGTGCTCTACACCAACAGGAGAAAAACTACAGGATTCCGTACACTGTACGCACAACCTTTGCTCCTAAAGCCTGAGGCTAAGTATCTGGGGGTGATCATCGTCAGCAGGCTGACCTGGACAAGTCACGTAGAAAAGGCATACAAATTAAAAAAAAAAATCCAAATTTAAATTATATATTATCCAAATGACACACAATGTATGGAGTTCGTCGATATCTTACAAAACAGTTCAACATTTACCTATATAAATACACATTACACACTTACACATACAAATAATATGAAAATAATATTAAACACTTTCACTAAGAAACTCGTCAATAGTATAATAGTACCTATCTATTAAAAACAACTTAAGGGCTTTCCTAAATGCCATATTTCCCCTGGTATTCCTGATAGAGGCCAGTAGACCATTAAACAGTTTAGGTCCTATTCTCATTATAAAATTCCTAGATATATTCCTAGAGTGCCATAGTTATGATAGCTGCCATTTGTATGATACAAAGGATTATGGTCGTTTTCAGAAAGATACAGAAGCCATGGAAATATCGGTTTTGTAGTGGCAGCCCTTCTTCCAAAAATTTTTCAACTGATTTCTGGGGAAATTCTTAGAAAGGTGAAGAAAGAAGAAATGGCATGACGGTTATGTTTTATCCTTGTTTTCTGCACGTATTTTGAGAAAGAGAGCATAATATTACGTAACGTTCGTCGATTCCTTGAAAGCATTTTTGTAAATATTGTGAATGTATTTCTCATATTTCTTTTTTTCTTATTCCAATTTTCGTGAGTAATTATCAAATAACTACACTGCCTATTATCATCAAACAGTCCTTTATATTTATAGCACTACTTTTCTACTCAACAACTCATGTAGTGAAAGCAGAAAGTGAAATAAACCTAGGACCTACCACGGATATGATCCCTTGGGGAATGAACCTATTTTTTAACAATTTCCCTTGCAACTTGCAATTTCCTTAACTCAAGTAGCAGAGCTGCAGCTGCATGAATTGTTTGTTTTTGACTTTGTATGAAGCAAAGTGCTTGATGCTTGCAAAATGGAAAATGCCACTTGCAGACAATAATGAAACCAAAGAAAAAAGGAATTAGCCAGTGTCCAGTATTCAAGTCACATCATCAAGGTGCTACTGAATGATTTTGCATTATACAAGATAAATGAATAATGATCGTTTGACCATCTCAATTATCCATGTGCCAAAGGTAGGATCGACGGACTAACCTGAACAAAACATGTCTACGTTTCTGGTTATAAATTTAAATGTTTTGTTAAGTGATTGTGTGGGATCCAATTTGAGGGTGATCGTTGTGTTCTCAGTTACACAGAGTACTAATTATGTAAGTGTTAATCTCTTCGAAGGATGTATATAACATTTGTCAAAAAAACACTTAGGGTGACTTTTACAAGTTCAAGTAAAACTTCAGATTGAAGATAAAACTCCAGATATAACCTACATTGCATTGTTTATCTGTCAGATAAGCAATGCAATGTACAGATAGGCAATACAATGTACATCAAGTCTGGTGTTTTATTTTCAATCTGAAGTTTTACTGGAACTTGTAAAAGTCGCCCTAAGTGTTTATATATTACCATACTCCTGTATATCATATTAGGTATATTCATTTTTTGCTGAGATATGTGATTGCTAAGGACTGGACCTCAAAAGGAGCCTCTTGAAATTTACATCCTGGGTTCTAATATTTGAACCACCATACATTTTAAGTGTCTTGTATAATGTATTACCACAACGACCCTTAGTGCGCCTTTGATGTGGATTCCATTCTTAGAAAAAAGCTAGCGGTATGTGTATGTAATTATCTTCTTCTGCAAATACAATTTTTAATTATACTTGAGATTTTAACAGCGACCAAGCAGAAACCTTTTATTTTACGTCATGTCATGGTTCTTTCTCATAACTCATTTCACTAAAAATTCCAAAACAATATACAAGTTAGCTTGAAAGTTTGTATCCAAATCACAAACGCTCAAGTGCATCTTTTAAGCCCAAATTATGTCCTAGTGGCTAGAGCCCACCTTGAGAAAAAAATGTATACAAGCAACTAGGTGACCTTGCCCTGCCCTACACACTTCTGAAATCATGTTGTGGTAGACGTCCTATAGTGGAAGGTAAAGTCCTAATGTCAGATATAAAATTTTTAAGTATGCTATATTGTAATTAATAAAAAGTACCAATGTGTGAGTTATAATTTTCTAAATATCTTCCAAAATGTGAACAGGCTGGTTGTGAAGTTTTCATAAAAGAATGAAAGTAGCTGGTACTTTATTACTCCAGATTATTGTTTCCTGACAATTCACAGCCAACTTAATAAGTTTTTCCATTAAACACATTATACTTGTTTTGCTTTGTATATAAAATAAAAAGTTCTTGCAACTTCAATAGCATTTTTATTCCAGGTATAGTAAGTTATTTGCAAAGGGGTTCTTAATTTCAAACTAATCAATAGCCTTTACTTTAAGTATTATAAGTCGAAACATTTTCAACTGAGTTTGTAAGAAATGGCCCCTGCTTATGCTATTTAATTTAAAAGAACTATAGCTCTCTTTAGTTGAAAATAAGTTGGTTCCATTCCACCAAGAAACCATTCCAGAAGGGTCTATCATTCTTTTCAACTCACTATATGATCATTCTATGAACCATGTCAAGATGGTTCCTCATTTCAATTTGAAATGTTTGCTGGTGAGTTGGCTAAAATGATTTTTTAAATGTTCTGCAATGGTTCTCTAGCATGTTGGAACAAACCTAATATTAAATCAAACAATTACTAAATCACCACACAAACATTTTAGTTTCTTGATATTTAGGTAGTTTAAGAAATTAAATGCTCAATTAGGCAAGACTTCTTTTAGTATAATTAATTTATAATGTAAAATCATATATATTTAACAAAAGAAAAATACACTTCTTTAAATACCTACAAATGAATGAAAGGGTCAACTTTGATCCAACAATGGAGCTTTACCCAAATGACAACTGAAATGATATAACAGTAAATTCATTAAAATATTCTTTTCTTTATCATGGGGGGTAATCTTCACTAATATTAATTCAAGATCGAAAGTGATCATATTATTATGGATGGCATATGGCATACTTAGGTATATGAAAAGGACACTGGGACTCTCATCACGGATCATCACACAATACACAATCCAAATCATATGGCAGTACTTAAATTTTGTCTGGTAGAAAACCATCTTTTCTCAGATCCTTTTGCTGTTTGGAACAATTTTTACTTGACTGCAATCTGCATTCGATTTTAAACTTATAAAGTGGGAGACTATATAATAATATGTAAGGCATAGGCATAAGCATAGTTAAATGTATGGTCTATTCCCAGGGCATCCGGACACTAAGGTAATTTCTGGGTGACTATATTGGGAACTTTTGGAAATCTTGTTCATGGTTGATCCAGTCCAGTTCAATTCTTCCCTCTGCATATGCATACTAATTTAACGCTCGCTTTAGTTGGCAATAATCAATCATCAAAATCAATCATCAATAACTTAGCTTGAATGTGGTTTTGATGTCTCAATTTTTGTATTTGTAACTCTACTTTGGCATCTTATTTTGCAGAAGTTGGAGGTTGCATATGAGTTTTCTGGGTCATACGATGAATTGTGTTAATAGTTCTGGGTGGTAGTTAGTCGTTTATTAAGCCAGTTTACTTTTCCTACATTACAAACACAGAATAATAATTGAATTTGAGCAAAATTTAAGAAATAAAGTAGTTATGTTTGAAGATTACAAAATTTGAGGTTAAAACCCGACAAATGCTTTCGTTAAGCTCGCTTCGCACCAATCTCCGATCTAGTAACTTTACTGGTAACTTTTCAATTGTTTTTAAAAGGTGCATTTACAATATCATGGGTGGCTAGATGAATTTCTTCCTGAAAACCACTATATTTTCATAAACAAATAAACATATTTCAAAAATGGCAGCGCAGGGCATTGTCAAAATTTGCAACTTCCTAAAATATGACTTACAGGAAATCATCGGACAAATACCAGCTATATACCGTATAATACGTTTCTGACCCAAGAATACTTTCTGAGAATGTGGTGAGTTCCCCAAAACCGGATTCCGTACCGGATCAGGGAGTGAACAAAGGCATAATACACGGAAATAAGCTGAGGCACCCCTAAAACAAGCCTCAAGTTACGGAATGCTTAACAAATACCATTGAGGTTTGAGGACAATTCCCGACAATGCACTTCCCAAGAAAGCGAGCTATCCAAGTTCAAACCAAAGAATCTCACGGAATTCACGCGCTTTATTTCATTTTCAGATGATTTCAATTCAAAATCATTATCAGAACAAACTCGGTTTATACGGAATATCATAAAGTTTGTTTTAGTGTCGCTCAAAAACAACGTGTTAGATGTAAACCATCTGTTCAATTCATTCAACGCCGCATTAGCAGCCACCCCATTGTCTCCAATGACCTATCCAGTCCATCTTTAACAATGGCAGACGTGTCGTCGGCATACATTGTGATCTTACTATGCACAACGTCTGCAGGAAGCCAATTAATAAAAATGAGAAACAATACGGGGCCGAGCACAGAACTCTGTGGCACTCCCAAACCAACGTCACGTTCACTTGAGCGAACCAATCGTACCGACCCCACTGACCGATTCGTCCTCTCCACATGCTGCCTACGTTCTCTAAGAAATGAGGAGAACAAGTCCAACACAACACCCCTAATTCCATACGCTTCCAGTCTGCACAAAAGCCTATCATGATCGACGCAATCGAAAGCTCTGCTCAGATCACAGAAAATACCCACAGGACGCTCGCCAGACTCTAAGCTGGCAATAGAACCCTCCTCAGTGGACATGAGGTGGGGTCTAAAGCCACACGTCTTGCACTGGCTTTACACTGCGGTAATCAGACCAAGGGTAACCCATTGTTCCGTGGTCTGGTGGCCAGCGGTGGACAGGGCCTGCTATCCATTGAGATTGGCCAGACTGCAGAGTACAATCTGCGATAATGGGTGCATTCAGAACAAAACCAGGAGCAGCTCTCAATGCTTTACCGGATATGCCGGAAATTCCAATCTGGGTGAAGAGGGAGGCGACGTCTTCCTGCAGGAAGATGGATTGCTGCGACCAGTGGAAGGAAACAGCCATGGGAAGCGGGACATCCTTATCCAGCGGGACATCCTAATTGTCCTCTCGCGGGAGGGGCGCCCTTGCGATCGGCTGAGACTAAAACAGTCAATTGGGATAAACATCCCAATAAGGAAATGATTCAAAGAGCTGCTAGAGCAACCTTCTGAGAATAATCAGGTATGATATACAGACGGATCAAGAATGGCTGATTTACATTCGTCAGGAGCAGGAATATACCAAGTAGGCCATGAAGAGGGCAAGAGCTTCCCCTTGGGAAGCCACACGACGGTTTTCCAGGCGGAGGTGTTTGCCATACTCGAAGTGACCAAACGACCAGAAGTCAAACAAGGAGCAGAACAGAACATCATCTACTCCAATAGTAAGGCGACTCTGCAAGCCATCTGCAGGAACAGGACGAGTTCAGAGCTCGCTCAGGACTGCAGGGATGCTCTAGAATCACTGACAGAAACAAAAAAGTTAACTCTGGGATTGGCTCCTGGACATAGGGGCATTGAGGGAAACGAGCGCGCCGATGAATCGGCCAAGAGTGGTTCCCAGACATGCTTTATAGACCGGAGCCATGTCTAGGAGTGAGCAATAATCTCTCTCACTCTGAATGAGTGGGCATGGGAGTGTACAAGAACAAACTGGACGCAGTCAGGAATATGTAGACAGACTAATGAAATCTACCCTAATCCGGATAGATCCAAAGCCATGAGGCTACTTGTGAGAAGTCCATTCTAAATAGAAATCCTCAATGGCCACTGCAGATTAACCAGACTCATGCACCTCCTAGGAATGGTGAACAGACCACTCCGCACCCACTGTGGTGCAGGGGAAAAGTCGTCATTCTGGAAGTGTGCTATAGGTGGGTGCGACTGCACCACAGGACACTGGGAACGGTCTTCCTCCATCCAGAAGGGCTTCCGACTCTGAGATGAGACGGGATACTCTCCTTCATTAAAGGGACGGGTCGACACGTGGAGGGAATGAGGGCCCAGGTGGAGCTAGTAGAGATGGGTAGATCGGGGGACTGTTGAAAAGGCCTCTAAGGCCTAGTCGCAAGGCTTCGGCCCCCCAATATCTACTACTCGTACTACTACCAGAGCTGGACTACTACTTAATTACTAAGGCGATGATTGAGATATTTAGACCTTAAGTAATGCGTACTAAGTAAAGTAGTTACTTTTGCTTTAAACAGTATCTATTCTTGCGCTGTGCGCTGAAAATGCTTGGCATTAGCCTGTTAGGACCACTTCGTTTTCTTATGCGAGGTGCTTTGGTTAGGTTAGTTCAGGTTAGCTTAGGTTAGTTCAGGTTCAGTTTAGTTATATTTTCTTTTGGTTAGGTTAGATCAGTTACGTTCTTGTTTTGGTTAGGTTAGTTTAGTTAGGATTCTCCTTTGGTTAGGTTAGTTCAGTTTTATGTTTCCTTAAGTGTTAGCTTACTTCAGTTCTGTTTTTCTTTGGTTGGGTTAGTTTAGGACAAAGTGGCCTATTAATTATGGCCTTTTTTAAACAAAAACGGCCCATAGGATGTCATTCTGGGGATGATGAACGAATGTCTGATAAACAATAATTTCCCTTCAATATGGAAAAAAGCAAAGTTACCAGCATTACCAACAGACCTTTCTTCTTTTACGGTAATTACTTCAGGTGTGCGTCTGGTAAATATATGGATAATCTGGGTGATTCTGGGGCTGATGAACGGATGTCTGATAAACAATAAGCCCCCGTCAATACGGAAAAAAGCAAAATTGGTTCTAATAAGAAGACTGTGTAAGGGACAAAACTTACTACCCTCCTACCGCCCTATATGTTTGATTGATGAAGCTGGAAAACTCCTGGAACGGCTGCTGAAGAACAGATTGCTTGAAAAGATTGACGAATTGAAGGCAATAAATGATTGCCAGTTTGGCTTTAGAACAGGGAAATAAAGTGCGCAAAAGACTTTGTACTAAAACTACAGGAAAAAGAGTCTACGAACCGCGAGGACTGCGTAATGATTCTGATGGATGTGATAAATGCTTTTAACTCTGCTCCATGACACAAAAACATTGAATTTCTAGCATAGAAACGAGTTAATACTTACCTGATCAACATTATCGAGAGCTACCTATCAGATAAGTATATATGTCCTATGGGGAAGAATGCCGGATATCTTGCGGGGTCCCCCAAGGGCCGGGGTGCTTGGACCCACCCTACGGAATGTTGTCTATGACGAGATTCGAAATCGAAAGTGGAGTGCGGAGTCAAACTGATTGCCTATGCTGATGGCTATTATGGTCTAGAAAAAAACTAGAAGAAGTCTAGAAGAGAAATATTCTCATGCATTTTCACATAGTCTGGAACAAATGGAACTGACTGTTGCTTCACAAAAAAACTGAGATTGTGCTTCTTCTGAGCAAAAGAAGTATTAAAGAAATAAATGTCATTACGCTGTTACGAGCTACTCGTCATCCAAGAGTGATCTAAAAGTGACCCTGAACAGAGGGTTGAGCGTGACCACCCATATTACAGCGACGGTGGAAAAATCGAAAAACTTATTGATCATAATGGGCAGAAAAAAAAGGGTGGGAGGACCAAGGGCGATGAAAAGAAGGCTGATCAGTAATGTGGTACTGTCCACAGTCTTGTATGGTGTCTCAACCTGGAGTGAAATACTGAGATTCAAAAAATATGAAACTGTTATGAAAGAAATTACTCGAAGACTTAGCCTCTTGGTAATTGCCTATTGTAGGCATTACATCGGACAATTTTTTTCGCAAAATAAGATATTCACAATTTTATTGAACAATGAAAGCAAACAAATATAATTTTTGTCCCACGGCTACATTGATGCAACTCAGGTAGTGGATAGCCCATCTCTAAAAAAAAAAACAGAAATCTGCAATATTCCAGAAATGTCAAATGTCTTTAGTGTCAGTCTGTCATTAAATTTCAATCATTTTTATCTCAACGCATTTTTACTAATTCTTGTCTAATTTGGACAAAATTTACTTTTTTAATTAATTTTCATATAGGATTGTTGGCCTCTGACTGCTTAGAATACTAACATAGTCAAAGGTTCAAATAGTTACCCTTTCTCCTAACAGAATGGAATATAACCCCAGAATGGTGAAGTACTTTCTGGATGGGGTAAAAATTCAAAAAAAAATCCTTTACCGAAAGATGTGGTTTTATCGATTTATATGGGTACAGGTGGTCTCAAAACATGATATTATGAAAAAATTATCTGACACTCTCTATACACTGACACTCTCTATACTCTATACACTCTCTAGTTTACTCTAAAAGGTTTGGATTAAAATAAAAAAAAACCTAAGAATTTTTATAGAATTTTACCCCCCCCCCAATAAAGGTCCCTCAATGAACTATCTAATCTTATGGAGTTTTAAAATATAATCAAGTTATCTCTGGTTAGCGTATGTTAGTTTAGGTTAGTATATGTTAATTAAGGTTAGTTAAGTTTTTGTTTTAGTTGATTTAAGTTGATTTAATTATTTGTCTGATAGTTAGGTTAGTTTAGTTTCCTGTTTTGGTTAGTTTAAGTTAGTATAGTTATCTGTTGTCGTTAGTTAGAATTAGTTCACTTCTCTCTATAGTTCAGTTTGTGTTAGTGCAAAACTGCCCATAAGGGTCTGTATTATATAATTTTCAAGACCGATTATATCTGATTAGTTAAGATTAGTTTAGATTATCTTATCAGTTAACTGTTAGGTCACGTAATGCCTGGTTAACTTGTGTTGGTTTAGGTTAATGTTGGTTAGTTCAGGTTTGTTTATTTTTTTGTTTTGTTACTTTAGGTTGGTTTATTTATCTATCTTTTAGTAAGGTTAGTTTAATATCCTGTTCTGGTTACTTTAGATTAGTTATCCGTTGTGGTTAGTTTAAGTTAGTTCACTTTTATGCTATACATTACTTTGTGACAGTTTAGTTTAGTATCGGCTAATAACGGTTCGTTTAGTTTTCGTTTTGGTAAGTTTAGTTTTTGCTGTAGAAGTATGTGTTAGTGCGGCCCCTCTTACATATAATTGTGAAGACAGATTATTTACAGGTAGTTAGTTGAGGTTGTTTTAGGTTATTTTAAAAGTCAATTGTTGACGTCAGGTTATCTTAGGTTAGCTTGTGTTAGTTCAGGTTAGTACCGGTTTGTTTAGTTTCTCATTTGATGAGTGCAGGTTAGTTTAAATATCTGTCCGTTAGTTAGGTTAGTTTAGTTTCCTGTTTTTTCTTATTTGAGGTTAGTTTAATTATGTTATGGATAGTTTAGGTTTGTTGCATTCTCGCTATAGATTAGTTTGTTTTAGTGCAAAAAATGGGCGTTTTTACAGGACAATTTTGAATCTACGCGATAAATCCTAAAATTCTCAGTAAACAATTTTATTGTTCAATAAGGTTTACTTAATTATCTATTATTTATTCCTTGTCCTTTTGATTTGTAACATTCATTTATTTCTTTTTTTTTTGTTATATTTTTTAGGTTGTGCTCATTAATTCTATTTTTTTCTTTTCTAGTAATCCTAAATTTTTGCTTCTCAAACTAACCTGTCTTTTACTCTCCACGCAAAACATTCTAAAACTCTCGTTTCTTCTTGCGATCTTTCACAAATTTAATGTATCTTTTCCACTTTTTTAATATATTTTTTTGTAATATTTTGTGGTTATTGTTCTTAAATGTTTTTTTTGTTTTCGTTATGAGCCTATATCTATTTGCTTCTCAAATTATCGTTTTTTCGAATTTTTTATTATTTGTTTGTTGCGGTAGCTCTGATTTTTTTTAACAAAATTTTTTTAGATTTTTTATTTATAAAAAAGTTTTAGTTAGGAATTTTTTTGTTTACTTTATTTCTTATTAATATTTTTTTCTTTAATCTTTTTTGTGTTCCGCTCATTTAATTCGGTTTGATTTTGTAACTTTTTATGTTGTTGAATAGTCGAGGAAATAGTCAACTAGAACACATCAAAAGTACCACGAAACTCTTCCAGACAGGGTTACTGAATACAGTAGGTCCAAATTCCATCCACTGTGGTACCAGTGCAAATAACTCACCACCCAAAAGATTTTCTTTTCTTAACTGTAGACCATTGCCAGGTTCAAGAACAACTAGCAGAACTGCGTATATAACAAAGAGTATATAAGAATATAAGTAGTGAAAAGAAAGTATTAATTATTTAAATTAGAAAGTCAGAAATTAAAGCAAAAGCAAAACAAAACTCCTGCGATAACTGCTAACTTAACCTCACTTTTTAATTTTTTTTTATGAGCTTAGCTCAGAGAAGCGTTTTAATTCCATGGCTTGCTACGAGGTTTTTCGGCCTAATGAGCCTTCTTTTGTGTAAAATTATAAACTTGTTTAACATGAAGTTCATCGCGTGTAAAATCGCAAATATGGATGTAAAGCTTTTGGAATATGCGATTATGTCTCGGTGATTACCAAAAATTACCAAAGAACATAAAATACAGGATTCGAATCAGTTTTGACTGATTTAACCTAAAATTGAATTTTTCCAAAGGCTTCAAATTTGCCATTTTAGACGACCATTTTTAACCGATTTTGGCTCTAATCTCAAACCTAAATTATACCAAACATTTTTAATTTGCATTGTTAATTGCTTGGAAACACATTGGCCATAATCCTAACCTAAATTTATCTTAGTAATGTTGCCATTTTTTTTTTATCATATGTGCTTTTAATCCTTTCAATAACTAGAGGGGTGTTCGATAGGAGGTATAGCCACTTTCCTTTCGTTAAATCGCCAACGTTTTGACCTCTATTGTGGTTTTCCTCAGGGCTTTTTCAATCTGTGAAGACCGTCACCAAAGCGTCATAGCCGTACATAAACTCGAAAAGATACATCCAGAAAGAGCAAAAGTATTGTGACGACAGACACAAGGACCAACTTCTAACCTAAACTAACCTGAACTAAAAAAAAACTGGTCCTGATCCTAAATTGAGTTACTTTAAAAACACAAAATTTCTCACTTTTTAACACTTTAAATCAATTTAAACGGATTTTGGCCATAGTTTTAACTTGAATTTTTCTTCAAAATTTAATTTTAAAATGCTTTGTTTTGCCCTAATCAACACCTGATTTTTTTATAAAATCCAAATTTGCAATTTTTATGCTTTAGGTTATTATATATATATATTATATATTATATTCCGAGGCCAAATCCCAAGAGTCCTTATATAAGATCTAGAGGTCTGTCCTTCAAATATACCTATTATATCAGAAGTTTAAAATTACTAAAATTCATATAAACGGTTTTTGACATTTCGTTACAGCTGCGGCAGACATTATTTTGGAAGAAATTCCATTGGAAGGGGCTTCAAAGCGCGGAAAACACTTTAGATTTTATTTTGACTTTGTCCTTAATCTCAACCCGACTTTTTCTAAAAACGTCAAATTATCATTTTGAGGACATATAATGGCTTTGTCATCGTCGCAAAAACGGTTAGAGTTACGAGGTTCTACAAAAGAGAATTTTTTTTTATTGAACAAGGAACAATAATTTTAAGAAATAAACTATCAATGGGGTACGATAAATTTTCGGGTGGCAAAAGATGGAACGACAAAATACATTTCTGTAGATTTTTAATTCCTGACGGTAAATTTATCTGTGCAGAGCATAATGAGTTACGCGTATTTCAAATTCAAGTGATGATTTCAAAAACTCAAGGAGCTGGGAAAAAAGTAAGTTTTTAAGTTTAACATTTTGCACCTTTGTAAAGAGCGTTTGAGTTTTTTTTTGGTCTAGGATGAACAGTTAAATCTATTCCTAATTTCGAAACACCCTGTATATTAGAATTGTCACATAATGTCTTTATAAAGACATAAAGACAGTCAACTTTCCATAGATCATGACGAATTTTTGCCACTTACCCCCTTTGTTACTTTCGCTTTTCAATTATTGACAGTTTATCAACTTGAAATGGATTTTTTTAAACAGCTACAACTAAAGGGTGTTCAAAAAAAAATCTCGTAGCAAGCTATGGAATTAAAACTTTTATCTGAGAAGTTCATAAAACAATTGAATATTTTATGACATTTTTGACAATTTCTTTTATTAACCTACTGTTCTAATTCCATGGCCTACTACTACTACTACTACTTACATTGGTTTAAAATGAACGCATGATACTGATTTTTATTCATAACAAATCAAAAGTTGGCTGTCTCGTATTCTTACGACATTGTTGCCACCTAGTACAATTGTACTAAATCTAGTCCTTTTGCATCTCATTTAGTACTCTAGTACTCGACACATCGGTACATGTACATGACATGTACCTACGGGTGTTTCTTATAAAACGTCATCTAGTTGGCCATGATTTTTTGATAGAAAAGATGAGGTTTTTAAAGGCACGTCGTAACTTGATTCGCCATCATCGATTTGACATTGGCTCTTTCCAATCAGCTTTGAGTGCTTCAACCTTACTTATCTTATTAGATCATCTTGTTTTGTTATGAAGTAATTCACGACATCCTTCAAAATGACAAATGAATTTCATAGATGACTAGATGAGGGATTCTAATGAACACATGGAACATTGTATACGAAGTTGGGTCACAATATGTAGACAAGCTGTTTCTATGTTGACTCGCGATTCTATGGTTCTGTGCTTTCCGTCAGAGGCATTTTTTTTTAATTTTCTTAATTTTTACGACCTAGTTTAGAGTTTAGTACTTTAGAAGACATTCTAGTACAATTTTCGGTAAATTTTAGTACATTCAAAACATATCAAAGTGGCAACACTGTTTATCGAATGCTAAATGTGATTACGTTTGGTCCAAAAACATTATCACAATATCATCAAACTTCCGTGAGCTATACGGGGGCCAAAAATAGCAATTGACTTAGGTTTATGTTGAATTCCTCGTAATATCGAGTAGGATGAATGAACAGAAAAAGGCGTTGTTGCAATAGCAATCTCGTCAGCTGTCCATCAACCGCGTACACTGCCCAGAACAAATCGAGTCCGGTCGTAAATCAGGCATTTTTCTGACGGGCAGCGTTTAGAGCGCACTCAAAGTGGCACTTTCGACACACAAAGTCGTAAAAATATAAATAGATCTTGTAGGAGTATAGTGTCTAATATTTCTACCGGTTTACGACTAGCGACTGCACGCGGATTTCATGTTTTAATTATAGTTTTAAGCACCTAGAGCCGTAATTAGTACCAGAGAAGCGCAGTGCTCCGTTTTGGGTGCTTTCCGAGTCCGATTTATTGCTGATTTTTCTCCAGTCTTGAATATCCGAAAAAAAGGGGCAACAGTCTATTTCGGGATCGTTTATTTCGGTTTGTTTACCTCCGGAACACACTTAAGCCGTTCCACGTTGAGGTAGGTCTAAATATCTCAAAAACTAATTACAACACATTAAGAGCAAACAAAACGGCCGTTTACCGATGCCCCTCATTCGGAACTATCTTAATTCATCTAAATTGCGCAACGGAGTACTTGGACTTGACCCGCTGATGCACAATAGTTCTATCTCTGTTGCTCTCACGCGGCCAGGTACTACCTGCAGGTAGCCGACCGAATCGTTTATCAGATAAGATCTTTCTTAGGCTCGTGCACTTTATGTAAAAATAATCGCTAAAGTGTAATAATCGCCGCTTTGGAGGCGGTACTAATTAGTCGAGGTGCTGAACGATGGTGGTATTGAGAGTGCGATCTGAACACTATGGAATGTGGGAAAGCACGAAGGGTCTGGGAAATTGTGCAAATTGCGCCGATTGTTGGCCAGCTCTGATAAGGCTGCTGATTGATGTAATAAGTGGTGTTCGAAGGGGTTATATGAGCTGCGTTCGAGGTAAACTTTTCAAGACTATTGCTTTAGTAATGTATCGATAATATATTATATTTATATCATATAACCTAAAATATATGACAATGTCTGTTATAGTATACAAGGAGCAAAATGTCAAATTTCCCTGACTTACTGCGCAAGTATAGTTATAATGTACGAACTATAAATTCGGTTTGGTAAAAAACATAGTATGTTCCCAGGTGTTGGCGTGCTGCTTGGAGCAATTTTTAATTGGTTGCAATCTGCATTCACTTTTAAGGTCCAAAATGATAAATCATGTATGTAAAGCATAGGTCTAAGCGGTTAAATGTATGGTATATTCCCAATGCATTTGGGCAGTCAAGTAAATATATTTTTTGTACTTTCGGGAGTAAAGTTGTTACTTTTTCCATGTATGGAAGGTGTAAAGTGGCTCATTTTGTCCCAAGGGAGTAAAATAAATTTTTTACTCCCTATAGGGAGTAAAGTGTTAGTAAAGCTCTATAATGTATAAACGAATTTTTATTTATCAAACTTACATAAATATTAATAGTAACATGGGAGCAATTGGAAAGATGAAACAAACTATGAATGTCTGCGCTAGAAATATTAGAAGACTGGATAAAAGCCATTGATGTTGACGTACATCAAAAGCTGGATGTTCACCTGTAAAGAATTTTTTTTAAGATAGAACCACCAAAAATTTGGTCTCCTATGCTTCTTTTATTATCAACGGGGTTTTTTACATATCCCTCAGCTACGGTAGATCATCTCCAGCCACCATGTCGTTTCGAAACGTCTATAGAAGCTCCAGCATCTGCTAGGAAGGGGTTTTTGCTAGTTTAAAAAATTCTGCAACGTGTTGGGGTACCTTTCCAAAAGTGTTTTTTTCCTACAGGCTGCATAGTGCATACATTATTTTCATATCACACAAAAAAACCTGGAATGGAACTTGTCAACCTTTTTTAAAGACATGTACTGTCTACACAATTCTATAAAGTTGGCTGCTTCATCTTCAACCATCATTTGAACAAGCTCTTGTGTTCTGCAGGCCCCAGAAATGCCGAAAATAAGTACCACCTACGATGATATACATATATTAAAGTATTATGTCGTGGAATAATGAAGTGCCATATATAAGAAATGTATTCGTTCCGAGGTCTACCTTGGACTCGTCAGTAAGGCATGGTAGACTAGACCCCTGCCTTATACGCAGGGGTGAGAGTTTATAGTTTGGAATTTGTATTGGAAGGCAAGTTCGACGAAGGAAAGGCGGTGTAATGTTATGAAGAATTTCGACTAATGCTGCCACCTGTGAGTCGGTGGTTGAAGTTTCGGTACTGCCACCTGTGAGTCGGTAGATGAAGTTCCGCCGCAATACTCCCCTACCAGTGACAACGAGACCGGAGGTTGTATGATGGGAGCGAGATGAGAGAGAAGTGAGGCTCTTTTTGCGAGCTGAAGGGATAAAGTTGTGTTGCTTGTTGCATGAGCAAGGCGAATGACGATATTTGTACCAATTTTGGTACCAGCGAGCGATGTGTGTGAGATAATTGCGCGGCGCAGTGAGTGAAGAGAGAGTTGCTTGATGCTGCGTCCGGTGGGTGTAAGGGAGATGCTGATCTGGTAGTCTCGTGGCGTTGAAGCTATCCTTGTTGCGGCCTTGTGATCGGAAGATTGCGCATTGCTTTTGCCGAGGGTCACCAAGTATGGCGTGGAATAACGACGTGCCATGGATGGGAAATATATTTCCAGAAAAGATTTTTATTATTCAGGGAAAGACTAATGGGACGATCTGAGATCCTTGTAGCCTATGAATGTGATGTTGGTGTTTCGTCCAGAGATGTTTCATGTGAACACCTCGGGTGTGAAAAAAAATACGAATTGGCGATAATCAGAACGGCGTAGCCCAGGACTGACATTTTTCTCGCGGTAAAATTCGAACTTTTCCGTCTTCCCGTTTCGGTAGTCTAGTCACTCTCTCGAGTTCAAAGCGCGTCTCCCTCGACGGGAAGATCGTCGGAACCACCCACTCGGTACTTCTCATCCGAGAAAAGGTACTGCCAAAAAAAACGATACCACCCTGGCCAGTGACGCTTCGGCGCTTCGGACAGCGCGGACATAAAATTAGAAAATGACCTTTTCTGAAAAATCTATTGGAAAAAGGGGATTGAAAATGTAATCACTGGACAGAATAAATAATACATATGAGATAGTTTAATTGACAATTAAGGTTTTTTTTTTGGTTTAAGGCCCAATCAATTAAGATACAAATTGCTCGAATTTACATTCAAAGGATGAGAAATTAAAAGCTCTATCTGACGAAAGAATAAGATTTTAATTTCAATTAACGACATTCGCAAAATCGCTTTAATTACTAAAAACTATTGTTGCGCACTCAGGGTTCAATAATTCCAGTGTAACGATTTAACCCGAAAACACTATTTATTTACCCCACAAATACACACAGGTACAATTCGAATACTAAATAACTCACTACTTAAAACACTTTATAGCCTTCTATTATCGTTTGGTACTTTAGCTTACTTTTAGTTCGATTAAAATAAGACTACTACTAACCGCGGCGCTATTCGCTTTTTATACAAAATCCTAAAAATACAGAAAAACCTAGAATGTTCTTGATAAGAATTTTTGAATATTCTCACATAAAAAAAGGTCATAAATAACTGCGTTCTAGATAAACAGAGCAATAAATCACTCGTGTCACCCATGACGCAGCGCGGATAGGTCGCGAAGGTTCCGACTCCAATGTTGCTCCGCCTCCAGCGCGGCGTCGCTGCGTACCGTAACCCTATTGTTCGGGTCACGCACAGGTTTAAAATTCTTTCAAGGGCCATAAACCGTTAAAAGGGCGCCTTTGCCGGTTAAAGAAGAAGGGCAATTGTGTTTCATGTTTTATGGCCGGAATTCCCAAGAAATTGTGAAAATGCCTGTCCAAAAACTAACAAAAGAAATGCTCTTCGACGAAAATTAAAAATATTGCAACCATATGTGCATTTAGCGCCTCATGGGGCTGGTTTTTTCAGGAATCCGAAGAACAGAACAATCCATCAGTTAAAGCTTAAAAGCTTCGAAAATTGGCTTACAGAGTTGCCATGCTGAAACACATGAACTCATATGTAAATAAAGAGTTCAGTTTGCACAACAAGCCGTCGTGCGGTTCTAGTGAAACAATAATTTCACCAATTGAATACGCTATTACTGTGATGACTAAATTACGTCAGGGGGAATCATTGAAGTGACTGACTTCCGGCCAAAAAGGGGGGTCATTTTTAGGGAAATATCGGCATTTGTTGGCTCTGTCCATATCTGCTAGGTCATTGGTCAGGACCGTCGACCAAGCCTAACCTCACTTTCATATTTACCAAAAATTTTATAAGTTTAAAATATAAAATATATTTTTAAAAATTATATAATGTATATTAAATAGTATAATAAATTTCAGATTTTGTTATATAGGAACTGAAATTCGTATCTTTATACTTCTTTTAGATTAATTTAGGAATGATATTATGGATCTTTTTGTTATACAGGTAGCCACATTTCTTTCCATAATTTATTGGATTATTTATTTGTCGGTAGAATATTCAAGGTGTTTTCAATTTCGCATCAATTCCTTTTAATTTTCCAGACATGTTGAGGAAGAGAATTCCTCATCAGAGCAATCCCAAGTGGACCATGAGAAAGAAAAACTTGATCAAACTCTTAAAAGGATTGAGAAGAATAAGCGACTGCGAAACAAACAAAAGGAAAAGGAGAAGAAACTTAAAGGTATTATAGAGAGAACAACTCAAGCCAGACAGTTAAAGAGATAACTGAAAAGGAAAAAAGACAGCATTGTTCCGATACCTGAAAAACAGGCTCGGGAATTTTTGGGTGAGGATTTGGCTAGCAGTTCTGCTCCCATTGGGGAAGAACATGAAAATGAAGCGGTAAAGAATGAGGACACGCCTGCAGGGAAAATTGTTAGTAAAAGTAAAAGAATAAAGAAAAGGAAATTTGAGCAAGAAAACATTTAAGTTTGTGAGAGTTTATAGTTGGAAGTTGTATTTGAAGACAAATTCGACGAACGAAAGACGGTGTAATGTTATGAAGGACCTCGACTAATGCTGCCACCTGTGAATCGGTGATCGAAGTTTCGGCGCAGCCACCTGTGAGTAGGTAGATGAAGTTTCATCACAGTATGATCCAAGACAATGAAAACACGTGCTTTTATCGTGTTTGGTATGATGTGGTAAAGTTTTGATAAAAATAAGTTTTGTACCTTTACCAGTATGGTTATTTTCCTAACAAGTGCGGAAAGTGATACTTTTCCACACGCGACTTCAGGTGGCGGAACGACGCGTAGCGGACACCAGAGATGGCGCTTTTTATCTGTCAGGTAAACAATGCAACGTACGTCATATCTGGTATTTTAACTTCAAACTGAAGTTTTACTGATAGTTGTAAAAGTCGTCCTAAAACTCTGTCAATATATCGGATTTATTGCCTCAGCTGCGCGAATCAACCTTTTTAATTAAAAAATGTTGAGATCGATATCATGTCTTTTTTGCAATACTAAAATTAAAGATGCAGTACAGGTATAAGTAAGATGGTATATCAGGCATCTAATGACACCATTCCTGACAACTATAAGTCATGGTAGTTTTACTGGTTCTTATTACGTTCTTCCATACCAACCATAGTTACCAAGGTTATTTAAAGCAAAATAGTAGCCATTTGAGGTTTTTTATTTTTCCGCACTAGTGCGGAAAAGTACAACTTTCCGAACTCAAATGCGTACGGAAAATTAAACTATCGCGCACGCGAGTAGAAATTTTTTTTATTGATTGGGGCCTCCACTAAAAGACAGTCGATCTAGTTTATATTCAAAATCTTTGACTTATTGGGTCAATTCGAAATAACCTTCGCTTTTCCTCGCTTCAGCAAAGCTGATAATTTTAGGAAATTTGCCAATGTCATCAATATTATTTTTTACGTTCATGCTCTTCAACATCGAGTAATGTGTTGCAGAACTATATTTCCTGAACTGTTCTTGAAAATATATCAACAAGGCACTTTCATTGACATTTTTTGCCACGCCAGTGAAATACCATTGAAGGAATGCTTCATACTGTTTCTGATAGATCTTCTTCGACTTTTTGGGCAAGATTTCCCGTACCACATCTTCTGCTGCCTTTTCTACATCAAAACCGCCATTGGATCACTCCATTTAAAGGACTTAAAATGAAAAATTGAAGCTGATTGTACCAGCGACAGTGTCATAGATTTTAATTATGGCAACGCACTTCATTTTTTTCATAGCACTGGTAATTTTTTGTTACATTTTAGTTTAGTTATATGATGGTTTGAATGATTTGACTCAAAAACTTGAACAAAAAGTGATTTAGTTTCCGGAAGTACAAAAAACAGCGTATACACCACGGTACTAAAGCGTCATTACATCCGTCGAGTAGCTCTACTCTCGGGTGGAATGACTCACTTTAGTCCCTTGATGGGTAATGTACTATAATTGCCTTTTTGGAACTGCTATTTTCATAAATGGGTTCAATTATTTAAATCCTATAACGATTTCTAAACGCGTCCTCTTAAAACCTTTGGAAATCTTGATCATGTCAGATGGCTCCAATTCTTCGTCCATTTAATGCTCGCCTTAAGTAACAATAATTTATATCATCAATCATTAATTAATTGTTGCTTCAATCTGTTTTCATTTCTCAGTTTTTGTCACTATATTCTGACAATACTTATTTTGCAGGAATTGCAAGTTATACGAAGAGATAAGAACGCAGCACAATTATTGGATTTAGGCAAAATTTGAAAATGTTTGGAAACTACAAATTGGAGAAATCTGTTCTTTAAGGTCGCTTCACACAAATCTCTGATTTAGTAACTTTTTAATTGTTTCTTAAAGGTGTCTTTACAATGTCATGGTTAGCTAGATGAATATCTTCCTGAAATGATCTGTAATTATTATTGTGATTGAAACAGTATTCATCAGGCATCAAGGAAACATGGAACGTAGTTGCAAGTCAACAGGGATTTTAGCAGAGATGTAACATTGATTAGTCACATCTGTTCCCACAAGATTTGCTCCGGCCCTACGAATTACGTCGGCCTGAAATAATTCCATATCGGCCTTTGATTAGGTGTCTTCACGTAGCATACGCTAATGGCCGCAAATAATTCGATTTCTTCGAGTCCTATTAGCGTCTTCCTGATTGAATTTCAGTCTCGCACCACCACTGTGCACACACACAAAGAAGACTACACTTATATAGAGTTTTGTGGTCCTTGGGGTTGACTGAGACCATTATACGCAAACGAGAGAAAGATTTCTGTTTCACATTACGTTCAATTAGGGCCCCGCTAAGAGGAAAAACTAATATTGGTCCTGGAGTTTTAATTAGAATGCTTAACAAAAGTAGCCATCGGGTCACGTTCGAACTAGAACTGAAAACAAACAATCTTAATTAAAGAACTGGTCGATGGTGTTTGCGGACAAATAGTGATCTAGAAGCGTAAACAGGCAAAGGATGGCTCTAATTTAATTACGGACTAACAGGAATTAACACTTATTAATTTGTTGTTTTGTTAGTCTGCCATTAATTGGAACTGGGTTGCGTTCAAACAATACAAATGTACGGTGTGACGTTTCTAGGTGTTTTTGATTTGTCATACCAAACTGATACCTTTTCCTCGGCGAGTAATCGCTTCGAGCATTATTAAACTCTTTCTGAAGGCGGTACCACGGAAACTGCACCGCGGAAAAAAACGGTTCTCCGACAGTTCTTGTTGCATGAAAAAACACTAATTGCATGCACCGAGACAGACTCGCATATGCAAAACGCTCCTAAACATCCATATTTGCGGTTTTACACCCGATGAACTCCATGTTAGACAAGTTGTAATTTTTTAACAAAAGAAGGCTTATTAGGCCGAGTGATTAAACCTAACCGGCAGCCATTACGGTTAAAACTGTATACTTAGAGGTGTACTCTCAATGGTGCCGCCTGATGACAAAGAGCTACGTAAGATTAATAAATGGGACCTTTTGGAATCAATCCTGGGGCTGATTGATTTCTAAGTCAATCGATGATTGACTTCGATACATAGCTTACCAAACTTTCAGAAAGTTTTTTTTTGCCTCACGTTGACAATCAATTCTGGGTCATTTGTCCAGCTCGCTGGACCAGCCCGTCGATCAGTATTTCAAGGTCAATTGATATTTTTCGAGAAATGTTAGGATTAGGGCTAATTGAAAAATACCTAAAGGCATATAAAGTATAATTTTAGAGTTTTTGAAACAACTCAGGTTCATTTTTCAATTTTAAGACAAAATCAGACAAATCTGATTAAAATCTTCTATTTTGTGTCTTTTGGTGGAATTAGTGTTTTGACCAATATAAGTGAAATGTTTATCAAAAAAGCCTTATAATGGTAATTTAATGTTTTTGAGGTCAAGTTAGGATAAGGCCAATAATTGTCGCAAAATTACTCAAAAAATATAAAAACTTTACAGTTTTTAGAAAATGGGGGATTAGAACCAAAAAGTTATTGGTATCAAGGGCATTAAGTTGATGTTTATGCCCTCTGAGGGCGATGAGCTTAGGAAAGCCCAAGGCCTCTGTGCCGAGGGTTTCTAAATTCTCGTCGTTCTCTCTAAATTCTCTAAAGGATATACAGGGTAAAGAAAAAAGCACTGCAAAATGGTTGCATTTCAACCCACTGCATTTGGTAGGTAGCGTAATTTCAGAACCTTCATTGTTATGACATTTAATGGCGTTAGTTGGTATCTCGGGACATGTTCGGCAGTTTTCGGTCTTTTGGCCTACAAAATAAGTTACAGAGTTTTTTCAAACAGTTGACGCTCCTTTTTAAGTTACCCTGTATCGCGAGAATGACGCAGCCGATTTTAGTAAGATAAATGACCTCTGAAAGATAACTGGTTATAAAATCACCGACGTATACTCATAGTTAATAAAACAGTTTTATTCCATTTTGTACAAGGATGGAGAAAAATCTAATAAAAAACTGACTAAAATTTTGTTTCCTACGATGTGATGAGGGGAGCCTTAGCTTTAAGACTCTTTTTGTAATGACATTTAAGAGCTATGATCCATATCTCGGGACGATTTTGGCGGTTTTTTGTTTTTTTGCCTACTAAATCGGTTACAGGGCGTTTACAGAAAGTTTGAACTTTTTTATAAGATACAATACAAGGAATCCTGAAATTAACTGAAAAATTCCTAGGCAAAAATAGGGCACAATGTTCATATAAACAAAACCCGCAAACGCTTCGTCTCCGAGATACAGGGTGTTGATTTTTTTTTATTTTTTCTTTATAGCTCTTAGAACAAAATTTTAAACAGTTTTTTAGCAGATTTTTTTCCATCCTTGTACAAAATGCAATAAAACTATTTTATTAACTATGAGTATACGTAGCTGAATTTGCAACCAGTTATCTTTTAGAGGTCATTTATCTTATGAAAATCGGCTGCGGCAATCTCGCGATACAGGGTGACTTACAAAGAAGCGTCAATGTTTTTAAAAACCCCTGTAATTTATTTTGTAGGCCAAAAACCCGAAAACTGCCGAACATGTCCCGAGACACCAACTAACGTCATTAAATGTCATAACAATGAATGTTCTGAAATTACGCTACCTACCAAATGCAGTGTGTTGAAATTCAACCATTTTACAGTGCTTTTTTCTTTGCCCTGTACATCCTTTAGCGAATAACTTATTTAAAAACAATCTCCCGCCGTGATTCTAGAAGAAAGGACCTTTCAAAATCTCTTTAGGTTTTAAATTTCGGCTCAGGCATTTCCGAGATACAGACCCCCAAAATGACAAAACATTTTGCTGTATCGATCTTTTCTGTTAGCCGTTTATTTTATATCGGGGTACAAAGTTCAAGTATGTGTTTGGTAACTAAGCCATAAAAACAAAAATAAACAGGTAGAACATAAACCAGTTCAAATCACATAGAGCACCTTAAAATGAAAATTTGAAGTTCCTGGAGGAATTCTTCTTAGAAAGGGCGAAAATCCCTTTAAATTGTTTGCAAAAGATGAATGCAAATTTGGAATTTAAAAAAAACTGAATTAACAAAGACAAAGACAAAAAACAAAGACATATTTTGTTTAGTTGGCCCTTGTATCCGTTACCACGTTTTTTGGGCTCTTCCTGAATGTATCTTTTCGAATTTATGACGGTCTCGAGGACGGTCTGCTTTGATGTGGTTCTTTACTGACCGGAGGAAGACCATAACCAAAACCTCAAAACGTTGGCGATTTCAAACAAGAAAAGTGGCCATTTTTCCTACACTCTTCTAGTTATTGAGTGGATGCAAACCACATATGATAAAATAAAAAATGCAAATACTACTAAAATTAATTTACATTGGGATGATGGCCAATATCGGCTAAAAATAATTCGAAATACTTTTTAAATGTAAATTAAAATTTTTCAAAAAATTTAATATGGATTAGGGCCAGAATTGGTTAAAAATGATATAAGGCGTCTAAAAATGAAAATTTAGAATTTTCGAAGAAATGAAGGTTAAAACTAGGGCTAAAATTTTTTAAAAATGACTAAGAGCATCTATAAATGCAAATTTGAAATTTTTGGACAAATTCAGGTAGCAATTAGATCGGGGTTAAAAATTACTCAAAGCGTTTAACTTGGATTTTACGCCAATTTGGATTTTGTGCTTGAAACTTAAAGCAAAAAGCGTTTAAAAATGTGTCAAAAAATGCAAGTTTGAAGCCCTTGGATAAATTCAATTTTTAGACAAAATTAGGCAAATCTTCTTCAAATTTTTTGGCTGTTGGCAAAATTAATTTTTGTATCAAAATAAGTGAATTTTTTTATCAAAAACGCCTCAAAATGATAGTTTGATATTTTTTTGAGAATATCAGGTTAGGATTAAAACCAAAAATCGCTGGAAAATTACACAAAACACAACTTTGGAATTTTTGGAAAATTTCTGGTTGGGATTAGGGCCAAAATCAACTAAAATGACCTAGAACCTTTAAAACATAAAACATAAAATCTTTGGAGAAAAAATGTGTAGTTTTTATAAAAATTCAAGTTAGAACTGGATCCAAAATCCACTAAAATTGATTTAAATTGTTAACCAACATCAGGCAAAACTTATTCATATCTTCAATTTTTTGGTTTTTGGAAAAATTAATTTTTGATCCAAAATAAGTGAAACTTTTAGTGAACGAAATTTTTAGCTTTTTCGCAGGAAACTCTAGTTTAAAATATGCAAAAAAGCAATATTTACTAATTGGAAATTGAAAACTTATCTGCTTTCAATATTTCCAAAAATATTGCAGCGTTTAAGAAGGAAACAAACAGAAACAACTACTCCGAGGGCTAATACCCCTACCGGCATTGAATTACACTGTTTGTTTCAAAGCTCATTTTATAAAGCAAAAAAATAGTAATATGAATTAATTCATATTACTATTTTAGGATTCAATTATAGGATTAGGGCCAAAGATATATTTTGTTTCATTTACGTGTAAGAATTAACAGAAACCGGCTGCCTAATGATGGCTGGGCCAAAATTGGTTAAAAATGACTCAGAGCATCTAAAAGTGAAAATTTTATGCAGATACTCAGAAAAGTAGTAGTCTACTCTACAAGAAAGTTAAAAATCACTCAAAGCGTCTAAAAAATCAATTTCAAGTCTTTCAAAAAATTGAATTTTAGGACAAAATGATGTAAAACTGAGTCAAATCTCTTTTTGTGGTTTTTGTTAAAATTAATTTATGTGCTAAAATAAGTGACATTTTTATCAAAGACGCCCCATAATATTAAATTTGATGTTTTTCGAGAAAGTGAGGTTACTCAAAGCGAATATCGAATAAAATGACCTAAAACCTTAAAAAAATAAAACTTTGGAATTTTCGGAGAAATTTAGATCAAGAATAGGGTTAAAATCGGTTAAAAATTACTCAAATCATTTAAGAAGTCAAATTTGCAGAATTGATTTAAAGAGTTTAAAATTGTAATTTTGAAGCTATAGAACATATTAAAATTTAACACAAAATTAGGTGAAACTTATTCAAATCTTCTATTCAATTAATTTTTGAAGCAAAATTAGTGAAATTGTTATCGAAAAATGCCCCAAAATGATAATTTGTTACTTTTTGAGGTCAGATTATCATTAAGGCAAAAAATTGTTAGAACATTACTGAAAACCTTGACAAATACAACTTCGGAGTTTTTGGAATAATTCGGGTTAGGATTAGCGCCAAAATCGATTAGAATGACTTAAAACATCTAAAAATAAAACTTTGAAATTTTAGGAAAAAATAAGGTCAAGAATAGGGCTAACCTGAACTAATCTGAATAAGAGCCAATAGCCGTGAAAGTTCATTTAATGATTTAAAAAATAGAAATTTGAAGCTTTTTCGAAAAATTGAATTTTAACACAAAATCAGACAAAACTTATTCAAATCTTCTATTTTGTGCTTTTTTTGTAAAATTAATTTTAGTTGAGAGCAAGAAACGTTCAAAGATTACAAAAAGCGTTAAAAAATGCAAATTAGAAGATATTCAACATAAGGACAAAATTAGAAAAAACTGATTTAAATCTTCTTTGTGGTTTTTGGTAAAATATATTTTTGGATTACAATGGGTTCAATTTTTATCAAAGACGCTTTATAATGAAATCTCGGTATTTTTTGAGAAAGCGAGGTAAAGATTAGGGCCAAATATTGTTGAAAACTCGAAGCATATATACAGGGTATCTTTTTTAAGTGCGTGCATTATTGCTATCTCCGAAACGGCTGTCGGTTAAATTAGCAAAAAGTTGTCTTTTCTGGAGACTTTTTAGAAACCTTTACCGTGTTGCTACAAGTAGTTCTTGAAATATTCAAAAAAATTAAAAAATGGGGAATGTTTGAAATATTTTCTATTTCAAAAACTATTGGTGACACAAAAAAAGTTTAAATAAAAAGTTTCACTACACTCTAACCCCTCCCATATGACATCTCAACTAGTTTCGTGTGACGCTTATCAACCGAGTTACCAGTATAAAGTGAATTTTTTTCTGAAAATATTTCAGAAACCACTCAAAATAAGGCAACATTGTAAAGGTTTTCTAAACAGTCTCTACAAAAGTCAACTTTTTATTAATTTAACCGTCATCGTAACTACAGCCGAATTAAGATCAAGATTAAGGCTAAAATTGATTAAAAATTACTCAAATTGTCTAAAAATTGATTTAAAAAGTTCAAAATTGTAATTTTGAAGCTATAGAACATATTAAATTTTAAGACAAAATTAGGTAAAACTTATTCAAATCTTCTATTCAATTAATTTTTGAACCAAAATTAGTGAAATTGTTATCAAAAAACGCCCCAAAATTTTAATTTGATATTTTTTTAGATCAGATTATCATTAAGGCAAGAAATTGTTAGAACATTACTGAAAACGTTGACAAATACAACTTCGAAGTTTTTGCAATAATTCAGGTTAGGATTAGGGCAAAATTGGAATGGCTTAAAACCTCTAAAAATAAAACTTGAACATTTTCGGAAAAATTAAGGACAAGAATAGGGCTAACTTGAACTAATCTGAATAAGAGTCAATAGCCGTGAAAGTTCATTTAATGATTTAAAAAATACAAATTTGCAGCTTTTTCGAAAAATTGAATTTTAACACAAAATCAGACAAAACTTATTCAAATCTTCTATTTTGTGGTTTTTTTGTAAAATTAATTTTAGTTGAGAGCAAGAAACGTTCAAAGATTACAAAAAGCGTTAAAAAATGCAAATTAGAAGATATTCAATATAAGGACAAAATTAGAAAAAACTGATTTAAAATGTTCTTTGGGGTTTTTGGTAAAATACATTTTTGGATTACAATGGGTGAAATTTTTATCAAAGACGGTTTATAATGAAATCTCGAAATTTTTTGAGAAAGCGAGGTAAAGATTAAGGCCAAATATTGTTGAAAACTCGAAGCATATATACAGGGTGTCTTTTTTAAGTGCGTGCAGTATTGCTATCTCCGAAACGGCTGTCGGTTAAATTAGCAAAAAGTTGTCTTTTCTGGCGACTTTTTAGAAAATCTTTACCGTGTTGCTACAAGTAGTTAATGAAATATTCAAAAAAATTTAAAAATTGGGAATGTTTGAAATATTTTCTATTTCAAAAACTATTGGTGCTACAAAAAAAGTTTAAATTACAAAGTTTCACTACACTCTAACCCCTCCCATATGACATCTCGACTAGTTTCGTGTGACGCTTATCAACCGAGTTACCATTATAAAGTGAATTTTTTTCTGAAAATACTTCAGAAACCACTCAAAATAAGGCAACATTGTAAAGGTTTTCTAAACAGGCTCTACAAAAGTCAACTTTTTGTTAATTTAACCGTCATCGTAACTACAGCCAAATTAAGATCAAGATTAAGGCTAAAATTGATTAAAAATTACTCAAATTGTCAAAAAATTGATTTAAAGAGTTCAAAATTGTAATTTTGAAGCTATAGAACATATTAAATTTTAAGACAAAATTAGGTCAAACTTATTCAAATCTTCTATTCAATTAATTTTTGAACCAAAGTTAGTGAAATTGTTATCAAAAAACGCCCCAAAATTTTAATTTGATATTTTTTGAGGTCAGATTATCATTAAGGCAAAAAATTGTTAGAACATTACTGAAAACCTCGACTAATACAACTTCGGAGTTTTGGGAATAATTCAGGTTAGGATTAGGGCAAAAATGGAATGGCTTAAAACCTCTAAAAATAAAACTTGAACATTTTCGGAAAAATTAAGGTCAAGAATAGGGCTAACTTGAACTAATCTGAGTAAGGGCCAAAAGCCGTGAAAGTTCATTTAATGATTTAAACATACAAATTTGAAACTTTTTCGAAAAATTGAATTTTAACACAAAATCAGACAAAACTTATTCAAATCTTCTATTTTGTGTTTTTTTTGTTAAATTAATTTTAGTTGAGAGCAAGAAACGTTCAAAGATTACAAAAAGCGTTAAAAAATGCAAATTAGAAGATATTCTATATAAGGACAAAATTAGAAAAAACTGATTTAAAATGTTCTTTGGGGTTTTTGGTAAAATACATTTATGGATTACAATCGGTGAAATTATTATCAAAGACGCTTCATTATGAAATCTCGATACTTTTTGAGAAAGCGAGGTAAAGATTAGAGCCAAATATTGTTGAAAACTCGAAGCATATATTCAGGGTGTCTTTTTTAAGTGCGTGCAGTATTGTTATCTCCGAAACGGCTGTCGGTTAAATTAGCAAAAAGTTGTCTTTTCTGGAGACTTTTTAGAAAACATTTACCGTGTTGCTACAAGTAGTTCCTGAAATATTCAAAAAAATTAAAAAATTGGGAATGTTTGAAATATTTTCTATTTCAAAAACTATTGGTGACACAAAAAAAGTTTAAATACAAAGTTTCACTACACTCTAACCCCTCCCATATGACATCTCGACTAGTTTCGTGTGACGCTTATCAACCGAGTTACCAGTATAAAGTGAATTTTTTTCTGAAAATATTTCAGAAACCACTCAAAATAAGGCAACATTGTAAAGGTTTTCTAAACAGTCTCTACAAAAGTCAACTTTTTATTAATTTAACCGTCATCGTAACTACAGCCGAATTAAGATCAAGATTAAGACTAAAATTGATTAAAAATTACTCAAATTGTCTAAAAATTGATTTAAAAAGTTCAAAATTGTAATTTTGAAGCTATAGAACATATTAAATTTTAAGACAAAATTAGGTAAAACTTATTCAAATCTTCTATTCAATTAATTTTTGAACCAAAATTAGTGAAATTGTTATCAAAAAACGCCCCAAAATTTTAATTTGATATTTTTTTAGATCAGATTATCATTAAGGCAAGAAATTGTTAGAACATTACTGAAAACCTTGACAAATACAACTTCGGAGTTTTTGGAATAATTCAGGTTAGGATTAGGGCAAAAATGGAATGGCTTAAAACCTCTAAAAATAAAACTTGAACATTTTCGGAAAAATTAAGGTCAAGAATAGGGCTAATTTGAACTAATCTGAATAAGAGCCAAAAGCCGTGAAAGTTCATTTAATGATTTAAAAAATACAAATTTGAAGATTTTTCGAAAAATTGAATTTTAACACAAAATCAGACAAAACTTATTCAAATCTTCTATTTTGTGGTTTTTTTTTCGTTAAATTAATTTTAGTTGAGAGCAAGAAACGTTCAAAGAATACAAAAAGCGTTAAAAAATGCATATTAGAAAATATTCAATATAAGAACAAAATTAGAAAAAACTGATTTAAATCTTCTTTGGGGTTTTGGGTAAAATAAATTTTTGGATTACAATGGGTGAAATTTTTATCAAAGACGCTTTATAATGAAATCTCGATATTTTTTGAGAAAGCGAGGTAAAGATTAGGGCCAAATATTGTTGAAAACTCGAAGCATATATACAGGGTGTCTTTTTTAAGTGCGTGCAGTATTGCTATCTCCGAAGCGGCTGTCGGTTAAATTAGCAAAAAGTTGTCTTTTCTGGCGACTTTTTAGAAAATCTTTACCGTGTTGCTACAAGTAGTTAATGAAATATTCAAAAAAATTTAAAAATTGGGAATGTTTGAAATATTTTCTATTTCAAAAACTATTGGTGCTACAAAAAAAGTTTAAATTACAAGGTTTCACTACACTTTAACCCCTCCTATATGACATCGCGATTAGTTTCGTGTGACGCTTATCAACCGAGTTACCAGTATAAAGTGAATTTTTTTCTGAAAATATATCAGACCACTCAAAATAAGGCAACATTGTAAAAGTTTTCTGAACAGGCTCTACAAAAGTCAACTTTTTGTTAATTTAACCGTCATCATAACTACGGCCGAATTAAGATCAAAATTAAGGCTAAAATCGATTAAAAATTGCTCAAACCGTCTAAAAATTGAAATTTGCAGATGTCATCGAAATTTTTGTGACAACTAGAGCCAAAATTCGTTAAAATTGATTTAAATAGATAAAACATGAAAATTTGAAGCTTTGGGACACATTAACTTTTAAGACAAAATCAGACAAAAATGATGTTCAAATCTTCTATTCAATTAATTTACATTAATTTTTGAACCATAATAAGTGATTTTTTTATCATAAAGCGCTCAAAATGATGATTTGATGTTTTTTGATTTCCGGGTAGGATTAAGGTCAACAATTGTTGAAAAAGTACTCAAAGCAAATAAAAATCAGCTTTGAAGTTTTTGAAACAATTCAGGTTAGGATTAGGGACAATATCGTTTAAAACAATTATAAACTAAAAATTTTGCATTTTTTTGAAAAACTGAGGTTAAGAATAGGGCTAAAAATGAGAATAATGCAAATAAGGAGTTTTAAAAAAAATTCATGTTAGGATTAGGGCCAACGACATGTTTTGTTTCACTTAGGGGCCAGAATTAACAGAACGCGGCTTCCTAAAAAGCCTCTGCAAGAAATTGTGTAATTTTCAGGCCTTAACTAATGCATCGCCCGTTAAGAAAATTCGGCTGGTTTTTAATATTTCACAGTAAATGTACCTATACATTAACGTTCCCTGATATACCTGCCTGCAACGTTCTGTCTCAACGTAAATGGTAATTTTCTTGTTTGCGGCTATATTTAATGAAATATGAAGGCCCCGATCAGTCGATACTAATTGCACATAACCCTAGAGCGTCGGGGCGGCTAAAAGCGCGATTTCAAGACTCACGAAGGACCGCACGATAATTACCGACTCTAATTATCGAGTGTGGGCTGTGTAATTACGCTTTGCGTGCCTGTCCGGCGATTAAAACATAAATTCTAAATCTACACAAAAAACAACAACAAAAGAGAAATTAAAATAGCCCCAAGGGTCCGAGTCTGAAGACGACCCTGCATGTTCCCTATATAACACTTCTTCTTGTAACCTTAGAAAATGGTCACATCACATCTGTAATGGCCAAACACCTGGACCTATTTGCATCATAATGGGTGCCACAGGCTTAAATCAGTTGTGCTCGGGGTCCGTTTTGTTTCGTCCCTTCGCTTATTTGCTTGACCACTGGCCTTGAGTGGTAATTACTCGCGTCCGGGGTTTCGATGAGAATTCAGTAAATTACAAATCGCACACTGGGCAATTTACATGAAAATTAATGCAGCACTCTAATGCGGGTTTTTTTTTTTCGTTACGTGATCGTGATTGGTCGCCCCATGGGCGCTCAATATATTAATTGCCATTAGGCTTCCACGTAGACTGGCCTCCCCCTGTTCCCAAGTATTATTATTATATTGACTAAACTTTGCCTCGTGGTTATTAAACGACGATTAAAACGCGGTGCAGTTTTGTAATTTTTACAAATAGGTAGGAGACAGTATTTTTAATATCTGCTTGCGACATGCAAAAGCCCCATTACAAATTTAAAAACTGTAACTAACCACGAAGAATGTCGACTGGTACCTATTCGTTTTCAAAGACAATTGGTATACAAATATTGCTGATGATGAACTGAAATTGTCAGTGGCGTACATTAATTGAGTTTGAGGGTTTCTCCTGTAAGAATTTCATCAGAACGAAGACTGAAAGAAATCGACCGCTCTCTATAATGAATTAATTCCCATTGTCGCCGAGACTGGGCGGGGGAGGCGAATCAACCCCCTCGGGCCTCGACGATGTCCTTCTAATCTAAGACTTCATTAGTTACAGGAACAAGACCGATAGCGTTCTGGATAAGTGAATTAATTAAACCGCGTCCGTCCGATTTATTCCTCTGGCCGCTATTGCGGCCTTAATTCTTTTAATTTTATCCCTGTCCAGACTTGGAGCCAGGACCGCATTTTAGGTTTCAGGTTTGCCATCTTTCGACTATGTGATAATTTATTCCATTGCAATATATTTTCCTTTTTTCCAGGACCTCTTATGAAAGCAAACATAACAGCAGGAAATAGTATTCCTGAGAAATCTAACCTGAACTAACATACTATCGTGCGTAGGCAGCACAAAAAATGGACTGCCCTCTGTGTTAATAAATGGGCAAAATAAAGTCGAAACAGTAACTTTTCATATCACATTTGAGTACCGAAAGTATTAAGCAGTGCAGACCACTTTTTTTTTATTTTCAGTTTTTTGTATTTGGCTCATGGTAGTGGAAATAATAGTGCACATGACTAACTAGAAAGTATCTTAACATATTCCATCTCTTGCAGCAACATTTCACGCTCTTGTATTAAGAGTCACTTTGTAAACTTGTGATGATGATCAAACTTCGATTCTTAGGCGCAAATTAACATTTCGCCTTTTACCCGAAAATTGTCTTTGGTTATTTCACCAATTAAGGGAAGATAATAAAAAGCAGCCAACTTACACGCCTTGACCTCTGCATACTGCTTCCAATTTCTCTCCAAAACTCAAGAACAGAATGTAGCTGCCATCAAATATTCTCATCATTTGAAAATTATGAGCGATGTTTCAAAACGCTTCGACATTTTTCATTTCAGAAATCTACAGGACGCATATGAGTTGCCAAGACTTTATTCAAGGTTGCTCTAAATTTTTATGATTTTTATCCCTTATGGGTTTATCAAAAAAAAATTAGCATACGAAGAGATTTTCTTCGTGGACTTAAGATAATCATGCAATCTATAGAACAGCCCTAGAAACACGGCGATTTTATTAACCTTGACACGGCTTCAATGCACGGTTACCAGGACGACGGCCTCCCTAACCAATAAGATATCACTGCTTGCCGCAAAGGCTTATAATAATTTGCAGGCTTTCCATTATCGCTCTACAGTAGTTAAAGTAAGGCATCACTGATTTTATTGTTCTTTGGTGATTAGCGTTAGAGTACGAGAGTAGGTGAAAAGAAAATCTAATTCCTCTGTCTGTCTTGGATCTGGCAATCTTGCACCACGCACCAAATTGTTATGATATGACCCTTTTCTGTATGAAGGTTTAGAAAAAGTATCATTATTTAGTGCAGATCTACATATTGTGATGTGCTTCAAAATACCTGACATTTTCTTGAAATGCGACGAACTAACCTATCTCTAACACCTATATAGTGGAAGTAATAAAAAAGGAAAGTATCAAAAAATACATCTCGTGTTCATTAGAAAACGTCATCAAAAAGGCTATAAATTTTTGAGAGAAACGGATGACGTAATCAAAGTAAATGGATTTTTGTTTTTTTCATCCTTTTCGTTTGATATTTCACAGCCCACTAGATGAGATTTTCAAAACCCCCCCCCCCCCCCCCCTAATTGTTTCATTTCGTTTCACTCTACATATTCAACTGCAATTACATGACTTATATAATATGTAGAGATTCATCAACTCAAGCAGCTTGACATTTTTGAGAACCTGACTCGACTTGAAAAATTAAATACTTGACAAGTCGGTACTTGATTATCAGCTGACTTTGAGACATACTTGATTTGACTCGCATTTTTAGAAAGCTTTTTGAGTCATTGTTAATCGATTTTAACTCCCAATCTTAACTTGAATTTTTCTACAAACTCAAAATTTTTATGTTTAAACGTGTTTCCGCCATTACATTTGACAGCTTCCAGTGGCCATCCTGATAATTTTTAAAGATTTTTTTGAATATGACATACGTTTTGGCATGTTATTTTTGTATCTTTAATCATCCTGATTTATGCTTATGAATTATTATTTTAATTTTAATCTCATTTTAACCATTATAAGGTAAGAGTGCAGTTAAAATGAATATCGTTTAAACCGACAATGAATAAACTTTGAGGAACTCGAGGAATTATTTATTTTATCTTTCATGGACCCCCTCTAAAGCAAACAAACGCTTTGAATCTTTTTTAGCGTTTTTTGAGCCTAATCTGTATTTCTACAAAAATTCAATATTGACTATTTTAAATGTTTTGTCTTATTTAAAGTCTAGTGTCTTATAAATCAATTTTGCCTTTAAAATTGTTACCTCAATTACTCCAATAACTTTCAATTGAAGAGCAACTTATCAAAACGCATTATGTCCACTCGAGAAAAAATTCAGTTTGTAGCGGTTTTGGACTTATTTACATCTCTTCCATACTTCTATAAACCTAAAATGAATCAAATAGCGTTATGTCCCTATCTAATTTTAGTGAAGCAGAAGAGTTTTTTAGGTTTAAAAAGAACGAGGACACACAAATATTCGTTTTTTGTTCCTTGCGAAAAAAAAAATGTTTGGTGGACATAATGCCTTTTGAAAAGTTACTACTCAATTACTCAAATATGCAGTTTTATATGCTTTAAGTCATTTTTAATGGTTTTTGAATGAACTTAGAAGAACCAGAATTTTTCTAAAAATTGTACGTTCCTTTGAATCATTTATAGCCGGCTTTGATCCTAATCTTAACTTTCAAAAAAAAATTAATAATAAAAAATACATTTAAAAATAGAAATACATCTCTAATTTTAAACGCTTTAATTATTCTTTGGCTGATTTTGGCCCTTATAATAATCTGAATTTTTTTAAAACCTTTTAGTTTGCATTTTTAAATGCTTTGAATCACTTTGAACCGATTTTGGCAATGTTCCTAAAATGATTTTTTTTTAATTTATATTTTTATGCGTTTGGAGTTATTTTTGACCAATTTTAGCATTAGTCCTAACCTGAGTTTTCTTGAAGCATTCTATTTTTGCATTTTGAGCCAAATTTCATATATTTTAGCTCGAAAGTAAATTTTAACAAAAACGCTTTGATTTGAATCAGTTTTGCATTTATTTTTTGTCCTAATAATGAGTTTATTAAAAAACATCAAAATTCGCATTTTTAGAGGATCTGGGTTATTTTTAATCGATTTAAGTTGTAATTCTAACCCTGCATTTTTCTAAAAATTGTATTGGATTTTTAGACGGTTTAACTCATGTTGAACGAATTTTTTGCCCTAATCATGATCCAAATTTTTCAGGAATGTATTATAATTAAGTTCAAATTTATCCCAACCTGAGTTTAACCAAAAAAACACATTTTTATTTTGAGGCAATTTTAGTCCAAATTTGCATATCTTGATCCAAAGATTAATTTTGCTAAAACCAGATTTGAATCGATTTGACTGGTTTTGCAATTATTAAAATTAACTTTATCCACATTTGCTTTGTCAATCATTTGTGAAATTTTTTAACAATTTTAGCCTTAATCCTGATTTGAATTTCTCCATAAACACCAAAATTATCACTTCGAACCCTATGAGTCATTTTTGACTGACTTTAGCCTTATTCGTAACCTGTATTCTTGTAAAAACACTTAATTTGAATGTAATAAAACTTCTAAAAGATTATTTTTAAAAATGGTAAAAAAACGCGATTCTAAAGGTGCCTAAAAATCGACAACCGCAGGGGTCTATCTCCGGCAGTATTGTAGCTACGAAACTTCCGATGTTGGGAGGTGAAAGAGGATATCAAGAAGAGGAAAAAACAGTTGGACACACTCCAATCGGTCAAGGTGTTCTCAAGTTACAGGCGGTCAAAGTTGAGAATTGAGAAAAAAGTTGTTACCCCCCCCCCTTCAAACATTTTCAAAAAAAAATTCGATATTTTTTCCTGTTTCTTGATCGGAATGGCACGTTTGTAATCCCTTAAGAACGTAACAAACTCAATTCGGATGAAATTTACTTCTAAGAGATTTTTTTTAAATGGTAAAAAAACGCGATTGTAGAAGTGCCTAAAAATCGACAACCGAAGGGGATCCAGAGCTATTGCACCTACAGAACAGTGCACCACAGTGGTGGGAGGTGAAAGAGGTTATCAACAAGAGGAGAAAACAGTTGGATTCACTCCAATCGGACGAAGCGTTCTCAAGTTGCAGGCGGTCAAATTTGAAAATTGACAAAAAAAAGTGTTAATACTCCCTTTGGACATTTGAAAAAAAGATCGAAAGAGAGAAATTTTTTTGCTGTTTTGGATCGGAATGGAACGTTTGCAATCACCTAAGGACGTAACAAACTCATTTCCAACGAACTTAAACTCTAAAGTGGTTTTTAAAAAATGATCAAAAAACAGGATTCTAAAAGTGCTTCAAAATCGACAACTGAAGGGGTCTATCTCTGGAGATATTGCACCTACAGAACTTTCGGTTGTGAAAGAGGACATCATGAAGAGGAGAAAACAGTTGGATCCACTCCAATCGGTTGAGGCGTTCTGCAGTTACAAGCGGTCAAAGTTGAAAATTGACAAAAAAGTGGTAATCCCCTTTTGAAAATTTTGAAAAAAATTTCTGGATTTTTTTTTCTCCATTTGATCTGAATGGGACGTTTGCAATCCCTTAAAAACGTAACAAACTCATTTAGAACAAAATTAACCTCTAAAGTGTTTTTTTTTGTAAATGGTCAAAAAACGCGATTGTAAATCTGCCTAAAAATGGACAACCGAAGAGGTCTATGTCCGAAAATATTGCATCTACGGAACTTTACATGATGGGAGGTGAAAGAGGATATCAAGAAGAGGATAAAACAGTTGGATTCACTCCAATCGGTAGATGCGTTCTCAAGTTACAAGCGGTCAAAGTTGAGAATTGAGAAAAAAGTCGTAGTACCCCCTCCCCCCCTTAGACATTTCTCCTAATGGTAGGTAAAAGAGGACATCAAGAAGAGCAGAAAACAGTTGGAATCACTCCAATCGGTTGAGGCGTTCTGAAATTACAAGCGGTCAATTTGAAAATTGACAAAAAAAAAGTGTTAATACTCCCCCCTTTGTACATTTGAAAAAAAGATCGGGAAATTTTTTATGCTGTTTTGGATCGGAATAGAACGTTTGCAATCCCCTAAGGACGTAACAAACTCATTTCCAACGAAATTAAACTCTAAAGTGGTTTTTAAAAATGGTCAAAAAACAGGATTCTAAAAGTGCCTCAAAATCGACAACTGAAGGGGTCTATCTCCGGAAATATTGCACCTACAGAACTTTCGGTTATGAAAGAGGACATCAAGAAGAGGAGAAAACAGTTGGATCCACTCCAATCGGTTGAGGCGTTCTGAAGTTACAAGCGGTCAAAGTTGAAAATTGACAAAAAAGTGGTAATCCCCTTTTGAAAATGTTGAAAAAAAGTTCTGGATTTTTTTTTGCTGTTTTTGATCTGAATGGGTCGTTTGCAATCCCCTAAAAACGTAACAAACTCATTTAGAACGAAATTAACCTCTAAACTGTTTTTTTTTTGTAAATGGTCAAAAAACGCGATTGTAAATCTGCCTAAAAATCGACAACCGAAGAGGTCTATGTCCGAAAATATTGCACGTACGGAACTTTAGATGATGGGAGGTGAAAGAGGATATCAAGAAGAGGATAAAACAGTTGGATTCACTCCAATCGGTAGATGCGTTTTCAAGTTACAAGCGGTCAAAGTTGAGAATTGAGAAAAAAGTCGTAGTACCCCCTCCCCCCCTTGGACAATTTTCATAATGGCAGGTAAAAGAGGACATGAAGAAGAGCAGAAAACAGTTGGAATCACTCCAATTGGTTGAGGCATTCTGAAATTACAAGCGGTCAAATTTGAAAATTGACAGAAAAATGGTAATCTCCACCTTTTAAAAATTTTGAAAAAAAATTCTGGAAATTTGTTTGCTGTTTTTGATCTGAATGGGACGTTTGCGATCCCCTACAAACGTAACAAACTCATTTCGAACGAAATTAACCTCTAAAGTGTTTTTTTTTTGTAAATGGTCAAAAAACGCGATTCTAAAAGTGTCTAAAAATCGACCACTAAAGGGGTCTATCTCCGGAGAGATTGCACCTGAAGAGAACATCAAAAATAGGAGAAAGCAGTTGGATTCACTCCAATTGGTCGAGGCGTTCTCAAGTTACAGGCGGTCAACGTTGAAAATTGACAAAAAAGTGGTAATTTGGACATTCTCAAAAAAAATATCGATTTTTTTTTCTGTTTTTGATCGCATAGTCATGTTTGGAATTCCCTAAGAACGTAACAAACTCAATTCGAATGAAATTAAGCTCTAAAATTTTTTTTTTTAAAGTTGTTAAAAACCACGATTCTAAAAGTGTCTACAAATCGACTACCGAAGGGATCTATCTCCGAAAATATTGAACCTACGAACCTCCGGTAGTGGGAGGTGAAAGAGTACTTCGAGAAGAGGAAAAGACAGTTGGATTTACTCCAATCGATGGAGGCGTACAAGACAAGGCTCTATACAATTTATTGGTTTGCCTTGCGGCAACACTAGGTAAGCCCAAATGGGCAATTGTTTTGCCTTAATAGACAAACTAAAAAACCTTTAGAGGGGCACTTGATCAGGAATCTGCTCATTATCAGATAACGAGATAAAAGTTTCAATTGAATTTATTAATAGAAAGCTCTCAAAGAGTTGAGAATGTCATTGATTACAATAAGTGCTTCGAAAACTTGAAGAAGTAAAAGAATGTCCTCAAAAATCAAGTCAAATAGCTTCAATATTAGGTCAAACCGTGAATCCCTAATAATATGAGGAATGCCACATTATGTCTTTCGCATATTTATACGTTATGGAAGTCACTTAACACCTTTCTATGAATCCGTTTCGAATACACGAATTTTAGCATTTTTCTTGAAAAAGAACCCTTTGGTTCTTACCTTCTTCATATTACAGATGACGTTATTAGCATTTATGGAATTTGGAAGCAATAAGCCCTGTGCTCTTTTTCAAGGTCGGAACTTGCCACGGAAGAGTGGCGCGGAAAGGTGGCCCAAAAAGTTGGACTAAAAATAAAAAAATAATAATTAACAGATTCATAAATTAATTCTTGGCAAAGAAAAATAGGTCTGGGCATTTCAGCTTCAACGATAAATCGCCCCAAAAGTGTTTTCGAGTTTCCAGGCACATATATAAATATAAATAGATGAATTTCGAATTGAAACAACTAATCTATAAGAAGGTTGCCTGTTGTTAACGACACTACAATACACGATGCATAATGACCACCGCTCGTACCGGTTAATTTTTCGGGAAACGTAAATACGCAGAATTGTTCCGAGCTGCCAAAAAACCTCCTGCACTATATTTTATAGCATCACCAAGCAAAAATACAAATATATTAATCTCGGTTTGCGGTAAATAGCCAATTTGGCAAAGACCCAAAAATCCTAATGAGTCCATCGTTTTTAATTACCGCCTTGCGTCAAGCGTTTGCACAAAAACTGACCGAGTCCGTTACATGTATATAAATACCAGTCCTTTTGTGAAGTCCCAACGTTCCCATAAGGCATTAATTACGTTGTCTAACCAGTCCGTTACCAGCAAACAGATTAAAAGTAAAAATCGCCTTTAAAGGGGACCTATGAAACAAAAAAAAAACCTGAATCCATATTCATAAAGCACCGAGTGTGACCATCAGGGATCAGGGCCTAGAAACAATAGGGGGATAGGGAATGAGGACCGGAATGACTGGTTGGTCGCTGCCGGATGCTTCTTTGTACTTGGTATAAACTACCATAGAACCCCCAAAAAATGCCCAAAATCTCAGAAGCCCATTAATCAGTGGCCTCGTATGCGTGGAAGCAGCCCCCTCAGATGGCCGTTAATGACCTTTTTCAATAATCATTCTTGGGTGACAATTTTTCCCACAGTCACGACTGTCTTTTGTTTATCCCGTCTACCTGACCGAAATCAGTCCCATTTGGACATTAGGTAGCCTCGCACGTCTATCATCCGTTTTCGTACTGCGATCGACCAGCCGAGTGTTGCAGCCAGTTTCGGAGATATCGAGGCGGTCGCATGGGCATGGGTGCGTGTACCAGGAGTGGACCAATTCAGTTTTGGACCGCACGGCGTTTGTTTGAAAGCGATAGCCGGGTTGAAAGGTTGTATGTTGTCGTTTGCACCGTGGGGTGCGTGTGTGTGTACCTTTGGGTGGGTTTATTTCGGGATCTTTGTTAGGTTCACTACTATGTCTGAGTTTAAGTAACTATTAAGTGTTTTGCTTATTTTAGTTTTATTTGCAATTTGTCAGAAATACTGACTTTATACGAAAAGTTAAATATGACACATAAATGAGATATGCAGGGTGTTTCCAAATTTGTGTGTATTTTTATTCATATTAATGCATATATCTTCGGAACGGTTAGAGGCACAAAGTTCTTACAAGTGGTAAACTTTTTTCGATCCCATATTATTTTGGAATCATCATCAGAGCCAATAATATTTACTCTGATCTGGCTTCCACAGAATGATAAAAAATTGTATCAACAAACAAACCAAAAAGAGGTATGACTTCTTCTTGGACTTGTCGTCAATTACTATGGCAAGTTCGTCATTCACTGACAATGTCTTAACTTTTATTGTATTCTTCAGTTTCTTGCGGCAAGATTTTACCTTTTTTCTTCCTAATGATGACCTTTTGCTCAATAATATTTTCTTATTTTTTTTCAGTTAAACGAAAACCTGCTCTTTAACGACTTTCGTTTTCTCAGCTCATTTGGGTGCTTTCTTCAATAAAACTCTTTGGGCCTCAGCTCCTTCAGGATCCGCTGGTTGTTCTTTCTGTAATAATTCATTTTTACAGTTTTAGCAGTTTCTTTTTCTATGTTCTTCTTAGGTTCAGGTTTTGTCTTCTTTGGAATAGGCTTCTTTCGAAGCTTTTTCTGGAGCTTCCTATTTTGGTTTGGTCTTGTTCGTCTTCTCCTTCAAGTGATCATCTAGACTGGTAACCAAATCTACTACGTCTTCTATTTCTTTGTGCTGATCCATGTCAACAAATAGACCAAAAAGAGCTTCGATTTATCCTTGGACTTGTCTTCAATTATTATGTCAAGTTCGTCAATCAAGTATCACCATTAGTTAAAATTTCTTCATTTTTATTGTATTATTCAATTTCTTTCGGCATTTTACTTGTGTCAGCATTTTACCTCTCTTCTTCCTAATGATGACTTGTTCCTCTACATTTCTTTCTTTTTCCTTTTTGACTTACACGATGACATGGGTGCTTTCTTCAACTCTTTGGGGGTCTACTCCTTCAGGCCCCCACTCGTTGGCAGGCAATGCGCTAGAAATTTATTATACAATTACGTTTTTATAACATCAAAACTACATTACAAAGTTTAAACACCCTGCCTACAACTGCGATGCTGCCGAGACTTTAAACCGCATAGGAACGAGGTGGGGGGGGGGGAAGGCAAAGAGAAGCTGAGAATGGGGACAACAGTTTCGTTTTTGAATCGAAAGCTAAAAAACTACGTTTTTAAATCGTTAACCAGGGGAAGGAAACGTAAAACAACATTTTTGCAACTTCAAAAGAACATGTTATTATACTAAAGTTCAAAGCTCTTTATAACAGGAAACAAAAAATCTACGTTTTCAAAACATCAAAAAAACGTGGGAAAACGTTACAAAACTGAGTTTCTAGAAGTTCAAATTTAATGACGTTTCTAGAATCAAAATTACAATGCTATAACTTTTTTTTGATTCAACAACTTGAACAAAGAAACATAAGATACATTTTTGCAACTTTAAAAGTGCACATTGCTGGGTTCAAGTTCAAGGCTGCTTTCATAACAAGAAACAAAATAATCAACGTTTTTAAAACACCAAAACACATTTTTGGAAACAAGTCTGATTTCAATGCTAAACTATGATTCTATAACGTCAAAATGGCATTAATAAGTTCCAGCTTGAATGCTTGAGAATCACCAACATACATCAAAAGTACAAGTTCAGGTTTACTCTTATAACAAAAGATTTATTAAAACAAATCCGTGTTGTTTAGTGTTATTTGTCTTTTTCTTCTGCTGTAACTATTTGCGTCATTTCTTTGTAGTCGCCTTTTTTGTAATTTTTTCTTTTTATTTTTTTTTCTTTCTCATAGTTTTCTATTATTTTTTTGTTGTTTTGTACAATTTTTTTTTATAAATATAATTTGTATTTTCTATTTGTTTTTATTAGTTTGAGGTCATGTTGATTCAAAATTAAACTTTCGCAACGAACGAATTTTGAAACATTTGCAATTTATATTGATTTATAGCAAGACAAGGTTGATACGAAACTGTTTTTTTAAGATTAATGATTTTCGATTTTTCTGAGTTTTTTTTGTATGGTTTTGGCCCAAATTAGAAATTTTACGGGTTAAAAATAGATTTTCAATCAAAGAATTTTGGTCCTAAAAAGGACCTTTTTTGGCAAATTTTGAAAGTTTTTACACAAATAAATAAAATATATTTTAATATTTTTTTGGTTCAAACTATTTTTTTTTGTACAAATAACTTCTGTCCATTCGACAGTTCTTTTACACATTTTTTTTCATTGAACTAAATTGAACTTTTTATTAGGGTTTCATTGTCTCGAGGTAATTGTGATCCAAAAAAGTACTTCTCAAATTGATCTGCACTGAAACAATTTTGGCTCAAAAATGTAAATAAAAATAGAAAATCCAGGTCCGAAGGTCCAAAATCATAAATATTTTAAATACGTTGTGACTGTGATCCTTAAGACTTAAGCCCTGAGTCAGTGTTCTATTGGTTCACAAACCCTTGATTATCCGAAAGTTCTGAAATTCTTGAAAACATCTAGATTGTCTTCAATATCGAGGAGTATGCTTTAATATACAAAAGTTAGGTCAAAAGGTATTCAAAGCCAGTAATTATTTTAGACACATTGAGACAGATCCTTAAGACTTAAACATGAATTATTAACCCTTAATTATCAGAAAGTTCTGAAATTCTTGAAAACCTTTAGACTCTGAGTCTTCAATAGCGAGATTCAATGGCACTTGCAAAAGATGTTCAAACTCAGCAAATATTTTAAATATATTGAGACTGTAATCCTTTAGGGCCAAAACCTAAACTATCAGTGTTCTTTTGGTTCACAAACTTTTGATTTTCCGAAAGTTCTGCAATTCTTGAAAAGCTTCAGACTTTGAATCTTCAATATTGAGTGGTCTGCTTAAAAAAAAAAGATTAGCTCAAAAGGTGTACCAACTCAGCGAATATTTTAAACACGTTGGGACTGAGACCTTTAAGACTTAAACCTAAACTATCAGTGTTCATAAGCCTTTCATTATCCGAAAATTGTGAAACTTTTGAAAACTTTGAGTACTCATATCGCCTGTCTGCTTTAATACAAATTTTAGGTCATAAGGTGTTCAAAGTCAGCAATTATTTTAAACATATTAGACTGTGATCCTTAAGACTTAAACCTAAACTATCAGTGTTCATTTGGTTTACAAGCCCTAGATTATTGAAAACCTTCAACCTCTGGATACTCATATCGCCTGTCTGCTTTAATAAACAAATTAGGTCATAAGGTGTACAAAGACTGCAGTTATTTCAAACATATTAGACTGTGATCCTTAAGACTTAAATTTGATCTATCAGTGTTTGTTTGGTTCAGAAACCCTTGATTATCCGAAAGTTTTGAAATTCTTGGAAACCTTCAATCTCTGAGTACGCATATCGCCTGTCTGGTTAAATAAAAAATATAGGTCATAAGGTATTCAAAGTCAGCAATCATTTCAAACATATTAGACTGTGATTCTTAAAATTTAAATCTGAACTATCAGTGTTCATTTGGTTCAGAAGTCCTTGATTGTCCAAAAGTTTTGAAATTCTTGAAAACCTTCAACCTCTGAGTGTTCTCATTTCGCCTGTCTGCTTTAAGAAAAAAATTAGGTCATAAGATATGTTCCAAATCAGCAATTATTTCAAACATATTTGACTGTCATCCTTAAGATTTAAATCTAAACTATCAGTGTTCATTTGGTTCACAAACTCTTGATTATCCAAAAGTTTTGAAATTTTTTAAAATCTTCCGAGTCTAAGTCTTCAATATCGAGAGTCTGATTTAATAAAAAATTTAGGTCATAAGGTGTTCAAACTTAACAAATATTTTAAACACGTTGAGACTGAGACCTTTAAGACTTAAACCTGAACTATCAGTGTTCATTTGGTTCACATGCTTTTGATTATCTGAAAGTTTTGAAATTCTTGAAAACCTTCAACCTCTGAGTACCCAGAGGTTGAAGGTCTCAACCTCTGGGTCTGAACATCTGAACTATCAGTGTTCATTTTGTTCCCAATTCTTGAAAACCTTCAACCTCTGGGTACTCATATTGCCTGTCTGCTTTAATAACAAATTTAGGTCATGAGGTGTTCAAACTCAGCAAATATTTTAAACACGTTGAGACTGAGACCCTTAAGACTTAAATCTGAACTATCAGTGTTCATTTTGTTCCCAATTTTTGAAAACCTTCAACCTCTGGGTACTCATATCGCGTGTCTGCTTCAATAAAAAATTTAGGTCGTAAGGTGTGCAAAGTCAGCAATTATTTTAAACATTTTAGACTGTGATCCTTAGAGTTAAACCTAAACTATCAGTGTTCATTTGGTTCACAAGCCCTTGATTATTTGAAAGTTTTGAACTTCTTGAAAACCTTCAACCTTTGGGTACTCATATCGCGTGTCAGCTTGTCTGATTTAAGAAAAAATTTAGGTTACAAGGTGTTCAAAGTCAGCAATTATTTTAAACATATAAAACTGTGATCTTTAAGACTTAAATCTGATCTATCAGAGTTCGTTTGGTTCAGAAACCCTTGTTTATCCGAAAGTTTTGAAATCCTTGAAAACCTTCAATCTCTGAGTACCCATTTCGCCTGATTACTTTAAGAAAAAATTTAGGCCATAAGGTGTTCAAAGCAGCAGTTATTTCAAACATATTAAACTGTGATCCTCAAGATTTGAAACTGAACTATCAGTGTTTATTTGGTTCACAAGCCCTTGATTATCCAAAAGTTTTGAAATTTTTTAAAATCTTCCGACTCTAAGTCTTTAATATCGAGAGATTAATTTAATAAAAAATTTAGGTCATAAGGTGTTCAAACTTAACAAATATTTTAAACACGTTGAGACTGAGACCCTTAAGACTTAAACCTGAACTATCAGTGTTCATTTGGTTCACAAGCTTTTAATTATCTGAAAGTTTTGAAATTCTTGAAAACCTTCAACCTCTGGGTACTCATATTGCCTGTCTGCTTTAATAAAAAATGTAACACGTTGAGTCTGAGATCCTTAAGACTTAAATTTGAAATATCAGTGTTCATTTTGTTCCCAATTCTTGAAAACCTTCAACCTCTGGGTGCTGATATTGCGTGTCTGCTTTAATAACAAATTTAGATCATAAGATGCTCAGTCAACAATTATTTTAAACATATTAGACTGTGATCCTTATACTTAAACCTGCAATATCAGCGTTCATTTGGTTCACAAGTTCTTGATTATCTGAAAGTTTTGAAATTCTCGAAAACGTTCAACTTCTGAGCACTCATTTCGCCTGATTATTTTAAGAAAAAAATTAGGTTATAAGGTGTTACAAGTCAGCAGTTATTTTTAAAACATTAGACTGTGATCTTTAAGACTTAAACGTGTTTGAATTAAAATGGCTCCCGTTAGAATATTTTGAAATTAATTGATTTTTTATTTAAATTTGGTGCAAATTTCTGCCTCTAATTGCTCACAAACTAAGATAAATGTAGAACAGTTAATTCTGATTATAGATTTTTGTGTTTTACTTATTTTAATTAATTTACTTTTGTTTCAAATAAAAAAAAAAAGTTCGAAAACTTCTCTTTGGACTCATGTTTCAACATTTAGAATCATCGTTTTGTAGTTGCTCATGTGCTTATGCTTTTTTTAATAGAACTATAAGTTCCAAATCTACGTATAAACCTGCCTGAAAATTCGTGTTTATTGTGTTGTCACTGGTATTTTTTCCAGATCGTTTATTATATCCGAAATGTTTAATTGCTGTTATTCGGTCTGACAAATAATTTGGCACGAGATCCAAGGCGCTTAAGTTGCTTTTCACACATACAGACTTATTATAGATATAGATAGATTCAACTAGTTGATCCCATTTTTTACAATAAATTTGTGTGAGAAAACATAAAATCTTTGAAGGACCAGACAAAAATAACAGGAAAATTCCTTGATGACTATAGCACTCAATTACACCTTTTCCCCTGGAAGAGGGTCAAAAGATCCCTTTTTTTGAACCAAACTTAACGTTGTTTAAGAAAATACTCAATCAAATTCAAACTTCGTCCGACGCCCTTCGCAACTGCCCCACTGCGCCCCGCGAACAACCGGGATGCTGCCGGGACTTTAAACCGCACAAGACCGGGGGGCGAAGGGAGGCTGAATGGGGACCGATTTGCATACCGGTAGGTGACAAGAACGGGGGGCGGGGCCAACCGAACCAATCGGCGCGCCGTCAGCGGGACAGCGAACGCGAGAACCCGCGTGGTACCGGACCGAGGGTACCAAGCGAGAGGGGGGCCGACGTGGGGGGATCCGGCGGATCCATATTCGTTATTCCTGCGAGGCTTACTTGATTTCGCCGCTCGCAGGTTTTATAATGAGCCTGGGGAGTTTATGTTTATAGTACAAGACCGATGCGTAGATTGGGTTTACGTGTACGGACTGCTTGCGAGACCTGCAGGGGAAAAAAGCACAGTTTTCCTGATGGCGGTGAGTAGTGTCGAGGAAATAATGGTTTCAGCAGTGATTATTTAACTGTTCCAAAGAGATTGCATAAGGTACCTACTACACATAACATGCCCTTAAAGAACCCTAAGAAATAAAAAAAAAACTGTACCTGCAATGAAAAAAAAAATTATTTTTTCAATAACAGTGCAACATTTTGACCCATCCTCATTAATGGTGCTGAGTAGATGTCACAGTAAAACTCTAAATTCCGGTGCTCAATATTTTTGACCGTTGTTTTCGGCTTTTCCTCCCAGTGCCCTTTTGTAGATATGTAAGGGGAACGAGAGATGAGATAGGCCGCTAATGAGGGTAGCAATGGGAACGACAGAGACAGAAAGCCAAGGCCCGAGGATATGTATATGAGGCTGATTGGGGGGTGGTTGGGGAATTCGGGGACTTGTATGGGTGTGTGTGTGTGTGTGTGGAGGAATTAGAATTTTTGGAGGGTGAGAGGCGTCGTTATTTTTAATCGGGAAAACGTTTAATTCCCTTCTGCCGCAATAGCTCTGAAACAAAAGAAACTTTTTCCAGCTTTTAATCAAGCCGAAGCGTCATCAACGGGAATGAGAGGAATTAGCCACATGTGTGCGCTGATGAGGGCTTTGTCCCCTGTGCCACCCTAGATCTTCTCATGACATATATATAAAAACCTTAACAAATTCTCCCGACCGACGACGTCCTTCAGAAAAGTCTTTCGCGTGGGAAATTTGTCAAACCTAGATATAATATAGAGGAAATCGCAAATTATCCCTAAAAACCCTCAGAATTAATCCGGCCGGTAAATTGGATCTTTGGCGTGAAAGAAACGGTCATATGTATTTAAATCGGCACCCCTATAGGGCGAAGAATGCACCATTTGGACACCTGAGGATGGTCTTTGACTGCGTTTACCGCGGCTTAAGTTTTGACGATTTTGGAGCTCGCATAATAATGTTATTAAAGTGTGTAAAGAAAACTGACCTGAAAAAAAAAGAAAAATGTGTAATTAATAAGTATCAGCGGACTCTCTCAAATGTATCGCTTAGGATTGCAATAAAAATATTTTTTGTATTAAAAGGCTGCACAAATTATGAGAGTTAACACAATATAGTCAAAAGGTCTTCTAAATTCTAGATAAACCACATTCTGATTGATTTAAAAGAAAAGCATATGCGTCAGACATCTACAGGGTGCTCATTATAAACACAGTCAACTAGATGAAGTTTTATAATGAACACCCCGTATTTTCAGAGAGTCGCATTTAAAAAGCTTTTCTGTATAAAGCAATTTGCATCAAATCGTCGAGCAATCGTCCCTACAATTTTATATTTTTGTCAATTTGGTTTCCAGACACTCTGTATATGTATTATATAATATGTGAACATAAAAATAATATTATTATTAACTCGAACTGGCTAAGACGTTACCGTTTGAATCAACAGATATCCAAGGCATGGTAAATGAGACACTTAAATTTGAGGTCGTAGAAAAAGTCCATTTTTCTCTTTCAAAGAGAAATTCAAGGTCGAAAACAACTTATATTAAGAAATTTTACCATCTGTATTGGTTGCGGCATGATGATGCCTTTTGAGACGAAACATGTACCCCTGAACAACTAAGTATAAATTATTTGAAACTGCTGGCTTAGAGTACGATTGTTTTCGACCTTCCATTAAACACACTTGATCCCTGGGGCGTCTCATTTTAGTCCCTCACATCTCAGATGGGATATTAAATTATAGGACGTCCAGCAGAAGTTCATCGGATATCAGATATGAGGCCAATATTAATATGTCCTATAAAGGACGTCCCTGATATCTAATAATTTGGACAAATCCAGGACCAAAATGGCAATGTCTTCAGGACGTCCTTAGGATATCACAAAATTGACAAAATACGCCAATTTTTTTATCATCAACCTTTGTGGAGTGGATGACGTTTTCATTTTCTTTAGGATGTTTTTGGATTTAATTCGGACTATGACATTTAACGAATTGTGAATAGAATAATATGAAAGTGATCGACCCAAGTTTGTCTATGAGTGTGACAACCTTCTTAACTCCAAGTTAGAAACTTGGACTCGCATGCGAAAAGTCCTGAGTTCAAATCCCAGTTAAAAACAATTTTCTTTAAATTTTCTTTTCATATATTATAAGTCCCAACAACAACCCGAGCTGTTCCTAGTACGTCCTAGATTCATCCTAGGGACGTTATGGGATCATACGGGATATCCCAGGGACTTCAATAATATCCCGTATTGATATACTGAGTACGTCTTAGGGACCAATTTGTGTTTACTGGGCTTGGATTAAATTTGAGAATCTTGAATGGTCTGGGGAGAAAAGGAGACGCCTAAAGAAGTAGAAGTTTCCTCAAGAAAAAAGAAGTTGAGTCTAAATTGTTCCAGAAGCCAAAGTGTTTGAGAAATTGAAGATGAGGAGCAAACAAAAACACAAAGATAAGATAACATTCGGAAAACCTGAAGAAGACAAAATCTTCAAACTTGAACTTATTAAGCCCATAGAGACACCAGTGAATTGTTGAGAATCACAAAATGAACCTGTTGAGAATATAAAGAAGAAGACAAAAGTACTAAAGAAACTTAAAGTCAACAAATGTGAAGCTTTGGGTTTAAAGCTTAAGAGGATTGATTATTTTAGGTCCTCTCCGGTAAGCGAAAAAAGTTCCTCCCCGTGAATACCTCAGATGAGGTTTTTAAGGATAAAGGAGCCTTAAAGAGGCTTCAACCCTGAAACCCTGAAGCTCAAGAAGAATAAAAAGGTTCCTAAAACTGAAGACCCAGAAAAGTTTTGAATTCATTTCCAAATAAATAAAAAAAAAATTCTTACAGTTCTAACGCAACTCAAGTTCAGCCTCTCAAAAATCTTAACGATGACAAAAAATTTAGTTCTGAACAATGTGAAACCAAGAAAAATTATAACCTAGAAGTTGTGTAACATAGAGTCAAAGCCAAGGCCCGAGGATATGTATACGAGACTGATTGGGGGGTGGTTGGGGTGGTGTGACACTGACTGGGGAAAAAAGGGTGGAAAAAAATGAAAACCTAGCAGTTCTGTAACATGGAGTCAAAGACTTGAAGGTGGGAGAATCGACCTATACTTAAATAAAACCCAACCAGGTAAGACCCAATGTTTTCCACTTTTATGAACTTAACAATTTTGATGATGTCTCTTGGTGATGATCTCTTTAACTAAATTTTTTATAAACTTTGTCTCCTAGTTCAACTTTTCCTCGTCCCAGCAGACTTTGTCAACCGCTTTTTTAATTTTCATTTCCTTCCTTAATCGATGACAGATACATGCTTTTTCGCGACTCAGTGACCTTGTAGCGACCTCAGCAACAAAGGAGAACTGTCTTTTCTGAGAGATGTGTCCCCTTTGCAGAGTGAAATTGAAGGTTGGGTACACGCTAAGTGAGACGTAGCAAGCCAAATCATGACAGGGGGAGGGAAGGAGGGGGCATATCGCGACATGGCATTCTTGGTATCCAAGAACTGTCTTTTGTGAAAGACGTTTCGTCTTGACTAATTTGAGAGCAATTGCGTTGTTATTTTCACCAAATTTCATGTCTTAAGTTCCATCCAGAGATCCACGAGTTCCGGTTGTAAAATTCACATAAAAACCACATCCCAAGACATCCAGTTAAACTTAAGAAGCGACGAGAAACCATACCAGTCAGTACCCCTTCCAATAACAATTGTTGACGTCAGACCTCAAAAAGCCAAATGTATAGAAATCCCACCGAGAGAGTCAAATTGGCAGACATCAAATTGAAAAAGGTTGTAAGTACCAAAAAAATGGCAAAACACACATAACTAAAACCTTCTAAGCTTAGCGGCAAGCAGGAGTAACTTGGTCCATCCAGTAACTGATAAACTTCTCACCAATTAATTAAATTATACAAGATATTCAAGACACAAAGCTGAACAAAATAAAAAATAAGAGACCAAAGGAATTCAATGATGTCGAGAAAAATTCAACAAAGCTTGAAAAGATCGATCTTGAAGTCGAAGAACTAAAGAAGAAAAAGCCTGAGGAAGACAATGGGGCTTCAGGGTATCAGCTTAATCGTAAGGAAAAGTGCGATGAAGAAACTGATGAACTTTCACAATCAGGATTAACAAGGAGAAAAAGAAAGCAGAGAAGGAAGAAGACGTTTAGACGGTTGTTTTGAAGAAATGTTCAGAAAAAAATGGAGTGAACTTTTTGTGTGACACAAAACCCATTATACCGAAAAAAAACTAACCTGAACTAACCTGAACTAACCGCTCCGGTTGTAAAATTTACATAAAAACCACATCCTAAGACATCCGGTTAAACCTAAGAAGAGACGAGAAACTCATACCAGTCACTACCCCTTCCAATAACAATTGTTGACGTCAGGCCTCAAAAAGCCAAATGGATAGAAATCCCACCGAAAGAGTCAAATTGGCAGACATCACATTGAAAAGGGCTGTAAAATTACCAAAAGAATGGCAAAACACACAGAACTAAAACCTCCTAAACTTAGCGGCAAGCAGGAGTAACTTGGTCCATCCAGTAACTGATAAACTTCTCACCAATTAATTAAATTATACAAGCTATTCAAGTCAAGAAGCTAAAAAAATAAAAAAATAAGAGACCAAAGGAATTCAATCGAGAAAAATTCAACAAAGCTTGAAAAGATCGATCTTGAAGTCGAAGAACTGAAGAAGAAAAAGCCTGAGGATGACAATGGGGCTTCAGGGTATCAGCTTAATCGTAAGAAAAAGTGCGATGAAGAAACTGATGAACTTTTGCAATCAGGATTAACAAGAAGAAAAAGAAAGCAGAGAAGGAAGAGGACGTTTTGACGGTTGTTTTGAAGAGATGTCCAGAAAAAAATTGAGCCAGAACAGAAATTGAAATTGAGTAAATTCTTTTGTGTAAAACAGTATCCATTATACCGAAAAAAAAAACAGAAAAGAAATCAAATACTTCTCAAGAGCTCAGATTTCGTACTATATGACTTCCAGTTTTTAGACAATTTCCTATGTTTTTTGATAGGAATGAGGCGATTTCTATCCCTTGAGAATGTAACAAACATAATAAGAGTGGAATTAGTCCCACATACAAACCAAAGTTTTATTTTGTGGTAGGTAGTTTTTGTGAAATGCTTTTCTGCTTTTTCGTATTTTATAAAGATTATTTTGTTCTTTTCGAGTGTTGTTGTTTGTCATTTTAACTTTTTTAAGCATAGTTGAGTTAATTGTTATATTAATCCTATGCTTTATCTACTTTTCTTACACTTTCTATTCTTACACCAGTGTTGCCAGGAGTTCACCAGATTGTTTGCCCATATTGATGATTTTAAGACAACTTTACAGAAAAAAGAAAAATCTCTGATAATTTTAAAAAATAAAAAATCAGGTTCTTTTTTAATTTATTTTACAGTCACAGTAGTTTCCTCTTCCCCAACAGTAACAATTTCTATTTTTTTCTTCTGTTTCCTGATTTTTTGTCCACTTTGTTGATTTGGGATCTTTACAAAATAAAACAATTCTGGTGATTTTTTTTACGTTTACAAAATATTTTTTTCAATTTTTTTTTTCAGTCTTATTTCTCATCAGTAACAATTTCAGTTCTTTTCTTCTATTTCTTGTTTATTGTTTTTTTTTCTGGAATGCCCTTCTGTAAATCTGTGGTCTTCTGTATCTCTTCTGCTTCCTTTACAATCACAATTTGGTTTTCTCTTCTTTGTCACCCTGCATCTATTTAATAATTTATTTACGAAGAAAACTTTTTTTTTCTATAATTTCCTAATATTTTCATGTTTCTTGAGTTTGAGCTTTAGTGGCTTTTTTTTTCTTTCTTGTCTTTTGTTATATTTATTTGAATTTTTTATTCTATCGTTTTTCTTTGTAATCTAAATTAGATTTTTCATTCTTTGTGTTTTCATGCTTCCAATTTTTTTCCTAAAAGTGAACTTTTTCAACGCAATCAATTGTAATGTAAATTGATTTCTATTAAGACGGTTTTGGCACAAAACTAGTTTTTTACCGATTAATCTCTGACTTTCCAAGTTTTCTTTTATACAGTTTTAATCCGAAATAGAAATTTTACATCGAGACAAAAATAGATGTTTATTGGGGTCTGAAATAGGGGCACTTTTTAGCAAAGTTTTTTAAATTTATTGATGATTTTGCCCACAGTTTGAGATATTTTTAATTTGCGATTCTAACTAAGTATGTATTTGCCACATTTTTTATCTGTAATTTCATGACTATTACAGATTTTTAATTTTCTTTTAAGAGATAATTTTCCCCTGTGTTTTGCTTCAAAGTTCATTCAAAATCAGGGGTACAATATTTCATTGGAAGGCTTTTTTAGCAGGCTTTGATCAATTTCGAAAAACTTTTTGGAATTTTTTTTGGCTGTTTTTGATCGGAATGAGGCAATTTCAATCCCTTGTGAACGTAACAAACATAATAAGGATGAAGTTAGTCCCATAAGTCTACTTTTTTCTAAATGCCTGAGCACTGCTCTGCCAAAGCACGTTCTAAAAGTACTTAAAAATCGACCTCCGAAGGGATAACCCAACCAGCAAACCCTGAGGAAACACAAGAAATATTGCTGAAACTAGACGACATAATGGATTTCGTTCTCACTATCAATGATAACCTAAAGAAGAGAAAGAAAGAGACCAAAACAAAGAAAAAAGTTGACTTTCCCAAAAGAGAGGCGTCTATTGCAAAGAAAACTCCACAAATACAATCTAAAGTGTTTTCCTAGCATTGAAGCCGTGGTTCAATAAAAAAATTTCCTGTCGCTTTTGTCTACAGCTGCGGCAGACATTATCAAAGGCGATGAGGCAATAGACGAAGTGATCTTCCGTGTTTCCCGACGTTGACTGATTCGACTGTGGTTTGTTCCGTGGTATTTATTACTAGTACAGTAGAGACTGGGGGGGGGGGGGGGAAGGCAGTGGTGGCGCGGGGTTTCGGCACACTTAAAGTATGTCGTAGAAAACTCGCTTCCAGTCTACATTTAGAAGGAGCTCAACGACATACTTCAAGTGCTCTTCAAGTTTTTTTAAAGTTTTCGGCATTAATGTACAAGTCAAAAAAGGGTGTTGAATGATAAAAATAGTCAAGTGGGCTTGTATATGGGTTGTTGAGAGGAAGTGAACTACCTGACTTCTACAAACAATTTTTTATTTTGACTTTTTTAGCAATAATATACAAGTTAAAAGCGATTTTTGTAAGAGGTGTTCAATGATAAAAGTAGTCAAGTTGGTTTTACCTGTATATGAGTTGTTATGTCGTTAAGAGAAAGTAACCTAAATTGAACCAACTGAACTAACTTGCATCAAACAATTGTTTTTTCCTTTTATTTTTTATATTAATGTACTAGTTAAATGCAAATATTTGTAAGGGTTATTAACTAATAAAAGTAGTCAAGTTGGGTTTATGCATGAGTTTTAGCAAAAAAATGACTTTTTTATCCATAATGTTTTGTTGGAGTCTATTATTTAAAAATTTCAAATCTAACTGACAATAATTTCAAATTTAATAAAAGTGCAGGTGTGTATAACGTAAAAAAAAATAAAACAACACGCATCTTGATCTCAACCTGAAGGTCTAATACACCATCGCCCAACGATAATTGTCGTAATGACCACCGCTTCAGCAAAACGACTTGTAGACAATGACCCCCCGCGGGGGAATAATTACCGCGACCCCCCCGGGGGTCCCTCGGCTCCCCTCTCGGACCCCTTTGCGCCCCCGCACGCGTTGGTCAGCCGCCACGTCGTAGTGGTCAGACAGAACATCGCGGTTATCCGTGCAAACTGCAGCGATCGTCGCTTGTTTCGCGCGGTCGTCACGTGACGTAGACGATGCGTGATGCGTGGCGGATAGTAACGTGCGATTTTCACTTGTTTACGTGTGTCACGTGGACGTCAATCTTATGACGTATCTCATGACTTTTATGTCGTCAGTGCCCTGTTGGTTGTTGTTTTGTAGGATTTCTCGTGCTGGAAGGAATTCATGTTGATGAGGACATTCAGCGCTAGTAAGTTGTTTGTTGTTGAGTCGAATGCCTTGATTGAGTCTATAAGTATATGTGATTTAAGAGCGGCAATGGTAATTAAGCGGGCGCGCCCTCTTTATGGACATTCCAACAACTTTTTGCCTTTTAAAATGCACTATAAAAGCACGACCATAATTGAGTCGATAATTTAAATGTCAAATACTGCCCGTGCACAATAATTTATCTCTTATTTCTATCTCACTCTGCGTGTTTGAATAATTAAAAAAAAAAACTTCTTGTGCGGTTTGTGCGTCTTGAGTTGAGAAAATGTTCGTTCTCAAAATCTCAATTCCGGGGGTGACTATGTATAACCCCGCTATCCCGAATGACCCCGCCGCAGGGGGCGCTTGCGCCCTGCTCTCATTACTCCACGATTAATTAGCGTGCATATCGTCCGCTCTTTTCAGCTCCACGAAATTAAGCAACGCTCTCTGTCTCAACTGCCCCCTATGGTCAGTGGCGGGCTCAAAACCACCCCACAGGCTCCTTAACCCTTCCCACCCCCCCGGAAACCACGACACCACAATCATGCTCTCAGCCTGTTTCACTTAAAATTCATCATCAGTGATCAGAAAAACTTTCCCGTAAACCATCCTGGATGCTAAGGGGTAGTTCCGTCAGCAGGACGAGTCGTCCCTGCGACACCGCTAGTCTTAGCCACTCTTATAGGGTTTGTAATTTCATTCTGTCTGTGGCTTAATGAAATGTACGGCCATCTCTGTCTGGCCGAGGCTTAATTAGGGTTGGCGTTCTCTCTCGGGTGCCAGATGATAAATTTGCGAGAAAATCGCGAAACCTTCTTTTTTATTCCTGTTTTGCTGCTGGCTGCGGCTCCTGATGGTGCCGGTTTCGATGCGGATTAGTTTCGGGTTTGTATAATTATTAGAGCAGACGGAGAGCTCAATTGGCCTGGAGAGAGCAGCAAACATCGTATAGGCACAGAACTCCTACTTTTATTTACATACTTCACCATCGATCTTGAAGCTTATACTTTTTCCTTGTACCTATAACACTTAACTTGTCTACAAACCCTGGTGAAATAAGAAAGGAAGCTCTCTAAACTCACCAATTTTTATAGAGCAAGTTCTTTCATGAAACATGGCCAAACATATGCGCAAACAACTGTAATCTCTCTAATAACAAAATGATTCAGAATAAAATGTCGATTTTTAAGGGAGTTAATCTGTGCACGATTTTGAGAAGAATGTTCATTTCGACTTAGTTTGCTCTTTATCTGAAATACAAAGCTTTGATCGCACTGTAAAAAACTCACAACAGTTGAAATCCAAAAAGAATGTAGAAAGTAAATAACAAAAAAATGGCATTAAAATTCTGGTAAAAAATAATTAAAAACTTATTTGTGGGGTTCTTTTGCAAACGCGCCACAACAGGTTTAGAGATTAATGAGAAACGTGTTTTACAAAATGTTCTTTAAAGCTCGTTTTCGTAAGTATCTAGAAAAAAGACAAGGTTTATTGTTTCTTTCGTAAATACAAGTTTATACAAGTTATTGGCAAATTTTTGACAGAAGCTCAGAAAAAATTATTTTGTCCATAAGCAGCAAAATAGTGCATATGCGGAATATGGAGAATTTCAAATAAAAATGCATCGTATTGCTTATTGAACGCTGGACTGTATATTACTCACACTAGCTAAATTCTTAATAAAGGGATCCTATCGTTTCGCCTTGGAAACACAAAAAAAGGGTTTGCATTTGTATACAAGCTATCTATCGTGTGTTTACATATTTTAAGGTATATACAAATATAAGAGGAGGTTTCTGTCATTTGATTTTGTTCATTAAATATTAGGAAAATTCAATAACATATGATAATGTTTATTTCTTCATTAACTTTATATACAATTTGAATCGCTTATTACATATTTTAACATGTTTCAGAGCTTGAAAGAGTTACAGGTTACGTGTCAAAAACATTAAGTATTAAAATTTTCCAATTAATTTTTTATATTCAATTGGGGTAATTGTAAATAGGGGTAATGGTAAACAATGTTATTTTCACGTTAAAAAGGTCCTGTAGTGTCCTTGTTTAATAGTTAGGTTTTAATTAAATGAAACAGTTTCTTAGTAGTATCAGACAACAACACGTCACCGAGCCTGCCTACCGTCTGAGTCATCTCGACCGGCTAACAGTGCCTTTTAATCTTTATTTTCCACCAAATGTAAACATGTATAATCCATTCAGTTATTTTTGGCATCAAGCCTTGCCATAGAATTTCTCGTATAACATCGATTGCGATTGTTTGTCGTCAAAACAAATTTGTCAAGATGTGTCATTAAAATTTCGCAGTTGCCGATTTTTTTCACACATAATACGTGCATTTTGTATTTTGTTATTAAAAAAACTGTGACCAATAATAATTAACACTAATCAGTAACCATAAAAGTGATTAAAGTGGAAATGCGAATATTCCTAAAGTTGCCACCACCGAAAACAATCGAATTCTAGAACTACCTATTAGTGCGTATAATCCATTCAGTAATTTTTGGCATCAACCCGTGCCATGGAATTTCACCACGATTGTTTGTTTACTTGTTGCCAAGACAAATTTGTCAAGGTGCGTCGATCATTAAAATTTCGCCTTTCCCGACTTTTTGTACACTTAAGCGTGCATTTTGTAAGCTAATTTGTTATTAAAGAACTATTTCTTAAGAAAAAATGCCCAAGGTAATTGACGCGAAAGTGCGTATTTGCATTAAAAAATGCTACCTCCAATTTAAAAAAGACCTCCCCCCAGAATCGCCCACTATGACCTTGGCTAAAGCTTTCCAATATTTTTAGGGTAAACATTAACTCCGCTTGCTTTCAATTGCCGCTGACAGAAACATATCATTTTTCCTGTTATTTTCTAACTGTATTCCACCTTTTTTTTTTTAGTCCAAAAAGCAAACTTCTTATGCATGTCGTCACAACCACATTCACACTATAACTTATTAACCTCAACTATTATCGTTGCGAAAGATTCATTTTTAAATTCATTAATAAAATATAATATTTTTGCTGACGTAAGGTCCCGACCCATTTTTTACTAGATTCTAGGTTAGTGATCATTAATCAACATTATTAAAAGTTTGAACTAATAAAGCCATCTGGCAACTATGTGAGCAAAACAGTAAACAATAACCTTAACCTCAAACTGATTATAAATCACTGTCACTGTCAGTCATGTTATACCGGGTGAAATATGTCAGATTTCCAACGCCTACTGACGACAGAAATAACTGAATGGATTATAAGTAGATAGTAGTACCTAATTCAACCAACAAATATTGCTTTTTTGTGTGCATAACGCATGTACCTAGGTAAATACTACATGTAATTAATCAAGATTCAATCATCAGATTAGGATTAATGCCAAAATCAGTTGAAAATGTCATAAAATGTCTAAAAACAGCAAATGTGAAGTCTTTGAATAAATTTTGCTTAGAATTAACACTACAATCGATTAGATATGACCTATACCGCACCTAAAAATGCAAGTTTTGTTGTTTTTTGAGGGTAGACTAGGATTAAAGCCACAATCGGCTAAAAATTACTCAAAGCGCCTAAAAATGACAATGAAACGTTTTTAAAAAAAAGCAGATTATAATTAATCCAAAATCAGCTGAAAATGTCATAAAATATCTAAAAACTGCAAATGTGAAGTCTTTGAAGAAATTTAGCTTAGAATTAAGATTACAATCGATTGGATATGACCTACCGCACCAAAAAATGCAGACTTTATTGTTTTTTTGAGGGTAGACTAGGATTAAAGCCAACATCGGCTACAAATGACTCAAAACGCCTAAAAATGCGAATTAAAAGTTTTTGGAAAAAATCAGATTAGGATTAATGCCAAAATCAGTTGAAAATGTCATAAAAAGTCTAAAAACAGCAAATGTGAACTCTTTGAAGAAATTTTGCTTATAATTAACACTACAATCGATTAAATAGGACCTACCGCACCTAAAGATGCAAATTTTATTGTTTTTTGAGGGTAGACTAGGATTAAAGCCAAAATCGGCTAAAAATGACTCAAAGCGCCTAAAAGTGTCAATTAAACGTTTAAAAAAAAAAAGCAAATTAGGATTACTGCCACAATCAGTTGAAAATGTCATAAAATGTCTAAAAACAGCAAATGTGAAGTCTTTGAAGAAATTTAGCTTAGAATTAAGACTACCATCGATTAGATATGACCTACCGCACCTAAAGATGCAAATTTTATTGTTTTTTGAGGGTAGACTAGGATTAAAGCCAAAATCGGCTAAAAATGACTCAAAGCGCCTAAGAGAGTCAATTAAACGTTTTTTAAAAAAAGAAGCAAATTAGGATTAATGCCAAAATCAGTTAAAGATGTCATAAAATGTCTAAAAACAGCAAATGTGAAGTCTTTGAAGAAATTTGTCTTAGAATTAAGACTACAATCGATTAGATATGACCTACCGCACCTAAAAATGCAAATTGTATTGTTTTTTGAGGGTAGACTAGGATTAAAGCCAAAATCGGCTAAAAATGACTCAAAGCGCCCACGAGTGTCAATTAAACGTTTTTTTAAAAAAAAAGGCAGATTATGATTAATGCCAAAATCAGTTCAAAATGTCATAAAATGTCTAAAAATAGGAAATGTGAAGTCTTTGAAGAAATTTTGCTTATAATTAACACTACAATCGATTAAATAGGATAAAGATGCAAATTTTATTGTTTTTTGAGGGTTGACTAGGATTAAAGCCAAAATCGGCTAAAAATCACTCAAAACGCCTAAAAATGTCAACTAAAAGTTTTTGGAAAATTTCAGATTAGGATTAATGCTAAAATCAGTTGAAAATGTCATAAAATGTCTAAAAACAGCAAATGTGAAGTCTTTGAAGACATTTTGCTTAGAATTAACGCTACAATCGATTAAATATGACCTACCGCACCTAAAAATGCAATTTTTGTTGTTTTTTGAGGGTAGACTAGGATTAAAGCCAAAATCGGCTAAAAATGACTCAAAACACCTAAAAATGGAAATTAAAAGCTTTTGGAAATAATCAGATTAGGATTAATGCCAAAATCAGTTGAAAATGTCATAAAATGTCTAAAAACAGCAAATGTGAACTCTTTGAAGAAATTTTGCTTATAATTAACACTACAATCGATTAAATAGGATAAAGATGCAAATTTTATTGTTTTTTGAGGGTTGACTAGGATTAAAGCCAAAATCGTCTAAAAATGACTCAAAACGACTAAAAAAATGCCAATTAAACGTTTTTAAAAAAGCAGATTAGGATTAATGCCACAATCAGTTGAAAATGTCATAAAATGTCTAATAACAGCAAATGTGAAGTCTTTGAAGAAATTTAGCTTAGAATTAAGACTACAATCGATTAGATATGACCTATCGCACCTAAAAATGCAAATTTTGTTGTTTTTTGAGGGTAGACTAAGATTAAAGCCAATATCGGAATCAGACATGAAGATAGTATCCTGGCTCGATGGATAATGTTTTTCGGTTTCCATATGAAAGAATGTACCTGTATTATATAAAAATTAAACTAAGCAATATAAAGTTGCAACGTTCAAAAGATTCAAGTTTCTTTTCAACATGGAATTCCTGGGTCGAATAATCCGAGGAAGAATGAAGAATAATAAAAATCTAAAATGATTCAAACGCATGCACAGTGCGGCCTAATTTGTACGGCGATTTCGAATGGCAAGGTAAGGCAAGCACTAATTGCACTGGCCTTTTAGCTTTTTCTATCTTTATCTAATCTCTAGTTGGGAAAGAGTGAAATATTGTTATGAACGGTAAGCCAGTTTAAATGAATTACATACTGTTTGAAATCGCCCCAAAAATCAAAACAGTGAACAGTCCAGTTCAGTCTAACCTCACTTTATTATGTATTATTTTTCTTTGTTTTCCAAAAAGCAATTGATAAAAGTATGAACACAAATGAACCTAACCAGTCTAGATACAGTCGTTCTGAAGATACAAGGTAAAAACCTATTGGCAGGGACAAGTGTAGTTTGCCTTACTATTTATAGTTGTATTAATATACTTAATATAACTAATATAACTTAATATACTTAGCTATTATATATAATATAATAGCTAAGTAATGTGGATAGAAAATGTTAACCCCTGATATGGAAGAGCATATTTTATTACCTTGATCTTCACCATTCACATCATACACCATTTTAAAAAATAATTATTCAACGTTCTGCAAACCCTCCAAGTCTTCAATTCTAATTCTCATTCATAATTAATGATTAATAAAATTCAGGTTACGTAAATCATGTATTGTAATTTAAGCCTGTTTTTCGTCACTCCTGTAAAATTTATCTAAAATGAACTAAGTGAATGAAATAGCAATTGTAACAGACGACAAAGATATTGTTGAATCTATTGAATTAGTAAGAAATGCTGCACACTCAAAATATCAAAACTGCTACAAACCGAAAGACTCCCGATTTGAAGAACAACTTATTGACTAATATACTCTTGTATGAGCCCCGAAGTCTCGAAAATATTAAGTTACCGAAACACGAACCCAAAGACTCCTGGTTTAAATTAGCCCTTTGATATCTGAATATTTTTCATTTAAATAAAAGAGGAAACTTATTGATTGATATGTTCTTGTCTGAGCCCCTAAGTTTCAGAAATACTAACTTATCCGAACATGAACCCAAAGACGCCTGGTTTAAATTACAACTTTTGATTACTATCATTTGAGCCCCTAAGTTTTGCAAGTTGAATTGAAATCCATTAGATGACCTGCTTTGTCATCTGAATATTTTTGATTCAATAAAAAGGGGAACTTAATGATTAATATACTCTTGTCTGAGCCCCTACGTCTCTGAACTACTAAATTAGCCAAACACGAACCCAAAGACTCCTGCTTTAAATTACAACTTTTCATTACTATCATCTTTGTTTGAGTTAAGTCCAAGGGGCCACACTACCCTAAAAAGTGTACAGTGATTCTCATTTGTTGGGAACACTTTGATAAAATGACAAGTATTCCCAGGTATTTCCAGTATTCCCAAGTATTCCCATTTGTTGGGAATACTTTGATAAAATGACAAGTATTCCCAGGTATTTCCAGTATTTCCCAAGTATTCCTGGGAACACTCAGGTATTCCTGAGAAAACTCAAATATTCCTTTTTATTTCTTTGGTATTCCTAGGTATTTCCGTGTATTCCTAAGTATTTCCATCTAAATGTTTAGTAATTCCATATTAACACCAGTACCATTAGAGCCTTTTAATATCCATATAGGGTGCCTTTTTTAAGTGCGTGCCGTATTGCTATCTCCGAAACGCTGTAGTTACAAGGTCGGTTAAATAAGTAAAAAGTTGTCTTTTGTGGAGACTTCTTAGAAAATCTTTACACTGTTGCCACATTTTAAGTAGTTTTTGAAATATTTGCAAAAATGAAAAACTTGCGAAAATTTTAAATATCTTCTATTTCAAAAACTATTGGTGACACACAACAAACTTTAAATTTCAAAGTTTTACTACACTCTAACTCAGAGCCACTCAAAATATGGCAACATTAAGGGTATCAAAACAGGCTCTACAAAAGTCAACTTTTGCTCATTTAACCGCCTTCGGAACTACAGCGTTTCCGAGATGGTAATACTGCACACACTTAAAAAAGACACCCTGTATATCTTGTAAAGAACTTATGATGTAAAGTATATTTGAATTGTGGTAATTGTATAAATGATGGGCAACCAAAGAACTTGCTGATAAAGACATTACTCTGGTGAAACTAACACCTATGTCTGAGCCCCTGACGAAAAGTCCACTTGCTTTAATTACGTCATCCTTTTCTGTCAAAAATTCATAGCCTTCTAGATGACATTCTCTAACGAACACCCGTTGTTTCTACTCCACCTAACAACAAATAGCGCAAATGCACGCATTTTCATATTTGAACTTCCTATGCCAATAATATTATTAGAAGTCAACTCATTAACGAAAATTGTCATTGCGACAACTCACCTAGTATGGTGCAATCACGTGGGCAGGCTCTCGAAGGACTTATGATGTCGATATCTCATTGGTCAAAAGTCTTCACTTGACATTTCCGCCATAACAATTTAAAACCAATCAGAAATCTGCATTATGGCGACCACTGGAAATGCCGCAGTGTGAACGCAGCTTTAGACAATCGGATTTTGACAGATAGTTTCAATAGCAGCCGCTCCGCGGAGCGCCGACGCTGTATTAAATTTGAAATGATTCATCATTGCCTAATTATTTCCAATGTATGATGCGAAAAATGAATTTAGAGTCCACAATTGATAGACTATCGGGACACTGGGGTTACCATCTGGGAATTCTACATGCACAAAATGTGGTCACTAACCTGATCTCTGGAGTGCGCTGACATGGCTCTTTGATGGTGTCGTAGAGGTATCAAGCAAAGTCAAAATTGGCACCGAAAACGCAATTCGAGCGAAAGAAAAGTAGCATGTGGGTATACAGGGAAGTTTCCACATGCATTCACGTAAGTTCGCACTTTTCCGAGAACGTTTTTTGAACGAAAAACGTGAAAATTCCACCCGCAAACCACGCACGACGCCAACAAGAATATTCGCGACGTTCAACTGTCAACTATCTTTTCCTCAAGTGACGTCACGCACGCGCAATAAATTTTTATTTTTTCTATGCATGTTTATTGTTGAATAAAACTCGAAAAAAATCAGAACTTGAAGCCAAATTATTAAATCCCTGGCAAGTTTATCCAGACGATAATGTTTCCTTCTCATTTTAACTGTGGAGATGAAATTCAGGACCAAAAGAAGTAATTAAAGTACAAGATAATTGGCAAAACATTGTAATTGGCCTCATGATTACCTCTTTTTATTATCAGTGTCATGATTATTATCACTTAGAGCTTAGAGTAGATGATATTTCATTTTTTTTTATACTATGTACTGTCTGATCAGGGCTCAGGGCTTTCATCGAAGCCTTCTGAGTTAGTTCATGTAAACCGTGTCTCAAAATCATCAGGGTTATCTACATATCTATTTTATAATTACATAAAAATAACATACCCAATGGTACACCGTCCCAATATAAATCTGTAAATAAGCTTCAAAATGGACAGCAAATAGGACCAGAAGACTAAAGACTCTTAGTTCAGATAGGAAAAAGGCAATTTCTTTATGAAACTGTGATGATTTCTCCTAAACCCACTATTCAACATTTTCATATTAATCCTATTTCTCCACCATAAACACTTGGGAGCAGGCTCAGGTTCAGCAGTCAAGCCAAACTTTTTTATTTACCACCTCAACCATTAACAGTTAGGTTTGCATTTATTTATCAAGTTGCAAGATAAATTTTTGTAGGACTCTGTAACTTCTTTTTCTTACTGAGATATAAATAATGTATCCAAGAATGTATCAGTCTAAAGGTGCAAACACATAATTGAAATCAGTTGTAAAATGTTATGATTCTGTTTGTAGCATATATTAGAGCAAAATGCCGTTCATCTACATAGTTTGAGAAAGTTCACAAGTATTATTTCCCACATGTCAAGGATAAAATTGCTTTGGACATGACTGTAGAGCCGAAAAAATACTTCCTATGTAATTTAAGGCCCGTGAAAGCCTTCACAGTCTCACAAGTCAAAAAGTTTTTCTCAAAGAATCCACTATCGATTTACCGAAAAACTTACCATTAACCACTATCGATTGCCGATCACAAATGATTTATCCATAAGACCTTTATAAAGATGGCCAAAAATTTTACTATGGGAAATAACTGCTTGAGGTAAATGTTGACTTTCGAGACCTCACATCTGGTAGCATCTTTTGCTCGCATTTATTTCATTAATCTAAATATATCTTAGCTTGGCAAAGAATTTTCATTGCAGTAATGTTTTTGCAAAATATGCAAAAAGAAGAGATGGGTAAAAATTAAAGATTTAAAAAAATGTATAGATAACAAGATATATTTAATGAATTAATGACATATTTGTATACTGCATTTTCCTTCAGGTTTTTATTTCTTGAAGTTGACGTACTCTGACTAATAACCACCCTACTAGCTTTAGAAAGTAATATTTATTCACTGATTGATCTGCATTTTATTAAATTCTATACCCATAATTTGTTGCTGACCATACAATTTTTAGAGTGTACGAACATATGAAGAAAAACATGTGGAAGGTACTTAACTTCAGTGTAGCACCTGTTAGTGGGCAAGAAAACCATATCTGGGCTGACTTTGAAAGTTGGAGGCGCATTATATTCTTACAGAATGAGCGAATAAATCTATGATAAAAAGTAATAATCATTCAAAAGTTAATTTCTAATCTTATGCAATATTCTAGATCAGAATAGAGATGGGCATAATAATTGCCTAATACTAAATAAAATGTGTTTTACACTGGAATTAGTTACTATTAAATGACCAACCATAAAGAAGAACTTCATGTATACAATCACAGCTAAATGGCAAAATCAACAGTTGGAATCCCCAACAAAACAAACACATTGAGATCATCCAATTTCTTTAGCGACTGATTTGTTGAGTGTTCTGTATGTTCAATGTCAATATATTAAAACTTTATAGTCTAGTACCTGTATAATCATTGGATAATGACAAAATAAAAAAAGGTGTTTTAGTCTTTCTTCAAATTTAGTAACATTCTATCACTCTAGACAAGTGCGTGTTTGGTCCAGTTAAAACATGTTAGGAAAAGCAACTAATTGCACACATGAAAAGAAAAAAATGAAGCAAGGAACTGGCCGGTTATCCAAAGCAGAGTTTTCAGAGTTACTTGAAATATGAAAATATAATATCTGGCTTTATTTTAACTGGAATCCTTCCAGTAGATTCTGGAAAGTTTCCAATCCCAGGCCATAAGTTTCAAATTGAAGATTTAAATGAATACCACAAAATGAAAAATAAGCAGCAGAATTTGATGAACATTGACTTTCAAGCTACATTCAATAGAAACACATTGCCTTCCATAGATTTAAAAAATACCTGAATGATAACGAGATCAATGTTGATCAGCTTGTTGTAGCAGAAATGGAAAATCCTAATATTGCAACCCACAGCAAAGCTGTTCCAAATCCACAGCCTTGCTAATAATTGTAATGCTAATCCTAATGGGATACCATCGACTTCCTATTCACGTGAAGATGTGGAAGAATTATTCTTTAAAAAACCTGTTCAGGATGGAGACCTAAAAGTGTTTATAAGTAAATTGAAAATGCCAAAGTATCGTTTAAGACACAAGACGTGCTGAAAAGGCTAAAAGAAGCTGAAGACAAAAAGCAGCCTCAGAAGAAGATTAAAAATCATCAGTCAGGTATCCTCGAATAAAAAAGAACAACTTGATACGACCAAAAAGGAAGCAGAAGCAAACCCTGACGTTAGAAAGTGAAATGGGCGAAGTGGATATGAAAAGTTTTGAGATTACAGATTTAGCCCCAGGAGACTTTATTTTAGTGCGTTTTAAGGAGGGGAGGGGGGGGGGGGGAACGAGGAGCTACTAACTTTAAATATGTTTGTGCTAAAGAAAGCATTGAAAATTCAGGAAAGTGGTTGGGTTGAAATCAATTGATAACACAAGGTGTACTTTGCAATAGTACACCTTGTGTTACCAGGATACACTTTGCAATAGTAGACAGGGATGTGAGTTTTATAACTCTGGAACAAATAATAGGTGTATTGCCTATGCCCTTAATAAAAAACAAAGGTCAACGTCTTTCATACTATTTCGACAAAATGGTTCCCTTCTTAGAGCAATAGGTTTGGAATGCTTTCATTCGGCCATTAGTTCATTTTAGAATCTTTTATTAATGTGATTTAATAACATGTTATTATACATATTTATGTAACATAACATAGGAATTTAAAATTTTTGATTTCCTTAATGTTGTCATACGACGTAGGTTAAGTGATTTTCAGAATAGTGTGAAAAGAGAAATATAAATTAAGCTTTGAAAGCCTGAATTATTTGATTAATTCAAAGTACTTTCTGGGGTAAATGTAAACATAAAGCAACGTTGGATCAAGTAAATACATGCTTACATTTATACCATCCAGCGTCTCATTAAAACCAATGGTTGATTGTTTACATTTTACCCCAATCCTATAGGAAAATGTAAACAAGCTGTGCTTTTTGTTTAAGAGAAAAAAAAGTATTTTTTTTCAAATCATTTTCTTTAAGCATTTAGTGGGGCTTTAAATAAAGTAAGTACCCAAGTAATATCTTGGAATTGGTTTTCTTTGAATATTATTAAAAATAACACGTACTTTGGGAAAAAGTAAACAAATCTTAAAATATTGTTCACATTTACCCCAGTTGACCTGATTGGTTTTCTTGCATACTTTTCCTCTAGCAAGACTTAACATGATGTATTTTTATTTTTATTTTTCTTTCATCATATTTGTATTTATTTTTGATTGAAATTCGACCGGAATGGCATGTTTGCAATACCCTAAGGACCTAGCAAACTCAACTCGAACGAAATTAACCTCTAAAGTGTTTTTTTTTAAATCGTCAAAAAACGCGATTCTAAAGGTGCCTAAAAATGAAAATTTTTGGAAAAATGTTGAGATTTTTTTTTTATGTTTTTTGATCAGAATGGCACGTTTGCACTCCCCTAAGAATGTAGCAAACTCAATTTGGATGAAACTGACCTCTAAAAGATTATTTTTTTAAAAGGCCAAAGAGCGCGATTCTAGAAGTGCCTAAATATCGACCTCCGAAGGGGTCTATCTCCGAAAATATTGCACCTACGGAACTTCCGGAGGTAAAAGAGGACATGAAAAAGAAGAAAAAACAGTTGGATTCATTCCAAACCGTAGAGGCGTTTTCATGTTATAGGCGGTCAAAGTTAAGAATTGAGAAAGAAGTCGTAATACAAAATTCAAAAAAAAATTCGGATTTTTTTTTCTGTTTTTTGATCAGAATGGCACGTCTGCAATCCCTTAAGAGTGTACCAAGCTCAATTTGGATGAAATTAACCTCTAAAATAATTTTTTTAAAAAAGGCCAAAAAAACGCGATTCTGGAAGGGTCTACCTCCGTAAATATTGCACCAACGGGAGTTCCGGTTATGGGAGGTAAAAGAGGACATCAAAAAGAAGAAAAGATAGTTGGATTCACTCCAATCCGTAGAAGCGTTTTCATGTTATAGGCGGTCAAAGTTGAGAATTGAGAAAAAAGTCGTAATACTCCCCCTTTGGGTTATTTGCAAAAAGATCTCGAATTTTTTTTTCTGTTTTTTGATCGGAATTGAACATTTGCAAACCCCTAAAAATGTACCAAACTCAGTTTGGATGAAATTAACCTCTAAAAGATTTTTTTAAAAAAGCGCGATTCTAAGGGTGCTTAAAAATCGACCTCCGAATGGTCTATCTCCGAAAATATTGCACCTACGGAACTTCCGCGTGGAGGGAGGTGAAACAGGACATCAAGAAGAAGAAAAAACAGTTGGATTCACTTCAATCGGTGGAGGCGTTGTTAAGTTACAGGCGGTCATAGTTGAGAATTGAGAAAAAAATCGTAATATCACCCCTTTGGTCATTTTTTTTTCTGTTTTGGATCAGAATGGCACGTTTGCAATCCCCTAAGAATGTACCAAGCTCAACTTGGATGAAATTACCCAATTAACATTTTTCCGTGTTCCGATTAAATGTACACTAATTCCGTCGTCAAAATAGGTGCAATTCTTGGGTGTTCAAGGACTTTTTAATCAAAGTCGTGGTTAGACGTCGAGACGCCGTTGATCCAACGTCGGTCGTTAATGGTTGCGAATTAGTCGGGGTTAAAGTCGGACCATCGACGCCCCGACGTCGAAGAATTGTACCTATTTGAAGTTGTCTTATGCGACTAGTCGCAACGTCGCGTGTGGTTGGAATTTTTCACCCAAGTACATTAGTGCATTTCTTTGGAAGTTCTGACGTAATGCCGACGTCGTCTGCCACCCATAAAATAACTGCTGTTATTTATATTATTTTTTACTACCTATATATGAGCAGTACACCACGACTACCTTTCTATAAGAACAATAAAATAATTGAGTATTTGATTACTGATATTAAATTTATACTGACTGCTGATATACTGTTATTAAATTAATACCTAAACGGTTGAAATATGCCAAAAAAGCAAGCTATTTCAAACACAGCACTTTTTATAGAAAAAGAGCTAGGATACGTTCAAATATGCTACTAAATAAGGATTACAACAGGTAAGTACGCCATAAATTGGCGGTAAGCAATTTTTTCTATAAACTTTGTCATTCTGTAGCAAAGAGTCGTGGCCATCTAGCAATTTAACGCATTAAGCAGGTGACTGATCTACCCGGTAGATGATCTGGAGTGTTTTGGAATTCGCCCATACCAACAACCCACAAAAAGAGGGAGTAGGTAAAGAAATTTAGAACTATGAAATATGAAGAGAAAATTGTGCGTGATACCTATGCTCTACTCACTCAGCCAGCCCTATTGTAGTGCCATGTAGTGCTCGGTGCTAGAAACTCTAGTTTGCCGATCACAATTAGTTGAATTAGTGAGGCCTCCCAGAAATCGCCGATAAAAACAATAATAATAAACCTTTGTGAAAAACAAAACAAATAACTGAACATAACTTACATTCCTCACCCTACATAAAATTGGAAATCGCCGACCCTTAGCTGACTAGTGGTTGGGTTAGTGACGCTGCGCAACGTCGGCGTGACGTTTGCGGCCAGGACTTTTTCAACTATAAGGCAGATTTGGTTAGATTCGTAGAAGCAGAAGTTGGAAGTAAAAATTTTCTCCAGATTGTTATACCAAAATAATGTATGAAGTGCAAATTATTGGTATCAAAGTAAAGATTTATGGAGTTGTAGTCATTATTAGTTCAGGTTATGGTCATATCGCAACGACTCCATTTCTTAACGCTAAAAATGCGAAATTTTATGGCGGCCATTTCGGACTTTCAGTCTCAACGTAAATAACTTTCATTTTTTTTTGTTTAATATATAGTCATTATATGGATTAATTTATTCATATACATTTAAAAAACTGTGAATTATAATATGAATTGTTATAAATCCATTTTTAATACAAGATTTTCTGTATCAAGAAATACTAACAATTACTAAATTCTCCGAATTTTTGAAGGGTGTTGTTATTTTTTGAAGTATTTTAGGTATATTTGTCAGTAAAGTGCCAATCGTTTGTAATTTTTGTTAAGTAATACGTGTTAAAACTTAAATGAAAATTATATAATATACACTTATACACAAAGCCCTACCATATTGAACGAATAAAAACAAACAAAACATAGAAAAATGCAAGGTGGCGTTGCTGCCGTACGGTGATATAAGTTCGTCAATTTATTTGTACTTAAAAGTAAAAGTATTTGCATCTGAAACCTTACTTGGTTAGAAAAGACTCCAAAAATGCGACTAAAGCAACGTCGCCAAAAGTATAATTATTAGGACCGATTCTGCCTAAAACGTAGTCGCAATCCGACGTCGGCTCGACTGGAAATTGGATTCCCCATTTAGGTATAAAAGAGAGTCGATATGTGGTCGCGCCAACGTTGTCTTCCGACGTCGGGTTGTCTGAAGCAACGTCGGCTCGACGTCCGATTGTTATTTGGGTAACCTCTAAAAGAATTTTTTAAAAAAATGGTCAAACAGCGCGATTCTAAAAGTGCTTAAAAATCGACCTCCAAAATCGACCATCACCTACGGAACTTTCGCGTGGAGGGAGGTGAAAGAGGACATCAAGAAGAAGAAAAAACAGTTGGATTCACTCCAATCGGTGGAGGCGTTCTTAAGTTAGAGGCGGTCAAAGTTGAGAATTGAGAAAAAAATCGTAATACCACCCCTTTTAGTCATTTTCAAAAAAAATTCTGATTTTTTTTTGTTGTTGATCGGAATGGCATGTTTGCAATCCCCTAAGGACGTAACAAACTTAATTCCGATCAAATTAACCTCTGAAACGGTTTTTTTTTAAATGGCCAAAAAAACTCGATTCAAAAAGTACCTAAAAACTCACCACCGAAGTGGTCAGTTGGGTGCATTACAAACTAACTTGAAATACCTGAACCAACTTGAATGAAAAACCAACGTTAAGAGTTAACCAAAAAGTTACCTGTAAGTACCATTCTTTGGATTTGAATGTATGACGGTTACAAAAAGCTCCCACGGGAACCGCAGTGTTAGATGCTACGATCAACAGAACCTACTTAATATTTTTGAGCGAGTACGATTTTAAAAATGACTAAAGACCTGATCTGACCGAAATTTTGCTTACAGAAGAAAATATTATTTTTTTTTTAACTTTCTAACTAGTCTGTCATGGTGCTTGCAATGGTTCTTCCAGAAGGAGAAATTTTATCTAAATTAGACCCCATTTTCCAACTAGTAGCACTGAAATGAGGAAGGACCGATCAGATGTTTCTACCTTGATCTGGAACAAAAATAAACTAATATAAAAAATCCGTATGGTACTAAAGTGGCTTAATAATACGGCACACCATCCCTATCGTCATAAACTCAGGCCGATCAGCAACAATTTCGAACATCCATTATACGGAATGTCCGAGAGTACCATTGCAACAAATCAACATCAACCCTCGGAATCCATCAAACTCGCCCCCTTTCGCGTCCCGCGACTCAGAAATAGCACCACGTGCTCCGTCGCGAGCGTCCGGCGTCGTCTACGTCGTCGGGGCTCCCTCCCTTCCCCGCCGGGGCAGGTGGCTCCAAGGGGGTGAATGTGGGGGGGATGGCATGCAAATATGCGTCCTTTAGAACTAGCGCTTAAAAATCGACGCCGGGCCCGACGCGATATAGGCGTCTTGTACATGGGGCAACGTCGTTCGGCGTCGCGACGAACGCAAACGGCCATTTTCGAAAAAGCTGTCGAGTAATTAGTGCCGTAATTAGTGGCGAATTTGTGACGAGGTGTTGTGGTGGTTTCTGCGAATGGTGTCCACTGTGGGGGACAAGGTTTTGGTCAGTGCATTCGACCACACCGATGTTTTTGATTAAAATTCTTTGAGCCAGAAACTTCCAAGAGTTCGAAATACGCAGTATTCAAAGGATGGTAATTAAACTTACAGAATAGTCCCCCATTTTCCGCTTGTTTACCGCAAAGACCTCCGGTCCTTTGGTGACAATTTTTCTGCAGTTGCTAAAAACACGCAACCGCGAGTGAAAAAAAACGAGATCACTCTGTATAATTAGTTCGCATGAGCGAGTTCTTTAACTGGTCTTAAAACTGTTTGTGCGTAGGATTTATACCGGGTGGTTCAACAGTACTATTTACTTACTGAACATTTCAGCAAAAACATTGTTGTATACAGGTTGAATTTGGGGTGTTCTGGGGTTAATTAAAAATTAACATATTGTAAGTTGGGCTTCAAAGGGCGAATCACGCGACGTTGGGGTTCCTTGCGTGTTTGGAGGCTGAAATAATAATTTTAGCTTGTGTTAATTTCGGTGTAGTTGTATATATATATAGTTCATAATTGCCCCTACAGTTGGCTGTGTAATTTCGAAGGGCCCCTGCCCGACAAAAGTGAAACGAAACCACAATACCTCATTACATATTCTGCCTCTCTCTCACTCCTCCATCCTTTTTTTTTCTTTCACCAACTCAAATTTTTTATTGTGTGCAGCATAAAGGATTGTCTTACTATGCGGTGACCAAGGAGAAACATACGAAATTCGGTGCAATGTTCCTATTTTAAATTATATACACACACAAACTGCAATCGATAGTTCCTGACCCAAACAATCATCGTCTATATTTTGTAGCTTAAACTAAAATTGTTTGTTTATAACTTAAGACTCGAGAGTGTATTATTAATATTTTACGCGTGAGTGGAATGACATTAACTGATGATTTTATGGAATTCTTTAGTGGAGTTTGCTGGAAATTCACAAAGGTAAGTTTAGTGTTTGCGATTTACTATACTGATATATAACAATTACTAAAATCAAAACCCCTTAAATCCACTTAAAACCCCACATTTCTTTAATTCTCAATAATTTAACACATAGGAATAGCATATTTTTAGAACAAAATAGATTAAACCACATTTTTATGTATTAAACTGTGGAGAATTAGGGAAAGAATAATATCGGGGTTTCATCTCATTTTTGACAAAAAGTGGATTTAATGGGTTTTGATTCTAGTAGATTCAATTCTGACCTTAAGCCTTAAACCCAATGATTAAGGGTTGCAGCCTAGCCACTTTGCCTTAAGACCCGCTTCTGAGGTACTCACAGAAAGGTACTTGCTTAGTTTCTCGGAGGGAACTCATCATGAACAACTCTTAAGTCTTAAATCCAAAGCTTCAAATTTTTTGTCTTTCTTTCGTACTTTTGTTCTCTTTTTATATCCTCAACAGGTATTGCGTTATTCTCAGAAGGTTGCTGAAGCAGCTTTTCCTTGAATTCGTCCCTTGTTGGGATGTTTATCCCAAATGGCTGTTGCAGTCTCAGTTGATCGCATGGAAGCCCCTCCTTTGACAGGACAATCGGGATGTCCGTCTGTGGGTTTAATTAGTTCAGGCTTGAAACCTTTCGTAACGGCTTTAGCTGCTCCTCTTCGGCTTTACTTCTCATATTTAGTTTTCCAAACACGAGTTTCTTGTCTTCTGAAGCCTCTTCAGGCTTAACTATACTTTTCTTTTTTTTTTGAGAGGAACTTTCACTTCTTTAGGCCCTTGTTATTTTTTCTCCCCAAACCACTCAGGTTTTTCAAATTTTAATTTTCAGTTTGATATTTGTTTCCTCCCTTTCGGCAAGCTCCTCTTCTTTCTTTGGTTTGGTCTCTTCTTGCTCTTTTTTCACGTTATCTTTGATAGTGGAAACGAAATCTATTTTGTTATCTAGTTTTAGCAATATTTTTTTTCTTCAGCAAAATTTTGGACTTAACTCTACGCATTAGATGTTTTGAGTACATTTTGACCTAATTCTGACCTAATTTTTCAAAAAGTTCCAAATTTGCGTTTTTAAACGCCTTAAAGGCGACTTTTACAAGTTAAAGTAAAACTTCAGATTGAAGATAAAACACCAGACTTCATGTACATTGCATTGTTTTCCTGACAGATAAACAATGCAATGTAGGTTATATCTGGAGTTTTATCTTCAATCTGAAGTTTTACTTGAACTTGTAAAAGTCACCCTAAGTCATTTTTAACCATTTCTTTCCCTAATCTTAGTCTGAAACTTAAAAACTAACTTTTTAGACCCTTTAAGTCAATTTTTGACTGATTTTTACCATTATCCTGCACATACCTAATCCGAACCTCTTTCAACCACCTCCAAAATTGCATATTTAAACGATCTGAGTTATTTTTAACCAATTTTTGCCCTATCTAACTAATCCTAATCCTAACTTAATTTTTTTTTTAAAATTCCAAATTTGCATTTTTAAACTCCATAAGTCATTTTTAACCCCTTTTACCCTATTCATCGCCTGAAACTTAGGAACTTCTAACTTTTAGACCCTTTGAGTCAATTCTAATGAAATTCAGCCATCATCCTGCACATTACACATTTTGAGTCATTTTTAACAATTTTTTGCCCTAAGCCTTCTTTTTGCTCTCTTTGTCCTATTCATAGCTTGAAGCTTGAAGACTTCTAACTTTTTAGACCCTTTAAATCAATTTTGACGGATTTTGGCCATTATCCTGCACTTACCTAATCCAAACCTTTTTCCACAACCTTCAAAAATGCATATTTAAACGCTTTAAGTCATATTTAACGGATTTTCGTCCTGGTTCTAAAGTGAATTTCTTGAAAAACCGCATATATACATTTTTAGACGCTTTGAGTAACCACCTCCACTAATGCATATCTAAACTTTGAGTCATTTTTTAACCGCTTCTCGTCCTAGTTTCTAAGTGAATTTCTCGTAAAGCTGCACATTTGCATTTTTTTGACGCTTTGAGTAAGTTTTAACCACTTTTCGCCATAATTTTAGCCTGAAACTTAGAAGCTCCTAACTTTTTACACCCTTTAAGTCAATTTTAGCGAAATTCGGCCATCATCCTGCACGTTACACTTTTTGAGTCATTTTAAATCAATTTTTGCCCTAATCCTATCACTTGATTTTTTTTTAAATTGTAAATTTGCATTTTTCAGCGCCTTAAGTCATTTTTAACCCCGTTTTGCCCTATTCATAGCTTGAAAAATTTTAACTTTTTAGACCCTTTAAATCAATTTTGACGGATTTTGGCCATTATTCTGCACTTACCTAATCCAAACCTTTTTCCACCATGTCCAGAAATGCATATTTAAACGCTTTGAGTCATATTTAACACATTTTCGTCCTGGTTCTTAAGTGAATTTCTCGAAAAACCCCATACTTGCATTTTTAGACGCCTTGAGTCATTTTTAGCCAATTTTTGCCTTAATTCCAACTTGAATTCTTAAAAAAAATTCCAAATTTGCATTTTTAAACGCCTTAAGTAATCTTTAACCCCTTTTACCCTATTCACAGCCTGAAGCTTAAAAACTTCTAACTTTTTAGTCCCTTTAAGTCAATTTTGACAGATTTCCGCCATTATCCTGCACACACCTAATCCGGACCTTTTTGCACCACCTCCACTAATGCATATCTACACTTTGAGTCATTTTTTAACCGCTTTTCGTCCTAGTTTCTAAGTGAATTTCTCGTAAAGCTGCACATTTGCATTTTTTAGACGCTTTGAGTAATTTTTAACCAATTTTTGCCCTAATCTTAGCCTGAAACATAAAATCTTTTAACTTTTTAGACCCTTTATGACAATTTTAACGAAATTCGGCCGCCATCCTACACATTACACTCTTTGAGTCACGTTTTACCAATTTTTACCCTTCAATCCTAACTTGATTTTTCCAAAAAAATTCAAATTTTCATTTTTAAACGCCTTAAGTCATTTTAACGTCTTCTATGCCCTATTCATAGCCTGAAGCTTAAAAACTTCTAACTTTTTAGACACTTTGAGACAAATTTAACGGATTTTGGCCATTATCCTGCACATAGCTAATCTAAAGCTTTTTCCACCACTTCTAAAAGACATATATAAACCCTTTGAGTCATTTTTAACCGCTTTTCTTCCTGATTCCTATGTTGATTTCTCGAAACACCCGAATTCTCAAATTCTCTAAAATTTGCATTTTTAGACACTTGCGTGTCATTTTGTATTGGTTTTAGCCTTGATTGTAGCCTGAATTTTTCCACAAGCTCCAAATTCGCATTTTTAAACTCTTTGAGTAATTTGTAACGGATTTTGGCCTTAACTATACACATTAGATGTTTCGAGTCATTTTTAACTATTTCTGCCCTAGTCTTAATTGGAATTTTTCAAAAACTTCCAAATTTACAATTTTAAATGCCTTAAGTCACTTTTACCCTTTTTTGCTGCATTCATAGACTAAAGCTAAAAATCTTTAACCCTTAAAGTTAATTTTGACAAATTATCCTGCACATACCTAATCCGAACTTTTTTCTACCACCTCCAAAAATGCATACTTAAACGCTTTAAGTAATTTTTAAGCGTTTTTTTAAACTTTTAACCACTTTTACCCTACCATCACAGCCTGAAACTTAGAAACTTCTAACTTTTTAACCCCTTTAAGTCAATTTTAACGAAATTCAGCCATCATCCTGCAAGTTACATGTTTTGAGTAATTTTTAACCAATTTTTGTCCTAATCCTAACTTAAATTTTTCAAAAAATTCCATAACTGCATTTTTAAACGCCTTACGTCATTTTTAACCCCTTTTACCCTATTCATAGCCTGAAACTTAGAAACCTCTAACTTTTTAAACCCTTTAAGTCAATTCTAACGAAATTCAGCCATCATCCTGAACATTGCACTTTTTGAGTAATTTTTAACCAATTTTTGCCCTAATCCTAAGATGTTTTTTTTTAAATTCCAAATTTGCATTTTAAAGCATCTTAAGTCATTTTTAACCCCTTTTTGCCCTATTCATAGCTTGAAGCTTGAAAACTTCTAATTTTTAGACCATTTAAGTCAATTTTGACGGATTTTAACCATTATCCTGCACTTACCTAATCCAAACCTTTTTCCACCACCTCCAGAAATGCATATTTAAACGCTTTGAGTCCTATTTAACTGATTTTTGCCCCAATTCCAACTTAAATTTGTCAAAAAATTCAAAATCTGCATTTATAAACGTCTTAAGTCATTTTTAACCCCTTTTTTACCTATTTACAGCCTGAACCTTGAAAACTTTTAACTTTTTGGAGCCTTAAAGTCAATTTTGACGGATTTAGGCCACTATCTTACACATACCTAATCCGAACTTTTTTCCACTACCCTCATAAATGCGTATATAAAAGCTTTGAGTTTATGTTTTTAACTAATTTTCGTCTTGGATCCTAAGGGAATTTCTCGAAAAGTCCCACAATTGCATTTTTAAACGCCTTTCGTCACTTTTAACCATTTTTTGCCCTAATCTCAGCCTGAAACCTAAAAAACTTCTCACTTTTTAGACCCTTTAACTCAATTTTAACGGATGTTGGCCATCACCCTGCACATTAGACGCTCAGAGTGATTTTTTACTAATGTTTGTCCTAGTCCTAACTTGAATTTTTCAAAATGTTCCAAAATGCATTTTTAAAGGCAATAGGTCAATTTTTAACTACTTTTTTGCCCTACTCTTAGCCTGAAACTTAAAAACTAATTTTTTTGACCTTCTAAGTGAAGTTTAACGGAATTCAGGCATCATCCTGCACATTACACCCTTTGAGTAATTTCTAATCATTTTTTTCCCTAATTCTAACCGGAATTTCTCCAAATTTGGAATTTTACACGCTTTGATTAATTTTTTATTATTTACTGACTTTCTCAAAACACTCAAATCTTGCATGTTGACACGAGTCAAATTTTATTTATTTTGGTCCAAAATGTAATTTTCAAAGTGTGTAATTTTGAATCGAGCCTAGCCCTAACTTTAACGACTTTCCAGAGGCCCAAATCTTTGCATTTTTGGACGCTTTGCGTAATTTTAAGTAATTTTAGCTCCAATGCCAAACTGACAACTGCTACAAGTGACAAATTTGAATTTTTAAACTATTTAAGTAGTATTTAACAATTTTTTTTTTCAATTGACTGCCAAAATCATTATCAAATTGAAAATTTCTCAATCCGACTAGTGAAAGCGTGCACCAAGCCTAATGATTCTTCTGAATTAGGCTTTCCACTTCAATCAATAACCGCCCAAACATTAACCTACTCAATGTGCATGGCCATTCTGAAAACAGTTCTTCTATAAACATCTTTCAGCGTCAAAATGTGGATCAAACGAATTATTGTAATTCGATCGTGTTTTCAGTTTATTACATATCCATCAGGTCCCGACGTTTCCGTATTATTCTTCAATCGCTTCCAGCCATTATTGTCGAGAGCAACGATTTCCTGGAGGGGCCAAGTGAAGTTATGCAGCACATGCCCTGATTCCGGTCTAATGAATCCATATTCAAAATCAGCCCGGTCCATATATTATCCGTTCGAAGATGGAACGTGCCCTTCTACAAAAAAATCGGTTTGTTTTTCTCTTTTTTTCGGTTGATTAATGAGAAACATCGGGAGAAGGAAAAAATCATTACAAATACCCCCGAAAAAACCATTAGTACTCATTCCAGGCATTTGCCTTCGGTGGGCGTATCTACGACACCCTATGGACCCCATCGATTCTCGCAGCCCCCCGTCGAACCGAAACCGATTAAAAACAACCCCTTATTCTCAATAAAAAAATTCGATACGTTGTCAGTATAGTTCGATTTGCACATTGCAGTTTTTTATCGTTGGCCAAACTTTTCGTCGATAACCCACCCTTACGGCTTTGTCCCATGGTAAGCCCTTCAGCTGGGCCGCTGTCTAAATGAAAGTTTGTCCCTGTTTCTAATGACAGAATTATAGGGTGCACCAAATTTACTATACAATGAATCCCGTTAAGACGTTATATACATGTGGGATTTCGAATGTAATTCTTTTATCGACGCAATATGTGAGATTTATTTTCGTTAAATTTGCGCCCTTCCTTCGGACCCTTTAATTAAACAGAGGCTGCTCAATTAAACTATCCCGTGGGTAATTTTTGCTTACCTAGGAGCCGGTAATGAAAACCTACTCACGCTACGCTGACCGGCCACAAAGGGATCAGCCCTTGAGGGACAACTCACCCCTTTCTTGGTGACACCCTAAAAATTTAGTTTTCTCAAGTCCTTCACGAGATAACGCTAACCATTGCCGTTTGGTGTCGTATTTCGTGAGAATCGTTCTAAAGTTGAATGTTCTGACGTTTCTGAGTAACACATAGTCAGCAGCTTCCTTTAGATCAACACTGTCTCACATTGACATAATTTTCAGGCATTCAATAAAAAAAAAGATTAAAATTGTACTTTTGACCTCCCATATATTGGAAATTATTCTTTTGGAGTAAGGTTCAATCTGACTGTTTTAGTCCCTGATATTTGTCGTTGCAAGATTGTTTAATCTTTCTGGGACATCCTGTATAGAAAAGACCAAAATAAGTCATCACAATTATTCACAGTCACTTGCAATACGTAAAACGAGATCATTGCGTTTCATATCAGGGATGTTTTATGACAGAAACGCTACAGGTCCTTAACTTTTAGCTTAACTCAAGTTAGTTCATTAATCTGTTCAGGTTAGGTCAGGTCAAGTTAGTCATAATAACACAAAAATGTGCAGAAAACGTTTAGTGAACGTCCATTTTCAACAATACGTTTTGATGCTAACGTCCTCTCGAAATTCTAGTCCGAACGGTCAATGGATGTCCAAATGTGGAAATCTACAAGACGTCCTATCTGAGATAAAAATCGGTCGAAGACATCCAATTTTATATCGAAAGTATACTTCTTATATACGTATACAGGTCTATAAGACTGTGAATCTAAAGTGTTTTCCGGGCTTTGAAGCCGGGGTCCAATGGAATTTCTTCATGACCTTTCGTCTACAGCTGCGGCAGACATTATTAAAGGCGATGAGGCATTGGGCGACGTGTCCTCCCGCGCATCCCCTGTCCAATGGGCCACGGCTTCAAAGCCAAGAAAACACTTTAGATTCTCCACAAGTCTGTCGTAAACGCCCCATGGCCGTCTTTTAGACGTTAGAGAGTGTGAAGGTCCAGAAAACATCTGAAGAACGCTCAATATACGTTCGATTGATTTCGGGAAGATTGGCATCGTCCACATCTTCTCATGAACTATATTGCCCAATTAATAGCCAAAGCGACATAAGACACACTCTTATCTAAATCCACATACAATAATATCTATTAATAAAATAATAACAAAAATAAATATTTTTGTTATTTATTTATTCTTGTATTTAATTTTTATGTTTTTTTACTAATAAAAAACAAAGAGAGGTTATAAAATTAGTAAGTGAACGTCTTATATCCAATATTTTACAGGAGCAACGACAACACAATAATCGATTGTAAACAATCAACTTAAAATTTGTATTGCTGCATACTTTGAGACATTTTTCACCAATTTTGATCCTAATTCTAACTTCAATTCCTCCAAATTTGCATTTTTAGGACTTTTAGGTAATTTTAAACAGATTTTGTTCTATATCCTAATCATTACATTTCATAAACATTTCTCCAAACACTACGAGAAATTTGTATATTTGTTCACTCTCTCAGTCAGTTTTTCGCCGATATTGGTCAAAATCTTATCCTGTATAGAAAAAAACTATAAATTTTGCATTCTAAGAGGCTTTGAAATATATTTAAACGATTCTGACCCTTTTTCCAACCTTAATTTTTCCAAATAGTCGATGTCTTGTTTTTTAAAAGTTTTGAGTCATTTTTCACCGCCTTTAGCCCTAATCGTACACTAAGTTATGTGAAAAAGTACAAATTCGTAGTTTCATAAGTGTTGAGTGATTTTTTACCGATTTTCTCCTTCATCTTAACCTGATTTTCTTGGAAAACAACAAGTTTGCGTTTTGAGCCATTCTGAATCAAATTTGATCTGTTTTGGTAAAAAAAAAAGCTGAAATGTCTCCAAAAACTCCAAATTGGCATTTTTAATTGTTGTATGTAATTTTTAACCACTTTTTGGCCTAATTCTAAAACGTATTTGTCAAAAAAATCTCCAGTTTGCATTTATAGGCGTTTTGAGTGAGTTATTTTCAACCAATTTTGGCCCTAATCCTAATCTATTTTTATGCAAAAACTCTAAATTTGCATTTTTAGAGTCATTTTTATCCCTTTTTGGCCGTAAGTCTAACCTGAATTTTTCTGAAAAATCCAAATTAACATTTCCAAAAGCTATCAATCATTTGTAACCGATTTTGGCTCTTAAATTTCTTTGCAATCTTCAGAATACCTATTTTTAACCGATTTTGACCCTATCCTGACCTAACTTATTAGAAAGATATCAAATTAGCATTTGGAGGCGTTTTCACTAAAATTCAACCTATTTTAGTTCAAATATGTAACTTGAACTTGAACCCGTTTTTCTTGATTTAGCCCTAAAATTGAATTTCTCCAAAAATACGGGTATTTGCTTTTATAGGCAATGTATGTCATTTTTAACCTAAATTTTAACCTGATTTCTCAAAAAGCGACATTTAATTTGCTTATTTAGAGGCTTTGATTAATTTTTACAGGATTTGCACCTAAAGCTAACCTAGATTTCTCTTTAAATATGCATTTTTTTTTAAATCTTTGAGCAATTTTTGACGGATTTTAGTTCAATTACTAACTTGACTTTCTAGAAAAATACCAATTTAGCATTGGAGGCGTGCTTTAATCATATTTAACTTACTGTGGTAAAAAAATGTAATTTTACCAAACAACAAATTAGGTCATTTGAACCATTTTTCCTGATTAAAAATACTTTTTGCGTATTTTGCGTCAGCAAAAATAATTAATTTGCCTTTTTAGAGATTTTGACTAATTTTTATCGATTTTGTCTCTAAGCCTAACATGAATTTCTCTAATAAATGCAATTTTTGACCGATTTTAGCCAAATCCTAACCTGACTGCCTAGAAAAAATTACAATTACAAAAAATGTAATTTCACCAAAAACAACAAATAAGGATATTTGAATCACTTGTTTTTTATTTTTGGGCCTAAAAGTAAATTTCTTCAAAAAAATACATATACATCTTCAAAAAAAAATACATACATAATTTGAATTTATATATGATGTAATCAGTTTTTAACAGATTTTTGGCCCTAATACTAACATGGATTTTTCGAAAACCACCAAATTAAACCTAAAGACTCAACTTTGCATTTTTTTAAGCTTTATCTTAACCTAAATTTTTATAATAAATGGCATTTTTTACCGACTTTGGACGATTTCTAACCTGATTGAAAATCACCAAATTGGCATTTGGAGGAGTTTCTTAATCAAATTTAATCTATTTTGTTTTAGAAATGTAATTTTACTAAAAACCACAAATTGATCGTTTGAACCAATTTTTCTTGATTTGGCCCTAAAACCGATTTTTCCAAAAAATTCGTATCTTGCATTTATAGACGCAGTAATTCATTTTTGACGTATTTTGGCTAATTTTAAATATTTAATTTTAACCGGGATTTCTAAAAAAAAGTTTTGTTTTCTTTTTTCGAGACTTTGTCTAAATTTTATAAGTTGTCGCTAAGCTTTACCTGGATTTCTAGAAAAACCATCAAATCAATCTTAAAGCTTCAAACTTGCATTTCTTGAAGTTTACAATAATTTTTAACTGATTTTGATTTTAATCCTAACCTGAATTTCCCTAATAAATGCCATTTTTTGACCGATTTTAGCCAAATCCTAACTTGGCTTTCTAGAAAAAAATACGAAATTAGCATTTGGAAGAGTATTTAGACAAATTTAACTAATTTTGGCCCACAAAAATTTAAGTTTACCAAAAACAACAAATAGGGCGTAACCTAAATTTCTCTAATAAATGCCACTTGTTGACTGATTTTGGACGAGTTCTAACCTGACTGAAAAATACCAAATTAGCATTTGGAGGACTTTCTTAATCAAATTTAACCTATTTTGGTTTAAAAATGTAATTTGAGTATAAACCACAAATTGGTCGTTTGAACCGATTTTTCTTGATTTTGTCCTAAAAACGATTTTTTTCGAAAAAAATCGTATCTTGCATTTATAGACGTCGTCATACGTATTTTTAAATATTTAATTTTAAACTGATTTCCAAAAAAAAAAAGTTTTGTTGGCTTTTTTTCGAGGCTTTGACTAAATTTTACAGACGTTGTCCCTAAGTCTAACCTCGATTTCTCGAAAAACATCAAAATAAGCAAACTGCTTTTTGTATTTTTAGAAGCAAATTTTCTTAAAATCAACTCTTTTTAAGTTTTCTATCATTTCTAACTGATTTTGGCGCTAATTTTAATCTAAATTTCTCTAAAAATGTTAAATCTGTATTTAAAGATTCTTTGAACCATTTTTCTTCGATTGTGCCCCTAATCCTTACCTCACTAATTGACTTTTTAGAGAAATACCAAATTCGTGTTAATAAAAGTGTTATTTTGGCCTTAATACTAATATGGAGTTTTCGAAAACCATCAAATCAATTCTAAAGCTTTAAATTTGCGTTTCTTGAAGCTGTCAATTATTTTGAATTGATTTTGGCTTTAATCCTAACCTAAATTCCTTTAATAAATGCCATTTTTTATAGTAAAATAAAAGGTATTTTTTGTTTAAAAATGTATATTTACTAAAAACCACAAATTAGGTAAATTGAACCAATTTTTCCTAATTTTGCCCTAAATACGAATTTTTCCTAAAAATTCGTATCTTGCATTTATAGGCGATGTAAGTCATTTTTTACGTATTTTGGCTAATTTTAAATATTTAGTTTTAACCGGAATTTCTAAAAAAATTCTTCTTGCTTTTTTTGAGACTTTGACTAAATTTTACAGACTTTGCCCCTGAGCTTAACCTGAATTTCTCGAAAACCATTAAATCAGTCTTAAAGCTTCAAACTTGCATTTCATGAAGCTTTCAAAGAATTTTTATCTGAGTTTGATTTTAATCCTAACCTGAATTTCCCTAATAAATGCCATTTTGACTTGGCTTTCTAGAAAAAAAAATATGAAATTAGAATTTGGAAGAGTATTTGGGCAAATTTAACCAATTTTTTACCACAAAAATGTAATTTTACCAAAAACAACAAATAAGGCGTAACCTAAATTTCACTAATAAATGTCATTTTTTGACTGATTTTGGACGAGTTCTAACCTGACTGAAAAATACCAAATTAGCATTTGGAAGACTTTCTTAGTCAAATTTAACCTATTTTGGTTTAATAATGTAATTTCACTAACAACCACAAATTAGGTCATTTGAACCAATTTTTCCTGATTATGCCCTAAAAATAAATTTTTCAAAAAAAATCGTATCTTGCTTGCGTTTATTTTTAACGTATTTTTAAATATGTAATTTTAACCTGATTTAAAAAAAAAAACGTTTCTGTTGCTTTTTTCGAGGCTTTGACTAAATTTTACGGATGTTATCCCTAATAGACTTAGGATTTTTCGAAAAACATCAAATTAAGCAAACTGCGTTTTGCATTTTTAGTAGCAAATTTTCTTAAAATTAGCAATTTTTACAGTTTTCTATCATTTTTAATTGACTAATAATTTCTCTAAAAACGCTAAATCTGTATGTTTAGATTCTTTCAGCCATTTTTCACCGATTTTGCCTCTCTAATCCTTACCTCACTAATTTGACTTTTTAGAGAAATAACAAATTTGCATTTTAAGTGTAATGTCCAAAAAACAAACAGCAATTTGAACATATCAATTAGCTTTTCCTAAATTTGTACTAAAATTAATTTTTCAAAAAAACCCAAATAATTGCATTTCTAGACGATGTGAATAACTCGTAACCAACTTTGGTCGACACTAATCCTAACCTGAATTTCTTCAAAAACTCAAACATTTCTTCTTCAGTAATTTTGCACCAATTTTGGCCTTAATCCTAACCTGAATTTCTCATTTTGCTCCGATTTTGGCTCTAATCCTAACTTGAATTTTTCTAACACAAAATACGCGTTTCTAATGTCTCAGATTAAACTTCATTTGTTCAGAAATTTAATTCTAGAAAAAACAAGAAATTAGTCGATTTGAAATGATTTTAAAGGTTTAAGTGTCATTTTGATATGCAACCCAATTTTTCATGGTAAACTAGACAAGAAGATAGAGACTCTCTAAATCATTAGTCATTACTAATGTGTCACTTTAGTGCTGATGCATTGTTTTTGATGACGACCTGGAGTACGGGTCGAAACGTCGAATAATATAAAATTTGACCAGAACAACTCGCAGTCCCTTATTTCTCAGACATTGAATTTTAGTACTGTAGCAATTATTATACCCCATTAAAAAACGTAATCTAGAAGGCTATGCATTTTTGACAAAACCAAAGTAAACGGACTTTTGTACTTTCATCTTTTTCTTATGTCATTTCACAGCCAACTAGATGATGTTTTCAAATAAACACCCCCTATTATTAATAATTACATCTGGATTAATTAATTGTCTTTTGCCCTTTTTTATTTTTGGCTTCTATGGTGTTTTTTCCTGATATTGACGGGAGTTGACGAAAAAGTAAAATTTTAATGTCTGTAACATGCTGTGGGTCTGTGGGTTTGTGGTCATAGTGTTAATTTGGTCAGCAGAAATCTTGAGTTGGTTTATTTACAGTGTGCTTACATTTACGGTAATTTTATGTTGCCCAAACTACCGTAAAATTATTAAAAAAGAACCTGATGATGCCTAAAAGTAGTTGAAATGTCGAATAAATTAATTGATATCGATTTGTGTGCTAAAATCCTAAGTTCCATGTTACAACATTTTTTTGGGACACTGTATTATCATAAAACTTGATTTTATCATAAATCTACAACAACCTACGAATGAAATCGACTACTATTAATTTATATGAGAAGAGTCGATATTTCTATGTTACGCATATGGGGCTCTCAAACCTGCCCAAAAACCTAAATTTTGAGACCAAAATCGTGCATTGCGGCCTTTAACAGCTGATATCTCGTTTCGATGAAGATCTATCCGAAAATCTATAAGAAGAGCTAAGGAAGTAGAAGAATAGAGCTACACGCACAGTCCATTTTCGAATGTCTGCCTAGAATAGTAACTGAGCACGGGTGGCCCAAAATCAAGGTAAAAATTTTGCACTTTTTATTAATTTTCTCGAAAACCGTGAAAGGTAGCTACTTTCTGATTCGTAAATTAGATAGCCTTCAATGACCTCTTCATACATCATATTAACCTGCATATCGAAAAACCTTACCGTTTCCAAGATAAACAGAAAAATGTAAAAGTTTCAAAATTTTTAAAGGGGGACGGTCGTGAAAATTTTCGACCGAAACTCATTGTCATAAATTTGATCAAAATTAGTCTCTTATGAAAGAGGAGACAAAAATACGTACAAAAATTGCAATTTTGAAATTTTCAGTAATTTCCTTCCCTTTCAAAATGGCACCTAAACGGTAATTTTTCCACTTTTTATCGACATTTTAATACTTATAAACATATAACTGAAAAACTAAACATAGTATAACGATGGTATTGACACCAGTGAATATAGAGCATTCACGACCACAAAATACAACAGAACATTAGAGAATTAGAGAACATTAGATAATTTTCATTCAATTTTAACATTTTTTCACTTCCTATGAGACTGTTATTAAACTAAGCAAAATGGTAATTAACATTTTAAGCACTATTTGAGACGACTCACACTTAATTGAGACACTGTTGTTCTATTGTCGTAAATGGCTTTGCTATAAAATGGCAAACGTCACTCTACCACTATCAATGAGAAATTTAATCAGTTAGCACTAGTCGAATCGTCTTCGTTAAAGCTATTTTGTCAGTAGAATACGAAGAACTGATTGTTTGGACGTGGCACATTTATAAAGCAATATTTGTAATAAAAAAAGAATACCCTGATGATAGCAAAAATTACGCTAAAATAATAAATAAAATATAGCAAAAAATTGTCAATAAATTTTAAAAGTTTCCAAAATATATTATATATAATAAAATATATAAATATTTTATTATATATAATTTCGGTACCCTCGGCAATGTTTTGGACCTTAGCCCGTACCATTAAATAACCACATACCAATTTTCAGCTTTCTAGCTGAAACCGTTCCAGAGATATCGGCTTAAAACCAAAATTTTTCAGGCGGCCTTCTATTATTTTTTTAAATTGAATTTTTAGCGAATTTTACATAAGGGAAACCTACTATTCGATTTTCAACTTAATGTCACCATCGGTTCAATAAAACGCTGAAATGGAAATTCACATTAGCTATTCACATTTTACGGCACCTCAGTAGGTTACCCACCATTCAAATTTGAACCAACGGGTAAAGGGACATAAAATAAAAAATCATGATGATGGCGTATATTGAGCGAACGAAACGTTGTATCGCACCATGTAGCTGTAGTAAAATACATTTCAAATTTCAGCTTTCGCAGCCTTAATCGTTTCAAAGATATCGGTGATCTAAGATCGGTGATTCAAAGATCTTTAATCGCTTACGTCACGGCCGGTACGTTAATGAAAGGTATATTCAGTCTACATTTTTGTATTAAAGTTGAAACTCTATGTCTGGTCTTTGATTTTTTTGACATAAATCCGGCCAAGAAATCTTCAAATCGACCAGTCTTTGTGAAAACGTTCTCGAAGACCGGGCATTTGGCCAATAATCTTCCTAGAAATCACGCTTCTCGACCAATTTTCCTTGGTATCTTAGCTGTCAGTTGACGTTCAGTGGGAGGAGCCTAATTCCGAATGGTTCCGATTACCAAATTAAGTGGCGATCTTCGGAACCATTCGGGATTTTGAGGCCAAAATTAGCAAAAATCTGCATCTTTCGCTTCGAAATTTAATTAAGACCTTTTCGCGACGTCCCAACAAAAAGTCCCAAAAAGAAAACATTCCAGGGTATCCCCTGGGATAGAAAGCCTTTCGATTAGATGCACGGTCTCGGCACAAATATACTTCAAAGTGGCAGTTTGAAATTCAAAGTTTAAAAATTCGTCCAAATTTGAAATTCAAAGCTAGGATCTTGATTTTGGTCATGTCCGAGGCCCTGATATGTGTGCTACCTCTCTGAGTTATTTCAGATGTTTTACTGCAAAAGTGTGGAATTTACAGGGTGAAATGTGAGAAAAGTACGCCCAAATTGGCAAAAAATAATGGCACAGAAAAACTTTTGTAGCTCACCCGGTATAAGAGCTAGAACAGAACTAAGAACTGATTTTTTTTCTTTCCACGTCTTCTAGTTGCCCATAGACAACCGAAGCTGGACCGTTCCATAGTTTTCGTAAAAATCGCAAAAAACTACCTTACTATTTTGTATACTTTTTCTTAACTGTTATTGGACTTTTTTTTTTACCTCTCTGTATTACAGTGACACCTTTGGCAGGATAGGATTAAAAGTGCCTAAAGATATGCTCTTTCCCTTGGTACCATCCTTATTGGGCCAGTCGTCTAACTAAGGGGGTCCAGAAAGCCACACATTTGACCATTACAAAAAAAGTTAAAGAAACCGTCCCAACTTTGCGAATTTTTGTACGTTTTCCTATTGAACTTATCGGAGTTAGACTTCAAAATTTATCATCTACACATGTGAGAAATTCTACTCATAGGGAGCCCTACATCCCACATAGCCCCGGGTTGCGGTAAACACGCGACAAATTTGTGTTCCGAAAAAAACGCATTTTTGACTTTGGTACGCCACTGGTTACCCCCCCCCCCCCTCTCGCACATACCACTAAACCGATTACATTTTTGGAAAGCCCGTTTATTTCTGTACCTACACCCTTCGCAGCGAAATCCCGTCAAATGAATAGTTTAAGAGTTATAAGCATTAGAACCAAAAATCTACAACGAAAATCGCTCGGCTTTATAATATATCCTCACTCACGTTAGGATAAAATATCCTCACTAACGATCGGATATAAAAACCAGGGCTTTTTAACTACCAATTTACTTTTCAAGGCTCTGCCTGAGGGCTCTTTGTGCAGCGATTATCTAGGTACCCTCACTTGAGCGACCCGAATGCGCAAAAGCTTACCCTTTGATGAGCAGTTAGCGATATGAAATCGCCCCCGGGTACCATCGCCCGTGGTACCACTCGGCGTGTCAGCTTGCGGATACCGAAACCCGTTGTCGGGGTACTATTCACCACCTGAAACGAACAAGAACAGAGAAATCCGTTAATGTTAATAATCGTTATTAACTTAACTGCAAACAAAGCGGATAACCGGGGCGCAACGTGGGAGTAGTACCGCGCCACGAGTGACAGGTGTCACGCGGGTAAAGCTTTAATTGGGGGGATAATTAAAGTAGTCTCAGACGGCTCCGTTATTTTATACATTGGGGCATATTAATATCGGAGAAGACAAGCGATCATGTTCGTGGAGACGTTTGTTTTTGAGGTGGTACCTCGAGCCAATATTGGTTCAGCTGCGTGTATTATTTACGATACTTAATAAAATAAATAAGTTAATCAATGCAACGTTCATTTGCTAATATGCACGGTGCGTTCGCGGATTACGTCTTATTGGACGGTTGGTGAGCTTTTATGGGAAATGATAGATGGTGTCAGAGAAAAAAATATGAAAATTTAAAACGCAGCTTTGTATAGGTTGGTGATAAGCAGATGATCTTATATAGACGTAGTTATTTTGGTTACATTGATAGAGCGTGAAAATTCGAGATATTAATGAGGCATATTAAAGGGCAGCTGTTTAAATTTGGAGATACAAACCAAGGTCATAAATATCTTAAACTGGAACTATAAGCCATTCACTTATTATTGTCGTCAAGTAAGCGTTGGCAAATTGAATGCGCTAAAAGGAGCTGGGTTTAAAAATGAAGGTTTCAAAGGTTGGGAGGGAGGTTCAAAGAGGGGGGGTCAAAGGGAATGGGTAATATTTCCACACATGTATTGTTGTCGTTCTTTGTCAGTGCTGGTCGGTATTAGGTATTACTGAATAAAAGTTTTTTTGAATGTCACAACGAAGAGGGCCTCAAATTAACTTTAAGGCAAAAATGAAATACTGAAACTCTGTTTAGATGTGTCATTGTCACCTATCAGGTCAGCTAAGTTGCCAGTTCCCCTTTCAATACCTCGAAACTAGGCTTTTTTGGGAAAAAGTTAATTATGTATCAAATCCAGCAAAGGCTTTAAAGTTCAGGCAGCTCAAAGGCAAATTAAGCTCTATAGTTTAGTTTTACTTTGTTTTGGTTAGATTGGTTAGTTCAGTTATGTTTTCCTTCTGTGCGGTTACTTCAGTTTTACTTGTCCGCTAAACCGGCCCACTTTGGACCTTGTTGAAGCGGCCTCTGCTGTTTAGGTTAGTTCAGTTTTACTTTGCCTTTAGTTAGTTCAGTTCTGTTTTTCCTTTAGTTAGGTTAGTTAAGGTTGCTTTTCCTTCGGTTTGGTCAGTTCAGTTGTACTTAGCCTTAGGGACCGCTAGAACTCCGTGTGGACTCTGGCAGTGAAGGTAGTTCAGTTTTACCTCGCGCCTTACAAAATAAGCCGAAAATGAATATAAAAATGATTATTCTTAAAAATAGGCAATTTTAAATCTCAAAAATGGACTTCCAGATAAGGACTTCCAGATAATATCACGAGAGTGGTTAGAATTATTGAAAACATCACTTTATAATAAATTTATTTGAACAAAACCAGCTGAAAACGAGTACAATACAGCATTGTAATAAACTTTTTTCTTGAAAATAATGTTCCTTATATAATTTTCAAAAACAGATTTGAAGAAATCTCCACAACGGTTAGAGATATCCAAAACTTAGTTTTACCGCTTGAGCCGATTGACAAAATCATCTCAAAATGAGTACAAACTCGTTGGAATTATTTGCGAAAATATGCAATTGTAAATGATTCTAGAAAACAGATTTCTATGGATTTTGGGAACAAAGTTGATTTTACCGTTGGATTATTCGAAGAAAGTCAGCTGAAAATGAGTTAATATTCGATAAAAAGTCAGCTGAAAATCTGTGCAAACTCGATAAATTTATTTTCCAAAATAAGGAATTTGAAATAAATCGTGACAACAGATTTGCATAAATTTTGAGAACGCTTAAACCTGATTTTGTCCTGTTTCGATAAATTAGTTAGAATAATTCAAAATTTGAAGTTAGTACTCAATAATTTAATTGTAAAAAATGAACAGAAAAATGATGATTTGCAGGGATTTCTAGAACGGTTAGAGTTAAGAGTTATGCAAAATCTAATTTTGATGATTGAATGAAAATGAATCTCAAAAATGGACTTCCAGATGATATCACGAGAGTGGTTAGAATTATTGAAAACATCACTTTATAATAAATTTATTTGAACAAAACCAGCTGAAAACGAGTACAATACAGCACTGTAATTAACTTTTTTCTTGAAAAAATTTTTTTTTCATATAATTCTCAAAAACAGATTTGAAGCAATCTCCAGAACGGTTAGAGATATCCAAAACTTAGTTTTACCGCTTGAGTCGATTGACAAAATCATCTCAAAATGAGTACAAACTCGTTGGAATTATTTTCGAAAATAATCAATTGTAAATGATTCTAGAAAACAGATATCTATGGATTTTGGGAACAAAGTTGATTTTACCGTTGGATTGTTCGAAGAAAATCAGCTGAAAATTAGTTTATACTCGATAAAAAGTCAGCTGAAAATGTGTGCAAACTCGATAAATTTATTTTCCAAAATAAGGAATTTGAAATAAATCGTGAAAACAGATTTGCATAAATTTTGAGGACGCTTAGACCTGATTTTGTCCTGTTTCGATTAATTAGTTAGAATAATTCAAAATTTGAATTTACTACTCAATTTATTTGTAAAAAATGAACAGAAAAATTATGATTTGCAGGGATTTCTAGAACGGTTAGAGTTATCTCCAACTGTCTAATTTAGACACAATTATTTGGAGAAAGTCTGCTAAAAGTCAGTACCAACTCGATAAATTTATTCTGGAAAAGAAAATATTTTAAATAATTTTTAATTAACAGAAATTTCGAGAACAATTAGAGTTAAGAGTTATGCAAAATCTAATTTTGATGATTGCATGAAAATGAATCTCAAAAATGGACTTCCAGAATATATGACGAGAGTGGTTAGAATTATTGAAAACATCACTTTATAATAAATTTATTTGAACAAAACCAGCTGAAAACGAGTACAATACAGCATTGTAATTAACTTTTTTCTCGAAAATAATGTTTCTTATATAATTCTCAAAAACAGATTTGAAGAAATCTCCAGAACGGTTAGAGATATCCCAAACTTAGTTTTACCGCTTGAGTCGATTGACAAAACCATCTCAAAATGAGTACAAACTCGTTGGAATTATTTTCGAAAATAATCAATCGTAAGTGATTCTAGAAAACAGATTTCTATGGATTTTGGGAACAAAGTTGATTTTACCGTTGGATTGTTCGAAGAAAATCAGCTGAAAATGAGTTTATACTCGATAAAAAGTCAGCTGAAAATGTGTGCAAACTCGATAAATTTATTTTCCAAAATAAGGAATTTGATATAAATCGTGAAAACAGATTTGCATAAATTTTGAGAACGCTTAGACCTGATTTTGTCCTGTTTCGATTAATTAGTTACATTAATTCAAAATTTGAATTTACTACTCACATTATTTGTAAAAAATGAACAGAAAAATGATGATTTGCAAGGATTTCTAGAACGGTTAGAGTTATCTCCAACTGTCTAATTTAGACACAATTATTTGGAGAAAGTCTGCAAAAAGTCAGTACCAACTCGATAAATTTATTCTGGAAAAGAAATTATTTTAAATAATTTTTAATTAACAGAAATTTCGAGAACAGTTAGAGTTAAGAGTTATACAAAATCTAATTTTAGTAATCGATTAATTGGAAAAGTTGGCAGGAAACCAGTACAAACGGGAAGTGATTATTCTCGAAAGTTGGTCTAAGGAAAAGGACTCGAAAAGAGATTTTCAGAATTCTCCAGAAAGGTTTGAGCTGAGAAGTTGTAGCATTTTCTTTTTAAGAAAGAAAATCTACTGGCACTCCTTTCATACTTTTATACCACATCTCGTAGAGTATCCTTTTACTTCCTAAGAAACTATCAATCATTGGGTCATGGTGCCCTCTTACATGTTCGCCCACTCTGACTGTCGCAGAGTACTTTGAACTATCTCACCAGAAAACCATTTTCACGGAATACCTTAAAACAGCCCATTTTGGACCTTGCCGAAGCGGCCCTTCAGGGTAATGTTGATTGATGCACATAAGTGTTGGTTAGGTTAGTTCAGTTTTACTTTGCCTTTAATTTGTTCAGGTTAGTTCAGTTCTGTTTTTTACTTTTGTTAGGTTAGTTAAGGTTGATTTTCTTTCAGTTTGGTCAGTTCAGTTGTACTTATATACAGCCTTAGGGGCCGCTAGAGCTCTCTGTGGGCTCTGTTAGTTCAGTTTTACTTCGCGTCTTACAAAATAAGCTGAAAATGAATATAAAAACGATAATTCCTAAAAATAGGCAATTTTTAAATGAATCTCAAAAATGGACTTGCAGATGATATCACGAGAGTGGTTAGAATTATTGAAAACCTCATTTTATAATAAATTTATTTAAACAAAACCAGCTGAAAGCGAGTACAAAAAACTCTCGAAAATAATTTTTTTTATATAATTCTCAAAAACAGATTTGAAGAGATCTCCATAATGTCGATTGACAAAATCATCTCAAAATGAGTACAAACTCGTTGGAATTATTTTCGAAAATAATCAATTGTAAATGATTCTAAAATACAGATTTCTAGGGATTTTGGAAGAAAAGTCGATTTTTTCGTTGGATTATTTGAAGAAAATCGGCTGAAAATGGGTTTAAACTTGATAAAAAGTCAGGTGAAGAGATAAGTGCAAACTCGATAAATTTATTTTCGAAAATAAGGAATTTTAAATAAATCGTGAAAACAGATTTGCATAAATGTTGAGAATGTTTAGACTTGATTTTGGCCTTGTTCGATTAATTAGTTAGAGTAATTCAAAATCTGAATTTACTACTCAGTTTAATTGTAAAAAATTAACAAAAAAATAATGATTTGCAAGGATTTGTAGAACGGTTAGAGTTATCTACAAGCTAATTTAAACACAATTATTTGTAGAAAGTCTGCTAAAAGTTGCTAATATTCAATGTTTACTTTAATTAAATGCTTCCTCCCTCGGAGTAGTTGGAGTGGTGTGCTCGCGCTGTCATCTGTCATGGGTCAAATATCTGTCGAAGAACGCCTGTCATAAATATATAAAAAAGAAAATAACATACCGCCAAGTTTAGTTAATGATAAAAAATATAAAAAACGTGTTTCAAACTAATTAAAAGAGTTTTTTTTTTAAATTATTTGCGGGAAGAAAGACCGAAATATATAATCGTAACAAAAGTCAACACAAACTCGATAAATTTATTCTGGAAAAGGAGACATTTTCAATAATTTTAAATTAACCGAAATTTCGAGAATAGCTAGAGTTAAGAGTTAGTAACTCTTACATGTTCGCGCACTCTGACTGTCGCAGAGTACTTCGAGCTATCTTACCAGAAAACCACTTTCACGGAGTACCTTAAACACTCTGGCTAGAAATCCCTTAAAGAGGAGGTCCCCGAATTGTCACTCTTAGACGTTAACATGTGTCCATTTCAAATAGATATTCATCTAGTAAGCTGAGAAATTGGCATATAAATGACACATTTTCATGGATGAATCTGTCAATTTCTCAGCCTGTTAGATGAATATTTATTTGAAATGTATGCTATCCTTACAGCATTGCCACATTTGATTCTTAGATTCCCTTATTTTTTTCATGTCTTTATCAGATATTTTCCCTAAATTTTCTTATATTTAACAACAACGGCTGAATTTTCATACTTGGCAGCTCTTTTACTCAGTTTAATTCCTCCTTTTGACATGTTATTTTCGTTTTTCTTTCGTATTTTAGTTCGCCAATTTTAAGCACATGTGGAAAAGGTTAAAAACTTTGATGGTCCCTTTTCCATCTTGACCACTGTCCAGGGCACACCGGACCTGAGCCTGTCCCTAAACGGCTACAGCCTGGGCATGAGGCTACAGTATGTTTCTCTTATTTTGGGGTCCTAGTGTGGCATATTTTAATTAAAAGAGACAGTAAATACTATACTTGCAAATCAGATTTTTTTAAATTTGGATGCCACTCAATTTACATTAGTTTAGGTATAATATTAAAATTGAGAAAATTATTATGCAAAAAATAATGATTTGATAGTTTGGTTTGGCAATGAAACAAAAGATAAATCTAAAGGTACATATAAAAATTGTTGTTTCTTACAAAATTATAACTTGGGCCAGTTGTTATTAGACCTTGAAGTAGAAAAAGACGATTGAAACGCAGTGATGGTCAAACAAACTCCTTTCCTGCCTCACATCCAGCACGTCCTGACTGATATCTTCGTTGGGAAAAGGTGGTTGGAAAATCGTTGCGGTTGAAACTAAGTTGTGTGGCACCTATGTGGTAACTACTCATAAACTAAGGTAGAAGGCCATAGAGGTGGCTAAAGAGACTTGAAAACCATGAGATTGGTGATATTAAAGATAAAAGGGTCCTAAATGAGCAAGACAAACAGACTTAGTGTCGTGCCAGCAAGCATTATCTGTTACTGCTTACCCCAAAATGGTAAAAAGGCACTTAATAAGCCATTGAAGGCACGTCAAATTCATTTAATGTGCACATGGTTGCTATAAAATAAAAAAGGGGAACTAAGCCCACATGGTTTCTTAGATGTAGAATTATAAACTTACCCACGGCTATCCATCAAATGGGTACTTCAAAACCAGATAACTGGTGAAGTGTGAGAAAGGAAGAAACTTCTTTTCACTAGAAGATGGTATCTTCTAATCAAAATTACTTAAACAAAATTAAGTAATTTTCCGCCTATCTCGACCGGCCTTGTAGTTGAAATAAAAATGCCCGCAAAATGGTTCTTTAAAGCCAGCTAAGGATTTCCATCTCCAAAATCACCGAATTGACCAAAAAAAGAAAAAAGAGGTCAGAAAACCACGGTGTCACACACACGCAAATCAATTAAGATTTAGGGAAAACACATTAAAGCCAAATTGAAAAATACTTAAATTTTGAGGAAATAAACTTGGCATCACTGAAAACAGTACCAATATTCCGGCAAGAAATAACAAATGACAATTTCAGTGTCAGGAGAAAATTAGGGCTTTTCGTGAGACACAGAACAGGTAGTAGTGATGGAGTAGGAAATAGAACCATCGATAACTTAAAATTGGCACTAGACTTTTTCAAATGTCACAAAATTTGCACTAGACATTTTCAAATGCTACACTAGTTTCTACTTCCTAGTTGTCGGGTTCCAAGTTCCAATGTTTGAGTGCTGAAACCCAATACTTTTTTTTTGGATTTTACAACTACCATCCGTTAAGCCCCTTTGCCGAAGATGGGGCTGATAATGACGGTGATGTCTCTTAGGTCTTAAACCGTCCAGTTACTGAGCCCCCTTGGTGAAGATGGAGCCGTTAATGACTGTGATGGCTCTTAGGTTTCAAACCATCCACTATTCCCCAAGTGTTGCACTGATTCTCTACCTCAGTTAGTGACAGAGCCCTGCAAGCTGGCCAAATTTTCAATTTGGTAGGAGTAGATTTAATAACCAATAAGTACCTGCACTAACCATAAGTAAGAACTAACACCGTAGTAAATAAAAAAAATTACCAATTTTAATAATTCCTGTTGGTTTTACTTTGGTTTGATTACCTAAACAAATAAACATCCATTACTTTCTATAATAATTTTCTCAATTTCAATATTATAGCCATAATCTGTAACCTGAATTGAGTGGGGCCTAACTGACAAGTCAGTTAACTGTATTGAACTTCAGCCTTTTTATGTCATATCGAACCATGACCTAGCGCTCCATCTACTCAAAGCTGGCGTTCGCATAGTATGTGTGCTTTGCTAACTTTTTTTTTATCTTTAAAATACGCCACAAAGTGAGTATGTAATCATTCTCTAAAACAGTTAATTTTCAATCAATATTGAAAACACATTTGCGACAATCTTAAAAACTGTTAGAGTTATCTAAAATTTTACCTCTCAATTAATTGGGAAAAGTTATTGTTGAAAATAGGCAACTTTAAGCGAATTTTAAAAACCAATTTGCAGTGATCTCAGGAACAGTTGGAATTATCCAAAATTTGCTCAAACTTTGCAAAACAACTCAAATAATTAGAAAAAGTTATTCACGAAAGGAACATAAGTGTGAGCTCTGTTGATGAGGTTAGTTAAGCTTTACTTTGCCTTTGGTTACTTCACTTCTGTTTTTCCTTTGATTAAGTTAGTTCAGTTACGTTTTTCTTTTGGTTTGGTTAGTTCAGTTTTACATGTCCTTCATGGCGGTCTCTGGATTTTGGGGCTTATTGATTGATGGACATAAGTCTAAGCTCTGTTTGTTAGGTTAGTTCGGTTTTACTTTGCATTTGGTTAGTTCAGGTTAATTCAATTATGTTTCCTTTAATTAGGTTAATTAACATATGCTTTTATTTTGATTTAGTCAGTTCACTTATACTTCTACATTAAGGCGACTCATTGGCCCCTTAATATACATACCCGACACTATGTAGGCTATAGAGTGAAGTTGGTTCAGTTTTACTTTGCCTTTGGTGACTTCAGTTCTGCTTTCCTTCGGTTTGGTTAGTTCAGTTTTACTTGCCCTTCATGACGGCCTCTGAGATCTGTTGATTGCTGCACATAAGTATAGGCTCTGTTGATTAGGTTGGTTCAGTTTTACTTTGTGTTTGGTTAGATTATTTCAGGTTAGTTCAGTTCTATTTTTCCTTGGGTTAGGTTAAGTTGAATTATGTTTTTTTCGGTGTGATTAATTGAGGTTAGTTCAGTTTTACTTTTCTTTTGGTTAAGTTAGTTCAGGTAACTGTCTGGTTAGTCTCGTCTGATTATTTAATTATTTTCTCATTTTTCTTTAAATTTGGCTAGTGATGAGCAAAAAAGTCTTGGTCTTGCAATCTTGGTCTTGTTCTTGCATAAAATGCAAGACCAAGACCGACTTTTGCAAGACTGCAAGAAATGCAAGACTGTATTGCAAGACCCTGGAAATCTTGCAAGCAATTACGAAGATTATAATAAAACCTATAATCTATTATGGCACAGTCCCGCGTTTGTTCTCTTCGTTTTGTCACAGTATAAAGAATAATACATTATATTGCTGTAATTATTACTGTATATATTGTGTAATTATTGCATATTCATTCGTTTCACAAAAAAGTGATACGTCTTGCAAAAACTGCATCGTTCTATACCTTTGCTATTGCTAGATACCGAAAACTGCACCGAAGTTAAGACAGCACTACACTAGAAAAGAAAAACTGGGTGGTTCCATTTTCCATTTCAAAAATTAAATTTGACACTTGTATCATTTATTTGACTTACCATGTATAAATAATTAGAAATAGTTTTAAAATGTGCACAAGGCGAAAACCGAGTCGACGGTCGACCTGTACAGGCGTTTTTGCTAAAATCTATTTATTCTGAAAGTTTTTAATATACTCCACAAAAAAATCACTATGAATTCATTTTAATATGATGCACAGACAGAGTGTCTCACATAACTTACAGCCATATCTTATCTCAAAAAGTATAACAGTTAGCAAGAAAACTACAAATACAAAAGTTGCTTGGTTATGGTTGGTTAAGACTTTTTTAATTTATTTTAGTTTGCTATATACAAGGTGGTTCATTTTTCCGCCACTAACTATCTTATATTAAAGGGAATACCCTATATACAGGATTATTCGCGGTCTATGGCAGGTTAGACGTTTACAGAAAACAGGACGTAGGATCGTTTTGAAAATTTGGTCAACTAAGTAAATAGATTTCAGCTATCGATTTAAAAATATTTGCATAATTGCGACGTGACCGTTTATATTGAAAAGTAGCATCAACTTTGGTATTGTAAATGAAATACCCTGCATATTATTGCATTTTAGAATTCTCTTTACAATTGTAAGGAAATTTAATATAACATAACCTATAATGATTTTTATCCGTTTTTGAGATATTAACGTTTGAAATATGAAATTTTTTTTGCACTTTGATAGACCGCACGTAAACGGTTAAAGTTAAAGCAAAGTAATTTTTTCATTTCTAACTTACATTTTCAAGACGAATCTGCAGATTTCATTTGGCAGATGTTAAAAATGTCAAAAAATTTGACATTTGACAAGTTCGGAAAGCATGCTTTCAGATCGATCTTTAAAAGTTAAGATAGAAATGTAAACATTATTTTGCTTTAACATTAACGTTTACAAGTTGCGGTATTTCAAAGTGCAAAAAATGTCATATTCCAATCGATAATCTCAAAAAACGGGAAAAAAACGCATATACCAAATTTTCTTAGAATTTATGGAGAATCCAAAAACGCAATAATATATGGGGTATTTCATTCAAAATACCAAAGTTGCTGCTACTTTTCAATATAAGCGGCAACGTCGCAATTATGTAAATATTTTAAATAAATAGTTCACATCCATTTATTTAGTTGACCAATTTTTCAAAACGATTCTGTGTCCTGTTTTCCATAAACGTAAACGTCTAACCTGCCGTGCCATCGACCGTGAATCACCCTGTCAGGGATTATTTTTAGCAGACCAATACGCAACTTTTTTCCATTTAACCGACTTTGTATCTTCAACGATTGTCAATATCTCTATGTGCATCATTTTAAACTGGACACCCCCTATATATTGTTTTTTACCGAAATGATACGATACAGTTTTGTGTTTGTCATATGTCTGACAGCAATGTATTTGATTAAACATTTCAGTCATTTTAGCTTAAATTGAAGGAAAATTTGTGTATTGAGATTTGAAGTACATAGTCCTGTTTGCACTAATTTCCCATAAATTTAAACTAGGGCTGGCCTTAAATTTTGCACAAATATACATATTGCTTCCAGACGATTTTTCACTTACCATTTTTTTACAGTTTTGACACCAGTGTATTTTATATGGTAAATTTTAAGGTCCACCTTGGCTTAACTTTAAGGGGAAGATGTGCAAACGGCCTTTAACGGTAGTTCAATGCTTTAAGCTTAATTCTTATGCATCCGTCCATTAATTATATTATTTATTGAGTATAGCCTACTTATAGTAGTTGTAGGATACAGAGTAATAAAAATTAAAATTGTTTAGAAATCTTTGTCTTTACCGATTTTAGAGATTGTAAGATTTTTATAAGAAATAAAGGTTCAGAATCGTTTTAAACCGACCGGTGAACTTGGATCCTTGATTTCTAATTCATTTGCAAGACTAGCAAGAGTCTTGTGGCAAGACCAAGACCAAGACCAAGACTCTCCATGCAAGAACAAGACCAAGACCAAGATCACCTTAGTCTTGGTCTTGTTTTGCTCATCACTAAATTTGGCAACACTGCATAGCAGCCGAAGCACTACAATACACATAAGTGTCATCTCATATTTGGTTTATTGGAGGACAAAAAGATTTTCAATTCAATTTCAGGTTGTAATTATTTAACGAAATGAAATGAAAAACAGCCTTATCGATTTTTTATATTTCGACTATAAGAATTTTATTTCACCCTTTTTCGTCCTTTATAACCCTTATTTTATATTCCTAGTTTTTGTTTTGTTTTTCTTAGTGGAGTTGATTAGCGTTCTTCAGGAGAGTAGATGGCAAATGGTATAGCGGGGTGAGGACAGTGAATAAAAAACTTCTACTTAACGCAGAAATTGCCAATTGCCAAAATTGGCAATTTCTGCGTAAAGTAGAAGTTTTTTATTCACTGTCCTCACCCCGCTATACCATTTGCCATCTTTGTTTTTCTTATTAGAGTATCCTATTATACATATACGTATTATACGTTTTTTTTTTTAATAATTTTTGGTACGAATATGAATATTCCGCAAAATACCAACCAGAACCTTCTTTGTCTACACATCAAACAAATTTGCTCTTGCATCAAGCGATAAACTAACACAAAAACGTACTTTTAGGGTAGAACTAATTGTTTAGTCAATACTTTACACCCCGACGTGAGTCATTTTTTTCAACCCTAAATCCACCAATCTGGGGTGGTGCGCTAATCACCCCTACTAGCCTCGGAACGTAATTATGTATCGAAGGGGGGATCGATATTATACACTTTATATATTATAACTCATTTGCTTTGGTCTGGTTTGATGTAACGATTTTCGACCGCATTGTTGGGCCCCGTTACAGTGTATGTTATTATTTAATAAGATTCTTTATTCTATTATTTACCAATCGGGTTGAGTAATGCATGTGTCTGCCCGGCTTCCTGACAATGAGGCGCGTTCCATTGTTCCACGATTTCGATAAAAACGTTCCTTGATGGGACGAAACATGCAAATCGGAAGGCCCCCTTTCACCCCAAAAACTACCGGCAATCTTTAAATCTCTCCTCGAGGCTCAGGTAGCTAATCCTCCCGATGTCGGGTATTAAATTTCTTCATTCGCACCCGATCGGCAATGCGACCTTATTTCATTTCACCAGAGACAGTTACAGCCATAAAGAGACGTATTAAGTTACCAACCCTTTTGTGTAAGGTCCTTCATGTTGCCTGATGTAAAAAGCAGCAGAAATTACATTTACCCCCCCAAAAAAAAAAAAAAATCGGGGGAGCTAATAAAAAGCCTCCTCTATTTGAGTTTTAAAAGCAACACCGATGCCTGTTTTTTTCTCAAAGCGATTTCGAGTAACGAGCCCTCGCGATATCGAAAGCTTCAAAAGGGAGAGAGATTCGCCCTTAGTTTTTAACGTTTTTACCGGAATAGCAATTATGCCACGCGGGGGTAGTTTACAGGCCCCTCGTTTCGGCTGGCGAGGGTGCGCCACGTTGTCAGGTTTTCTAATTAGGATTTGGCAAGGTTGCTTCTTCTTATATCCCTTTCGATTCAATTTAAGAAAAAAATCAGATCAAATTAAGTCCTATACCAGAAGTGAGGTGAGAACTTTAAAAGTACTAAACATTGCCTTAAAATGTGATAGAAATACTTTTTTTTTGTGATCTGCAATGCTCTTTTGATGAATTAATTCGTTCTTTACACAGTAAAAGCATAAAATCCATCGCTGTTGATCGCAGAATGTTTTTTTAACTTAGAGAACATTTTGAGTGTCCTTGAAATTTCAGTACGTTCACTTTGTTCGAAAGTGGTTCTTTTTTTATGTAATGCATTAGTTAAGCATTATTGAACCTGAACTAACCTGCATTAGTTATGCCTGAACTATTGCAGGATAGTTCAAGTTTCCCTCGGGAAAGGTTCCATCAGAAAGAGTTAAAGAAGTAGTTTTCGGAAGGCGGTTTAAATATTTTAAGATAAACTCTTAAAATCAAAAAATATGTTATCATTCCTAGTTACAAGTGTTTTATACAGAGTGGTTCAAAATAAAGAAAAAATGACAAGAACTACGTAGATCGAAGAGTGTAATATGAGAAACAGCTGAAACCTCAAAAGGTATCCATAAGGTTCAAACTTCTTCTAACTGTATAGATTTTACATTCTAAAGCCGTGGTCCAATGAAATTTCTTCCCTCAAAGAAGAACTTGCAAGGGACGATCGAGGGCTTCAAAGAACGTGTTTTGACAGTCCGTGAAACCTTTCACCACAGTCTCTAAGGAACTTTTTAATAAAAATAGTTGACTTAAACTCAAAAAATTGAAAAAAGTTGGACGAGTTTTTAAAATTTTTAACGAATAAACATATAATTTAATTTTTTTCTATACAGGAGGTTTTAAAAAAGCTTGAAGGGATAGTAGAGACAGAGTTTTTTTTCAGTTGTTTAGGCAGAAATCAGGTAAAATTCAAATCGACTAATTTATTGTTTTTGATATGTTTATAAATTTTAACAAAAATAGGTTAAATTTGACGTAAAACCTTAACAAAGCGCGTATTTTTTATTTTTTTGAAAAGTTCAGGCCAGGTTTAGAAGCAAAATCGGTAAAAACTGAAAATGCATGTTAGGATTGGTTGAAAATTGAGCCAAAATTGGTTGAAAATGACTTGAGGCGTCTAAAGAAGCAGATTTCGAGTTTACTGTGAACTAAAATCTGTTAAAAATTACTCACATCATCTAGCATTGCAAATATTTATATTTTCGGGAAAACTCAATTTTAGCACAAATTTAGGCAAAACGTTTAACTTGTTGTTTTTGGTTACGTTACATTTTTGGATCAAAGTAGATTAATTTTTTTCTCAAAACGCCTCAAAATACAAATTTGGAATATTTCTAAACAATGAAGTATGTTAGGTTAGGGTTAAATCCAAAATCGCTAAAAAATGGCTCAAAGAATGTAAAACTTCCAATTTAGAATTTTTAGAGAAATTTAGGTTACGATTAAAGCCAAAATCAGTTAAAAATGATTGAAAGCTTCTAAAAATGCATATTTGAATCTTTCAAATTTGCATAATTTGGTAATTTTAGAGAAATCCAAGTTGGACTTGGGGACAAAATTTGTAAAAACCTGTCGGAAAAATACGAAGTCCTAGAAGTGCAAAAAGCTTTTTTTTTATTTCCGAGATCAAAGTTTTTTTAGTTAAATTCCGAGTGTAAAATCAGAATTTAGTTAAATTCCGAGCTCAAAATCGAGATTTAGTTAAGTTCAAAGTTCAAAGTCGGAATTTAGTTACTTGTTCAAAACTCGGAATTTAACTAAACTCTACGAAAGCGTAGAAGCGCCAACAAGTTTTTTTTTCCTAAATTCCAAGTTCAGAGTCGAAATTTAGTTAAATTCCGAGTTTAAAGTCGAAATTTAGTTAAATTCCGAGTTTAAAATCGGAATTTAGTTACTTGTTCAAAAGTCGGAATTTAACTAAATTCTACGAAAGCGTAGAAGAGCCAACAAGATTTTTTTTCTTAAATCCCGAGTACAGGGTCAGAATTTAGTTAAATTCCGAGTTTAAAGTCGAAATTTAGTTAAATTCCGAGTTCAAAGTTGCAATTTAGTTAAATTCCGAGTATAAAATCGGAATTTAGTTAAATTCCAAGTTCAAAGTCGAAATTTAGTTACTTGTTCAAAACTTGGAATTTAACTAAATTCTACGAAACAGTAGAAGAGCCAACAAGATTAATTTTTTCTTAAATTCCGAGTTCAGAGTCAGAATTTAGTTATATTCCGAGTTCAATGTCGGAGTTTAGTTAAACTCCTAGTTCAAAGTCAGAACTAAGTTAAATTCCGAGTTTAAAATCGAAATTTAGTTAAATTTCGAGTTCAAAATCGGAATTTAGTTAAATTCCGAGCTTAAAATCGAGATTTAGTTAAGTTCAAAGTTCAAAGTCGGAAGTTAGTTACTTGTTTAAAACTCGAAATTTAACAAAATTCTATGAAAGCGTAGAAGGGCCAACAGGATTTTTTTTTCCTAAATTCCGAGTTCAGAGTCGAAATTTAGATAAATTCCGAGTATAAAGTCAAAATTTACTTAAATTCCGAGTTTAAAATCGGAATTTTGTTAAACTCCAAGTTCAAGGTCGGAATTTAGTTACTTGCTCAAAACTCGGAATTTAACTAAATTCTACGAAAACGTAGAAGAGCCAACAAAATTTTTTTTTAAATCCCGGGTCCAGAGTCAGAATTTAGTTAAATTCCGAGTTTAAAGTCGAAATTTAGTTAAATCCCGAGTTCAAAGTTGGCATTTAGTTAAATTCCGAGTATAAAATCGGATTATAGTTAAATTCCAAGTTCAAAGTCGAAATTTAATTACTTGTTCAAAACTTGGAATTTAACTAAATTCTACGAAAGGGTAGAAGAGCCAACAAGATTTATTTTTTCTTAAATCCCGAGTTCAGGGTCAGAATTTAGTTATATTCCGAGTTCAATGTCGGAGTTTAGTTAAACTCCTAGTTCAAAGTCAGAATTAAGTTAAATTCCGAGTTTAAAATCGAAATTTAGTTAAATTCCGAGTTGAAAGTCAGAATTAAGTTAAATTCCGAGTTTAAAATCGGAATTTAGTTAAATTCCAAGTTCAAAGATGGAATTTATTTACGTGTTCAAAACTCGGAATTTAACTAAGTTATACGAAAGCGTAGAAGGGCCAATAATTTTTTTTTCTTAAATCCGGAGTTCAGAGTCAGAATTTTGTGAAATTCCGAGTTCCGAGTTTAAAGGGGGAATTTAGATAAATTCCGAGTTCAAAGTCGCAATTTAGTTAAATTCCGAGTTCAGAGTCGGATTTTAATTAAATTCCGAGTTTAAAGTGGGAATTTAGTTAAATTTAGAGTTTAAATTGTTAGTTAAATTCCGGGGGGGGGGGGGCGAATTTATTTAAATTCCGAGTTCAAAGTCGGAATTTGGTTAAATCTGACTTTAAACTCGCAATTTACCTAAATTACGACTTTGAACTCGAAATTTAACAAAATTCCCACTTTGAACTTGGAATTTACCTAATTTCCGACTTTGAAGTCAGAATTTAAGTAAATTGCGACTTTGAACTCGAAATTTATCTAAATTCCGACTTTGAACTCGAAATTTAACAAAAATTCCGACTCTGAACTCGGAATTTACCTAAGTTCTGTTTTTGAACTCCGAATTTAACTAAATTTCAACAATAAACTCAGAATTTATATAAATTCCGACTTGGATACGAAATTTATTTAAATTGCGACTTGTTGAATTGTGACAATGAGCTCGGAATTTAACTAAATTCCCATTTTGAACTCGAAATTTAACTAAATTCCGACTCTGAACTCGGAATTTAACTAAATGTTGACTTCTGAACTTGGAACTTACCTAAGTTCTGCCTTTGAACTCCGAATTTAACTAAATTTCAACAATGATCTCGGAATTTAACTAAATTCCGACTTGGAACTCGAAATTTATTTAAATTGCTACTTTGAACTCGGAGTTTAACTAAATTCCGACTTTAAACTCAAAATTTAACTAAATTCCCACTTTGAACTCGGAATTTAACTAAATGTCGACTTTGAACTTGGAATTTAACTAAATTCCGATTTTGAACTCGAAATTTAACTAAATTTTGACTGTGAATTCGGAATTGAACTAAATTCCGACTCTGAACTTGGAATTTAACTAAATGTCGACTTTGAACTTGGAATTTACCTAGGTTCTGTCTTTGATCTCCGAATTCTACTAAATTTCAACAATGAACTCGGAATTTAACTAAATTCCGAATTTAACTAAATTTAAACAATGAACTCGGAATTTAACTAAATTCCGACTTGGAAATCGAAATTTTTTGAAATTGCGACTTTGAACTCGGAATTTAACTAAATTCCGACTTTAAACACAAAATTTAATTAAATTACGGCTTTAAACTCCTAAATTTCGACTTTGAACTCGGAATTTAACTGAGTTACACTAGAAAAAAATCCTGTTCGCTCTTCTACGCCTTCATAGAAAAAGAAGCGAACTATACGATGTTTTTTTTTGAGAAATTCAGGTTAAAACTAGGGCTACATTTGGTTAAAAAATTACTTACATCGTCTATAAATTTTTAGATAAATTCACTTTTAGGGTAAAATCGGGAAAATCTGGTGCAAATAACCATGTGTTGTTTTTCGTAAAATTAAATTTTTTATTTTTACGAAATAGTATTTTTATTTAAAACTAAATTTCAACAATGAACTCGGAATTTAACTAAATTCCGACTTGGGACTCGAAATTCATTTAAATTGCTACTTTGAACTCGGAATTTAACTAAATTCCGACTTTAAACTCAAAATTTAACTAAATCCCGATTTTGAACTCAAAATTTAACCAAATTCCCACTTTGAACTCAGAATTTAACTAAATGTCGACTTTGAACTTGGAATTTAACTAAATTCCGATTTTGAAATCGAAATTTAACTAAATTCCGACTGTGAATTCGGAATTGAACTAAATTTCGACTTTCAACTCGCGGTTTAACTAAATTACGACTTTGCACTCGCGATTTAACTAAATTCCTACTTTGAACTCGAAATTTAACTAAATTCCGACTCTGTATTCGGAATTTAACTAAATTCCGACTTTGAACTCCGAATTTAACTAAATTGTGACAATGAACTCGGAATTTAACTAAATTCCCACTTTGAACTAGAAATTTAACTAAATGTCGACTTTGAACTTGGAATTTAACTAAATTCCGATTTTGAACTCGAAATTTAAGTAAATTCCGACTTTGAACTCGACATTTAACTAAATTCCGACTCTGAACTCGGAAATTAAGTAAATGTCGACTTTGAACTTGAAATTTATCTAAATTCCGATTTAGAACTCCCAATTTAACTAAATTTCGATAATGAACTGGGAATTGAACTACATTCCCATTTTCAACAAGAAATGTTACTTAATTTCTATTTTAAACTCGAAAATTAACTAAATTCCGACGATAAACTCGAAATTTAACTAAATTCCGACTTTGAACTCGAAATTTAAATAAATTCCGATTTTCAACTTGGAATTTAACTAAATCCCGACTTTGAACTCGAAATTTAATTATATTGCGACTTTAAACTCGGAATTTAACTAAATATCAACTTTGAACTCGGAATTTAACTGAGTTAAACTAGAAAAAAATCCTTTTCGCTCTTCTACGCCTTCGTAGAAAAAGAAGCAAACTATATGTTTTTTTTTAGATATTCAGGTTAAAATTGGGGCTACATTTGGTTAAAAAATTACTTACATCGTCTATAAATTTTTAGATAAATTCACTTTTAGGGTAAAATCGGGAAAATCTGGTGCAAATAACCTAATTTGATGTTTTTCGTAAAATTAAATTTTTGTACCATAATATTGCAAATGCTAATTTGGAATTTTTCTAGAAAGTTAGATTAGGATTAGAGCCAAAATCGATATACAAAGTTTTCGAAAAGTCCACGTTAGACTTAGAGACAAATTCGGTAAAAATTAGTCAAACGCTCTAAAAAAGGAAAAACTGAAAAGTTTTTTTTTGAAAAATGCAGGTTAAAACTAGGTCAAAATCGATTAAATAATTACTTACATCGTCTATAAAGGCAAATACAAAAAGTTCTCTAACATGTTGAACCTTGCTCTAAAATTAGCAGAAATGCTATATTTTTGTGATCTAAAATGGTCTATTGAATAAATTCGTTTTTTCCATAGTTAAGGCGTAAAGTCCTTCAATATGCATCGCAAAATGTTTCTTTTTAAACAGTTAAATAAAATGTTGAGGCTTTTTGAGAGCGCTTGAAATTTCAGTAGTTTTACATTTATTTGAAGTGTTTTTTCGCACTTTTTTTGCGTAAAGAGTTGGTAGTTTTATCCTTTCTCGCAGAACACACATTAGAACTGTACTATTTACAGGCTGATTCTAAGAAAAAGAAAAATAAATAAGTTTTATGTGATTTTTGGGGTTTCTGAAACATATGTGTGTACCGAAATGGTTAATATAAATTATTATATAAAACGACGTTTAAAGGTATCTACTGATATTTCTAGGAAATTCCAGACATATGGTGAAATGTTTGAAAACAAGCGATTAAAAATTTGTTTATTTGAGTTCAAATATAAATCACCCATCACTTTGCACGGTGTTACTGAATGTGTGTTCTTCAGTCTTTTTATTGATCTTTGTCGGATCGCACTTCGGGATGAGATAGCCCTGAGGAGTACTAAACGTACAATCGAAACGTTCAGATTTTTTTTAAAATAACTGACAGAATATTTTTTTTGTCTGCTACCCACAACATCTGCAGGTCTCAAAAATAAATCACCGTTCAAAATACCTGTTTACCTTAAGCGACTGAAAATTTATTTTGCTTAAACTTATTATTAGTATGTTGAAATTTCCTTTGCGTTCGTATTAATAAATCTTTTTGAGTTACATCTGGAGCTGTACCTGTTGATTTTCACTATATCTCTAGCTCTGATCACTGTATCTCTAGCTCAAAGCAGTCAAAAAATAGTGCATCGATAGTGTCAAGTGGAGAAATGATTATGGATTATCGACCAATTTTATTACATAAAACAAAGTTGTAAAAACTCCCTGAAACTGCCAAAACGCTTGATTATTAGTAGAAAACTGGCTTGTGATCGGTGGAAAAGGGCAAAAAGGATGCATTATTAATATTGTTTGTCTGGCTGAAATTGACTCTCCAGTTAACAAAAATTAAGGTCTTAGAACCCTACATACAGGGCAATTCAGAAGCACCCTGACAACCTTCAGAATGTTATAGCTGGCGTCGAAGAAATCAATAAATGTTTAAATGAAAGTAACGAAGCTCACAATATCATTGTAACGCTGGTTTATTAGAACCTTTTATCTGAATATAAAATTTACCTGAATTTAAATTGAATCATCCTGTATATGAGTTCCCTAAAATTCGAGTCGAATAAACTGCGTGCCTGCTGGCGTTACGTGTGTGTGAATGCATTCAAACAACCGCAAGTTGGCAGTCAAAACTTAGAGGCAGCAATCGATATATCGATCAGCACGGACCAACTGTTGAATCAGGGGGTCAGAGGGTGAAGCAGCGGTCAGTTCGGGGGGGTACACCTGTGTGTATGAGTGTGTGTGTGTGCACCCCCGTTTACGACGAGGCCAAACGAGAAAAAGGACGTGTACGCCGACAGGTTGCGGGGTTTCATTCATGGCCCCGGAGGTCGATCACGCATCGAGTCTCATTCCTAATCATGCAAATATTATGGACCCCATAAACCTGGATGGAAAAGAAACATTCAAATCATCCACGCGACCATGTACCACTCGTTGTAGTTTCACGGCCCGCAACATGCCCATATGGTCGGCCCCGGCCCATCAGTGCGACAGGTGCCTACTCTTTTACACGCATATTGCGTGTCTTCATATGCAAAACACCTCGTATATGCTAATGGTTGTCACCCATACGGGGGAGCTTCCTCTGGTGGAGGCACCTTTTTGGCTTTTCAGTTTTCTATGTTGAAATGCAAATTTCACTTTGCCGTATGCATTTATGCAAATCGCTTATTAACTAGATTTAAATGTGGACTGTGGACCAGCCGAAGGTTCGATGACGGGGTCTCGACGTGGCGGGATGGTAGTTGGCTGGGCCACTTTGTCGTGTGGCATATATGCATGGAATATGACGATAAGAAAAAAAGTGTAATAGAAATTGAATTAATTATGGGTGGTGGTATTTGCGCTATGCACGGGTGACAGCATAAGTGTGCAATTTTAGCATTAGAATTACGGACTGGGGCTTTGTGCGTTTGGGCACGCTTTAGCCGAATATTTGATCAGTTTCTTTCTATTTTATTTAGCCTAAACCACTGAGGATGTTGTATAGTGATTTAGTACTGCTAAAAAAAATAAGTGAAAATTTTGTGATCGTGAAGCGCGTATTTGTGATCGTGGAAACTTTCTTAACCTGCTAAGGCAACCAAAACAAAAGGAAACATTTTACCCATAATAGTCCTGGAGAACTTCGTAGTGACAGTGATTTTGACGTTCTTGTCAGGTTTAGTTTTGTCAAGATCGATCATTGAATTTTTTAATGACTGTTTTGGTAGTCTTGATGGACTGTGAAAATACTGAGTATAGGCTCAGAATGATTCTAGATTTCTCTCAGCAAGCACGTCGCTAGTTTTGACTTCATATATTTATTGTAAGGTGTCCAAAAGGATTTTCAAGAGAAAAATCAAATAGTCAATATAAGTGAAACTTTTCAGTAACTTTTGAGTCTTAAAGCCGTTTAATAAAGTTAATGAAATATTATTTCGGCCACCCAGTATTGTATATAAGCCGTGCGCTTCAAGTTCACACTTGAACGATCAATCTATAATAAACCCGAAAGTTCGTTAGAGAGCTCATTGTCAACATCCGGAAACCATCTCTAGACCTCATTTGATTCACAATCGATCTCGCCCTTAGAGTAAAGGTTTCCTCACATGTGCGACCCGAAGGATCATCTCGTACAAAAAGGATTTTAGGGCATTTATTTTAGCCCCGGGATGAACAATATGTAACATATTTCAACCCTCCGGGGTGGTATATTCGAAATCTATCCATTGAAAGGGTGATTTTTGTAGGTCGGTTGCGATACAGGTAATTTTCTCATTGCCGGCGGTCTCGAAGATGAAACTAGATTTTTGTTGTTCGAAGTTGTATGGTAAATCAGAAGAAATATCTAGAATATTAGGGTTTAGTTTCATGGAATCCTAGAGTAGTTGAAAAGAAAACATAAGAGATAGACCATCGAAATATGCCTTAGTTATAGAAAAAATAAGAATTATACTCAAGCATGTACGTACATTTATACAATGAACCAAAACACTCATCATAAAGAAATAAAAAAAAATGATCATAAATTAAGATTATCACTTTAGATCAGCCTAGAGTCTCTTCTAGGAAGTAACGAAATCCTAGGTGGATTACCATTTACTTTCAAATTGCTTACAACAGTAATAACTTCAATGACAAAATCAATCAAAACCAATGCATTAATTAAATTTTGAATAAGTAGGGATTAAAATAAATTGAAATTTTTTAAAATAAGTTGTATTTTGGAAAATCCCTCGTAACCTGTTTGCCTGCTTTAGAGGGCTTAAATGCAAATTTCTGGAAATTATAGTTGAGCTGTAGCTCAACCAAACGACGTAACATATTTCTGGACTCAGTTACTATATCTACGGAACAGTTGGAAGAAAATTAACAGAAAAGTAACTTAATTTTCTTAAAAATGTTTTTAAAACAGGTAATTTCGAGACAGCCCTTGTAGTTTTTTTCCAGATTGATTTTTTTTTTATAAAGCCTGTAAAGTTATTAAAGAGATAATAAAGCATTCGATTAGCTTAAGAATTTTAATATCGCTTAACTTCGAATAAATTCGGAAAATGTTCGAAAAAAGGGGTAGATTTGAGGGTCTATCTCCGAAAATGTTGCACCTACGGAACTCAATTCGAATGAATTTAAGCTCTAAAGAGGCTTTTTTCAAAATGGTCAAAAAACGCGATTCTATAATGCTTAAAAATCGACCTCCGAAGGAGTCTATCTCCGAAAATATTGCACCTATTGCACCTGCGAAGCTTCCGGTGATGGGAGGTGACAGAGGACATCAAGAAGAGGAAAAAACAGTTGAATTCACTCCGATCAGTCAAGACGTTCTCAAGTTACAGGCGGTCAAAGTTGAGAATTGAGAAAAAAGTCGTAATACCCCCCTCCCCTTTGGATATTTTCAAAAAAATTTCGGAATATGTTTTTTGCTGTTTTTGATCGGAATGGCACTCTTGCAATCCCCTAGGAACGTAACAAACTCAATGAATTCACTCTCTAAACACTTTTAAAAAAGGGGTAAAAAAAACGCGATTCTAAGAGTGCTTAAAAACTGACCTCCAAAGGAGTCTATCTCCGAAAATATTGCACCTACGAAACTTCCGATGGCGGGAGGTGAAAGGGGACATCGAAAAGAGGAAAGAACAGTTGAATTCACTCCGATCGGTCCAGGCCTTCTCAAGTTACAGGCGGTCAAAATTGAGTATTTAGAAAAAAGTCGTAGTACCCCCCTCCCCCTTTGGACATTTTTTTTTTGCTGTTTGGCAACCTTGCAATCCCCTAGGAACGTCACAAACTCAATTCGAATGAATTTAAGCTCTAAAGAGCTTAAATTTAAGCATTTTTAGAGCGGTTTTTAAGCGGCTTTTAAGCATTCTATAATGCTTAAAAATCGACCTCCGAAGGGGTCTGTCTCCAAAAATATTGCACCTGTTGCACCTACGAAACTTCCGGTGGTGGGAGGTGAAAGAGGACATCAAGAAGAGGAAAAAACAGTTGAATTCACTCCGATCAGTCAAGACGTTCTCAAGTTACAGGCGGTCAGAATTGAGAAAAAAATCGTAATACCCACCTCCCCTTTGGACATTTTTAAAAAAATTTCGGAATATCTTTTTTGCTGTTTTTGATCGGAAAGGCACGCTTGCAATGCCCTAGGAACGTAACAATACTCAATCCGAACGAATTTACTCTCTAAAGAGTTTTTTTAAAAATTGTCAAAAAACGCTATTCTAAAAGTGCTTAAAAATTGACCCCCGAAGGGGTCTATCTCCGAAAATATTGCACCTACGGAACTTCTGACGGTGGGAGGTGAAAGAGGACATAAAGAAGAGGAAAAAAGAGCTGAATTTCCTCCGATCGGTGGAGGCCTTCTCGAATTTCAGGCGGTCAAAGTTGAGAATTGAGAAAAAAAGTCGTAATACCCCCCCCCTCCCCTTTGGACATTTTCGAAAAAATTTCGGATTTTTTTTTTGCTGTTTTTGATCGGAATTGCACGCTTCCAATCCCCTAGGAACGTAACAAACTCAATTCGAATGAATTTACTCTCTAAAGAGTTTTTTAAAAAAATGGTCAAAAACTTCCGATGGTGGGAGGTGAAAGAGGACATCAAAAAGAGAAAAAAAAACATCCCCTTGTTTCTTTAATGGGTACTTCTTCCACAACTTGTTCTGCAATTTCTTCATCTGGCACGTCAGGCTTAACTTTTTTAGTTGTAACTTCTGATGCCTTGAACTTTCCTCTGATTGCTCTTAAGAAAAGTTCTTTTAATTTTCTTTACAGGCTTTTTGCTTTCAACTGAAGGTTCTTCCGAAATTTCGTCTTCCTGTTCAAAGAGTTGCTTTTTCATTAGCTGTTATTCAACTTGCTCTTCTCCGGCTTTTTTCTTGACGATTTTTTTTCTCTTAATTACGACAAGAAAACAATTTTTGTATAACTTGAGAACTACTAGACCGATTTGGGTAATTCTACAGTTTTTTTCTTTCCTTATTATCTGCTTTCAAATACTGCAAATGGCACTATTTAAGTTTGGTTAATGCTTCATAGTTTGGAAGCTTTCCTTTCTCAACAATCTGCTCAGGGGTTTCTTCTTCTGGTATCACTGGTTTATTATCTTCTATACTGACCAATTCAAGAACTTTTTCGACTGTTGCTTCTTGAGGCAGAAGTTCCTCTTCCTGAGCTTTTAATTTGATGCCCTTCTTTATAATCTTTTTGATTCTAGTTTTCTCTCTGTCATGTTTCTTAATTTCCATATCAACATCAGGACTTTCGAAGGTAACAATAGTGTTATGATCGTTTCCGCTCCTACCTTGAAAAGCTCTCTCATCTTTTTTGTACGGTTTGATTTCTTCGCCTCCTTCTGAAGGTTTAGGTTTCTCTTTCTTCTTTAGTTTGATTTCTGGTACCTTTTTGATTCCTTGCCGTTTAGGTACACCAAGTTTCAATTGTTCAATAGTTTTGGGAGCTTCATTTTGCCCCTTCTTTTTGGGTTTCTTGACTTCTCTTCTTCTTGTGGTATCTGTCTTCTCCGTAGGGTTAGGGCAATTCAAAATTTTCTCGTTTTGCGGATTTATGATCACGATGAGAGGTGAAAGAAGACATCAACAAGAGGAAAAAACAGTTGGACTCACTATGATCGGCCGAGGCGTTCTCAAGTTATGGGCGGTCAAAGTTGAGAATTGAGAAAAATGTCGTTATCCCCCCCTTTCGGACATTTTCGAAAAAATTTCGGAAATCTTTTTTTCTGTTTTTGATCGCAATGGCACCATGCAATCCCCTAAGAACGTAACAAACTCAGTTCGAATGAATTTAACTTCAAAAAGGCTTTTTTAAAAATGGTCAAGAAACACGATTCTAAAAGTGCCTAAAAAGCGACCTCCGAAAGGGTCTATCTCCGAAAATATTGCACCTACGAAACTTTCGATGGTGAGGGGTGAAATGGGACGTTTGCAATCTTCTTGCAATTTCGAGAAATTCTTTTTTTGCAGTTTTTGATTGGAATGGAACGTTTGCAATCCCCCAAGAATGTAATAAACTGAATTCGAATGAATAATAACCTCTAAAGAGTTTTTTTTTTAATATGGTTAAAAAACGAGAAATGGATTTAATGATTCCAAGAATCTCTCGAATTATCCTTTTTTAATGTTCGAATTTTTCTATGATTAACTTAGAGCTTAGAGGCTCCCCAACTGACTTTTAAAACTGACAATATAAAATGAGTTTTCAGCACCACTAGTCATCCTTATGATCATTTCCACAGCCTGCTCCTCCAAGACCTCCAAGAGAGGAATTTAATTTTTTTCAGTCGAACAATTGAATTCCTCGGATCGCTGCTGGGGGGCGAAAGGGTATCTCGTTCCCGTCCGGTTTTAATTAACTCGTGCACTAAATGTTTTAAAAACATGAGGCCAGTGGAACGTCGTCGGTCTATCGATCGGCGACGACGCTGAAAAAAGCCAGCGTCGCGGCGCTAAGTGCTAGTGTGGCATGCACGCCATCTTAGCAAACCGCAATTAAAAGTTGCTGCCCCCCCGCGCTCTATCCCTCCTGGCCCGTTAAATGAGGGTGCCTTTTGGGCCTCTGCAACGATTTCCACCACCGGTTATACACTCTTTATACTATAAACCGGGAAGGATTTTGCTTTTTTGATAACGCTGATTGTCTGTGGTAAAGTCTTGAAGATAGAAGAGAGTTGTGTATATTACACACTCTCAGCACAGGACTGGTTGAACCGTTAAAAGTTTTTTGCGGCCCTTGGCGCAATGGAGTGTCGCCCTTTGAAGGGATCCGGACTGCACCGCCACAATGCACTGGCCGCTTTGTGTTTACGACCGTTATTTGGACACTTCAGCGCCTCTGGTTTTTGCCTTGCATCAGCTTCCAACTTTGGGTTTCTTTTTTTTTTGTTACACCTGTATGCCACGGTCGTGTTTTATTACGTGCCCTTCTTGGACGAATCAACAAGAAAGACAAAATGCGTTTTAAGCACCAGACAACAATGACAAGTTCTATTCGGGCTCATAACAGCGCTCCTAATTACAAAATAATAGCGGGTAATTAAATAATTAAATCGCTTCCTGTAAAATCAGACCGACCAAAACCAAATAGCATTTTAATTGTCGCGCACAACATAAAATCGAGCCCGGATAATTACCCCTCCCGGTAATTATCATAGCCGGCAACACCGGATAAACAATTATAAAGAAAATCATCAATAATAAAAAACGAGCCTGACACGAAACCTAAATGAATATAAAATTGTCATGAGATTGTTAAGTGTAATTATCGCGGTAGAAATAACACGTAGCTCGGAATATGTATATGCGACAATTCTTTTTTAATCGCAGCGATTATGACTGATGGGATCATATTAAGGAGTTTCTCGAATGGTTTTTTTTTGCCTCAAAATAGACCGTTAAAACTAATTTTAAATCACAATTATTGCTCCTTCTGGACCTTAACCTGCCACTGATAATCAGTGTTGCCAACTCGAAAATTTTAATTTGCTCATTGAATTTGAACCATTGAAAATCATAAACCTAAACCATTGAGAATCCTCTCTGTAATCCTCGGCGATTTGCATAACGCAGCATAACATAATTAATATCATGTTTGGCTTAATCTTCTAGAGCAATCCGAGAGTATCTCTATTCTCTACTCTCTGAGTCAGATTTTAAAGTTAGAAAGGTTTTCAAATTGCTCTAGAACATCAAACCGAAAATGCTATAACAAAAAATTAAATGACATAGTTATTTTCCTAACTAGTGCGGGAAAGACACTTTCCGCACGAGTTAGGAACAATATTTTTTCTACGAGCCAATTCATTGTAACATATACAAGGAATAAACATACAATACATAAACAACTTTACCTTTGTCAACAGTATGACAGCTGAATTTATCAACAATCAATTGGTTGTTATGACAAAAACTTGGTGTGATTGTTGGCGTGACGTAATGTTTCAGGCATGAACTGGTGATATTGGAATAACAAGTACGTATATTATAGGTACATTTTGTATCAAAAATCGACAAAGGCAAGCATAATAGTTCCTTAACATAGATAAAAATGTTGGCACGGTTTTAAGGCAGATGCACCTATCTAGATAGACAGACTATAAAGTCTAAATTATATTATAGTCATTCTTGAAATATTTACTTTCCCGCACGCCAAATTTACTTTCACACACGCCGTGCGGGAAAGTAAAGCTTTCGAAAACAAAATGCGTGCGGGAAAGTGACATAATAAGCACGCTCGTAGAAAACATAAATATCTCACTGTTGGAAGGACTTTTAAAAATCTGGAACGTAGCCGTGACTATTTTTCTATGCAGCGTATGCGGTAACCAGGGGCAACTGTCAAATATTTGGGGGCACTACGTTCGAAAGTTGGCAGTTTTCGTCACTGACTTTGTGGTTCAAGTAAAGACAATATCGGTACATATTCAAGTGTTAAAAGGGATTCTTCAATGGCTAACCAGTAGAAGCGTTAAATTTAGTTTTAGGCATTCTTGTCATTTATTTCACAACAAAACATCGCGTACGAGAATGACAATTAGTAGCACTTTCTTAAGTTGCCCTTGAAGCAACGGACAATTGGGTCTACTAGAATCAAAACCCTTTAAATTAACTTTTGATCAAAATTTTTGAGTTAATTTTAAAATAAATTAGTCAAACCGACGGTACAGATTAATCAGATTACTATTAAACAATTCGAAACCAACTGATAGTTTTTGTTAGAAATTATTTAAACAGTTTTCTGAAAATTTAGTTAATGCGGATTTAGTGGAAAGCTAACGATTATGCCGGCATAGTTTAATATATTATTTAATTTTGTTTCATAAATATATAACAAATTCAAAAAATTGATTGCAAAATTCTTACCCTATTTTTGGGCCACCCGTGCTCAGTTACTATTACAGATAGATATTTACTAATTGCCTGAATGTGTGGCTTCATTCTTCTACTTTCTTATTAGTATCTTATTAGTATTTACTTTAAAACTTTTTATTCAAAATTTTTTGTCTACACCAATGAGCTAGTATTTTACATCTGAAAAGACTTTCCTGTTTTAGAGTTTTGACCCCACTTTTTGAGTAGTAGGCACCTAAAAAATGGCTGGATATTCGCCAGAACTAAATATAAATTAAACATTTTTTTTTTCAATTCTCATTTTTTTCAACTTTCAATTGTGAAAATATTTCCATTTTTAACTTAAAATTAGTCAACAATTTTTTTATCTGTTTGTAGAGAAATCTGAAGAAAATTAAAATCTACAAACGCCACCACTTTATAGTGCTTAATGTATTTTGAGAAACCTGGAGAAATCAAGAAATTATAGAAAAAATAAGTTCAAAGGAGGTAAGTAGAGGCATGGACGCACAAAATACAAACTTGGCGACCAAGAGAAACAAGAAGAAGCGCGGGAAGACCCCAGAAGAGATGGCGAGACGATATCCAAAGGATAGCAGGGAGAAACTGGATGAAAACAGCGATAAACAGAGAGACATGGAGAAATTTGGAAGAGGACTACATCCAGGAGTGGATGAATGCAGTCTGAGGAGAAGTAGAGGCACACATTTTAAAATATTTCTGATTTCTGGCTAAAAGCGTCTTAAAGCTTTAACAACTTTGCTAGAAGGTTTTTCTTATGGGATCAAATTTTTTCTAAAAAAAAAAATCAATTTTTGGCCAAGAATAATAGAAATATATGAAGTATTAAAAAAAAACAGAAAGGAAAACTTAACAAATAAGTGACAAGGAAGAGAAGGGGACATAATTGTAATTGTCTCTGTAATTTTCGTTGTAGGACTGTCACAGGAAATAATTATAATAGAGACAGGTAAATGTCAAAAAACTAATTACACAAAATATAAAGGCGACACTGAAGAAGAAACTGAATTGTTACCATTGAAGAAAAAGAAAAATTTAAAAACTTTGCTAAAAGATTTTTTTTTATCAAAATTTCCTCAACAAAAATTGATTTGGGGCTTGTTAGTGAAGTTCCATTTCGGACCGAAACTAAAAATAAACACCCACCCACTACCAAAAAATTGAACGAAACAAAAATATGAACAATAAATGCACAGTAACAAATAAACAATATTAATTAAAGTATCTACTCGAAAAGCATCGAAAATAAAAAATCTGAAATAACTAGAAAAGTATACAAAAAAATATGGCAATTATTTACAAATATAAATTAAAAAATTTAACATTTCTGATTTTAGGCCAAAAATAACTCAATAGAATGAAAACCTAATGAAAAGCCTAATTTAGATCATTGAAAAAAAAAATCAAGGAACAAAAAGTTGAACGGAACATGATAAAAAAATAATACAGTACAAAGGAAAAAGAAAATAACAATGGTAAAAAAACTTAAAAAAAGACAAAGAAGAGAGAGGACAAGTAGAAGGCAAACAACCCCACACACAACAGAAAATTTTGTTCGTTACTTAGAGGAGGAAGAAATAGGTACCTAAACTTTCGGATTTTTTTTGTAAAACAGATGCACACAACAATCAGAAGAAAAAAAATTTAACAAAAAAAGAGTACCTTAAAAGAGGGTTGTTAAAAACCTAAAAAGGGAATAAAGAAGTACAAATTGAAATTGTCACTACAGAGGAAAAGGCAAAAAGCTTCAAGCAATTGAAGACCTTTTCAAGACCTTAGAATATGCAATCTATATCTATATATCATGTGGAAGATGGTACAACTTATACTATTGAAAAGTTACCAGAAGAAGTGCAGGAAACTACAGTTCTAGAAGAAGTTATTCTAAAAGAAAAAAACAAGAAAACGAAGGAAAAGCTGAAATTGTTACTGTTGAGAACGAAAAAAAAATGGTCATCAAGAAAACGACAAAACAAACTGAAATTGTTACTAAGAAGGAGGAAGGACAGTTACCAGAAATTGGACCAGGTTGGTTACCAGGACATTACCAGTTTTACAAATATATGGATTCTAAAACTTTTTGCGTAGCATAATGAAGAAAAGAGATTTGTTGTGTGATGAATTTGTGACATATCGGTAGAGGAGAAGGGGCGGGGGGCGGGGGTGTTATTATTCGCTAATTGTAGAAATGTTAGTCTAAGATTATTGTTTTATCAAGTTATTTTTCACAAATCCAATTTATTTGATTTTTATATGAAAATATTACCTCCCTGAATTGAAAAAAAGAAGTGTAATTTAAATGTGAAAACATGTTTGTTCAAAGGGCTAAATAGAATTAACTCGTTTTCAAAAAGAGAATGAAAATCAAGTATATTTTGACGAAATGGAATTAGAAATAGAATTAGAAAAAAAGTCTGACTCTAGAGACAGGCTTCTCCAGAAAGTGCGTTAGGGAACATGCCCAGATTTTTATGTCGTGACCCAATCCAACCAGATATTTGGGTAGTTTTTTCAAAAATTGAGACTCAATACCATCTATTTCCTTCTTATCAATCTTATCTATCATCTATTTTCCCTTTTTAATTTCTATGGTAAATGTGGAAATTTTTAATATAATATTATAGATGGAACGTAGCCGTGACTATTTTTCTATGTGGCGTATGCGGTAACCAGGGCAACTGGCAAATATTTCGGAGAGCTACGTTCGAAAATTGGCACTTTTCGTCACTGACTTTGTGGTTCAGATAAAGACAATGTAGATTAGGTAAATATTCAAGTGTTAAAAGGGATTTTTCAATGGCTGACCAGTAAAAGCGTTAAATTTAGTTTTAGGGCTTCTTGTCATTTATTTCACAACAAAACATCGCGTACGAGAATGACAATTAGTAGCATTTTCTTAAGTCGCCCTTGAAGCAACGGTCAATTGGGTCTACGAGAATCAAAACCTTTCAAATAAATGTCAAATCAAAAATATGAAAGCCGTATTTTTGTTTACATATTTTTGAGTTGATTTAAAAATAAATTAGTCAAACCGACGGTACAAATTAATCAGATCACCGTTAAACAATTCGAAACAAACTGATAGTTTTTGTTACAAATTATTTAAACGTTTTCTGAAAATTTAGTTAAAGTGGATTTAGTGGGAAGCTAACAATTATGCCGGCATAGTTTAATATATAATTTAATTTTGTTTCATAAATATATAACAAACTCAAAAAAATGATTGCAATATTCTTACCCTATTTTTGGGCCACCCGTGCTTAGTTACTATTACAGATAGATATTTACTAATTGCCTGTGAAAATGTGGCTTCATTCTTCACTTTCTTGTTAGTATCTTATTAGTATTTACTTTAAAACTTTTTATTCAAAATTTTTTGTCTACACCAATGAGCTAGTATTTTACATCTGAAATGACTTTCCTGTTTTACAGTTTTAGCCCCACTTTTTTAGCAGTGGGCACCTAAAAAATGGCGGCGATATCCGCCGGATCTAAATATAAGTTAAAAATTATTGAACTTTTTTTTTCAATTCTCAATGGTTCTTTTCGGTGTTTTTTTTTTTCAACTTTCAATTCTGAAAATATCTCCTTTTTAAACTTAAAATTAGTCAACATTTTTTTTTTTCTGTTTGTAGAGAACTCTGAAGAAAATTAAACTCTACAAGCGCACCGACTTTATAGTGTTTAATATATTTTGAGAAACCTGGAGAAATCAAGAAATTATAGAAAAAATTTGTTCAAAGGAGGTAAGCAGAGGCACACATTTTAAAATATTTCTAATTTCTGGCTAAAGGCGTCTTAAAGCTTTAACAACTTTGCTACAAGAGTTTTCTTTCGGGACCAAAAAAAAATCAATTTTTGGCCAAAAATAATAGAAATATATGAAATATTAAAAAAAAACCGAGAAAGAAAAACTTAAAAAATAAGTGACAAGGAAGAGAAGGGCACATAATTGTAATTGAAAAGGAAGGCAAACATCAGTAATTTTTGTTGAAGCACTGTCTCAGGAAATAGTTATAATAGAAAAAGGAAAATGTCAAAAAATTAATTACAACAAATATAAAGGCGACAAAGAAGAACAAACTGAATGGTTACCATTGAAGAAAAAGAAAAATTTTAAAAACTTTGCTAAAAAAGTTTTTTTTTCTGATCAAAATTTCCTCAACGAAAATCGATTTTTGAAGTTCTATTTCGGACTGAAACTAAAAATAAGCACCCACACATTACCAAAAAATTGAACGAAACAAAAAAATGAACAATAAGTGCACAGTAACAAATAAACAATATTTAATTAAAGTATCTAGTCGAAAAGCATCGAAAATATAAATCTGAAATAACTAGAAAATTATACAAAAAAAATATGGCAGTTATTTACAAACATAAATTAAAAATTAAAAAAATTGAAAATTTTTTATTTTAGGCCAAAGCCGTTTCAAAATTTTCAAAATTTGCTAAAGCAGTAGGTTGTTGAATCATATACGGGGTATTTATATATATTTATATAGTTCATTATAAAAATTCATCTTGCAGGCTATGAAATTTTGACAAAAAAGGATGACATAGTCAAAGTAAATGGACTTTGGTTTCCGCATCCTTTCCTTTTGACACTTCACAGCCAACTAGATGAAGTTTTATAATGAACACCCCGTATATTTCAATAAAAATTGATTTTTTGACTCGTTGGTGTTCTATTTCGGACTAAAACCGTTTAAAAAAATTGAAACATCATAAATCATTAATTGTAAAAAAAAAAGCTTTTGGACCAAAATTGTTTCAATGGAAATCAATTTAGATTATATTACAAGTGTTTACTGGTTAATTTACTTTGAGTCAAAATTACCTCAAATAAATAAAAACGCATTTAGATCAATTAAAAAAATATATGTGAAAAAAACAAAAAATGCTAAAACGTGACAAATAATGAAATAGAAAATTATAAACAATATATAATAAAAATATTAAAAATGAAAAATTATAAAAAAGCACCCAAAAGAAAAAAAAATATGAAAAATATGTTTAAAAAGGGTATAGAAAGTTAGATAACACAAATTCAAATTTTTTCTAATTTTTTGCCAAAATAGGGTAGAAATTTGTAAAAAAAAGACGGACCAATTTGTTTTTTCATTCAAAATAGGAACTTTTTCTGCACACAACAATCGAAGAGAAAGTATGTAAGAAAAAAGAGTACCTGAAAGACGGTTGTCAAAAAAACAAAAAGACACAATAAAGAAGTACAAATTGAAATTGTTACTACAGAGGAAAAGGCAAAAAGCTTCAAGCAATTGTTACAATTGAAGACCTTTTCAAGACATTACAATATGCAATCTAAATTGTTTTCTGGGCCTTAAAGCTATGGTCTAATGGACTTTTTTTCCTTCCAATGGAATTCCATCCTTCCCGACGTTGACTAGTTCGACTGTGGTGACCTCTGTGGCTCGGTATACATTGGCACCACAAAACGCAGTGTCAACACAAGGTTTAAGGAATACAAGAGGAGTTGCAGGCTGGGACAAACACACAAGCCAGCAGTAGCAGCTCTCTCCGAAGGTCACGACTTTCTTTTCAACGAGGTGGCTTTCTTATATCAATCGCAGCGTTTCTATTCGAGACTAAAGGGTGAGGCCTTTGAGGTCTTTAAACATGACAACAATTTCAACAGAAAGAACGAAATTACGTTTCTAAATGCAGACTGGAAGCGAGTTGTACGACATACTTCAAGTGCGCCGAAACCCCGCGACACCACCCCCCCCACCCCAGTCCCTTCACTGCAGCGTGGCGGCGGGGAAATAAATACCATGGAGATCACCATAGTCGAATCAGTCAATGTCGGGATGCACGGGAGATCACTTCGCCCTATTGCCTCATCGTCTTTGTATAATGTCTGCCGCAGCTGTTGACGAAACTTTAGGAATTCAATTCGATCATGGCTTCAAAGCCCACAAAACACCTTAGATTGTGTTTTGACCGGTCGTGAGAGCCTTCACACTTCACAGTCTCATTTGAATATGCTTTTGAGAAAAGTGTTTAGTTAAAAAACTAATTAAAAAACGAATTTTAAAGAAGAATTAGGACGTCCAAGAAGAACGGACACAAGCTGTAACAATAGAGGAGGCTGAAAAAGGGTTACGCACTGAAGAAAGACCTGAAGACTCGCAATATCAAATTCTAGAACTGCTCGATGGTGTTCAAGATCACGAAGTAACAAAGATGCAAACTGTAAAAAGTAGAGTAATTGATAAAAAGAAGAAGAGTGACAAAGAGGACAAGTATTGTGAATGTAGTGGAAGAAGGCTGAAAACCTCAAACTACTGTCAGGTGGAAGATAGTCCAACGTATACTATTGTAAAGTTAACAGAAGAAGTACAGGAGGCAACAGTTCTAGAAGGAGTTATTCTAAAGGAAAAAACCGTGAACAAGAAAACGAAGAAAAAGCTGAAAAGGTTACTGAGGAGCAGGAAGGAAAATCACCAGAAATTGGATCAGCTTTTTCTTCGTAGAGAAAGTTCTTCTCTTCTTTTTCTTCGTAGAGAAAGTTCTTCTCTTCTTTTTCTTCGTAGAGAAATAACGTAATGAAGAAGTTACATTTTTTGTGTGATGAATTTGTGACATATAGGGGTGAAGGGGGGGGGGGATTATTATTCGATAACAGGAAACTAGTCTAAAATTATTGTTTTATCAAGTTGAGAAATCAGCATTTTTCACACACCTCACTTACTTGATATTTATATGAAAATATTACCTCCCTGAAATGAAAAAAAAAGTGTAATTTAAATGTGAAAACATGTTTGTTCAAAGAGCTAAACAGAATTAACTCGTTTTCAAAAAGAGAATAAAAATCAACTGGATTTTGACAAAATGGAATTATTAGAAATAGAATTAGAAAAGAAGTCTGTCTCTAGAGCCAGACTTCTCTAGAAAGTGCCTTAGGAAACATGCTCAGATTTTTATGTCGTGACCCAATCCAACCAGATATTTGAGTAGTTTCCTCAAAAATTAAGACTCAATAATCATATATTTCCTTTTTAATTTCTATGGTAAAAGTGAAAATTTTTAAAGTATTAAAAGTGGTCTTTGAAATATCTAGGGAAGGACGTAAATTACAGGACATTTATCCCTAATGGCTAAAAAGTCGCAATCAAAAGCCAAAAACGACCGCCAGATTTCCTCTCCCTGTTCTCTTCTTCGTCCTTTCTCATTTACGCCCTCGTTTAACTAATAAAAGTCAATTAGACAGCTCATGATTATAAACCGGCAGTGTTTAAAGGGCGGCAGAGTTTGCATAACGGGGATGAAAGGGGTAATTAAGGGCCTGTCGGGCTATTAATTAAAAACCAACTGTTGCCTGCGATGTTTAAAACAGTTGTTTGGGGATTGTTTCGTTTTGGAGAGAGGGGGGGGGGGAAATCGGGGCCACTTGTTGAGCCACTCTCCCCGCTTGTGTTAATTTGAGGATTAAATTATCCCTCGGAGGAAAGGACGTCTCCATGCCTTTAACGTAAACGTGTCCAATTATCCATCATGCATGTGAGAGATTGTTTTTTGTTTGAACTAGAACCGCTTTGACCATATCAATTGCCGGAGCAGCATTTCCAATGGTAATTACGCCCGGCGAATGGAAAAATCGACCCAATGCAAATAGAATTACGTCTTCTCCATTATTAAAGGTCCGACTTTGATTATGGCCTTATTAGCGTTCACCGTCCCATTACGAAGACCCATTTCATGTTAGCATCGAATATTAAAAGGTTCAGTGGTCGATTCAAGACTTTTTCGCGGAATTTGTTCGAATTATTTAATAATGCGTTTTCCGTTTGTTTGACTTTAAGGTGAGTTTTCCTTGAAATACCGTGTGGGTCGGTTTGAAAAATTCAGTTTGCGTGAGGCAAAAGTGCATTCATTCATTCCAATAATTAAGAATTGTTTCTTTTCATTAGGGCTTTTTATCATTAATCTAGAAAGTACAACCCTGACTTCGTAAACCCTCTCACACACTCGTCCGGACAAGAATTATCGATTAAAAGAACTAATTAACTGAATTTAATTAACCGTTATTAGTTGGCTTCCGACTTTTCTGTAATCTCCTCTATAGCGAGTATTAATTTCCAGTTACCCAGAAACTGACTTTATAAGGCAACTTGAAGATATTGATGATGCACCGAGTGCAGCAGCTCAGAACGCATAAATAATTAATATCGCTAATAGCTATCAATATTCCATTTGCAATGTTTTTGCGCTAAGATTGTCTGCGTTGTGCGTCGTTTGTGTATGTGTGTGTACACGGTCTAAAAATTAATCCCATTATCAATCGAGACCGGGCCCATCTAAAAGATTAGCAAGACAGATTCATTAAGCGGGGTTCGATCACTCATTTGGCTGATTGCACCGAACCGAACGTCGGTAATGATCCACTGCCGGGCCCTATTTTCATTAAATAGATGGAAACTAATACTCTTTACTTAAGTTTTATGGGCTTTTTTACCCGCTCTTCTGGGGAAGAAGCGATAAAAATGCATGCAATCCGGGACTGGCTGATTTTTTTCGTGACATCTATTCCCATTATAGTGTTTGGTACTAACGTGGTTAACTCAATTATGGATAAAAAAATTTCGTTTGGTGGTTAGCTGGTTTAAAAGATAGAATGATAGACATCCTTATTCAGTTGAAAAAGACAAATTAACATCTTCTTGAAGGCTGCAACATAATAAATTCTATTAACGCATTACTTACTTATTAAACCGATATGAACAAAACATGATACTATATATACATGTGTTCGTACCATTGCTACCTCCAAAACGGTAAGAGTTGCAAGGTCGCTTAAATTAGAAAAAGTTGCCTTTTGTCGAGCTCCTTTAAGAATCCACTTCGAGATTGTTATATTTTCAGCAGCTTCCAAGTTATTTGAAAAAATGTGAAAATTTCAGTCTCCTGTAGTTCAATCTGAAGTGTTTTTTACGGGCTTTGAAGCCGTGGTCCAATGAAATTTCTTCGTGACATGTCGTCTACAGCTCGTCACACATTATCAAAGGTGACGAGGCACTGGGCGTCTCCCGTACTTCCCGACGTTAACTAATTCGAGTGTGGTGAGCTCGGTGGTATTTATTCCCCCGGTGTCGCGCTGCAGTGGAGGGACTGGGGTGGGGGTAGTGGTGGCGCATGGTTTCGGCGCACTTGAAGTTGGTCGTAGAATTCGCTTCCAGCGATCAAGCAAGATCTCAATGGCCTGCCAACTGAATCTGAAACGCTGCGATTGATGTAAGATATCCACCTCGTTGAAAAGAATGTCGTGACCTTTGGAGAGAGCGTCCTCTGCTACTGCTGACTTATGTTTGTCCCAGCCTGCAACTCTTCTTGTTTTCCGTAATCCTCGTGTTGACACTGCGTTTTGTGGTGCCAATGTATACCGAGCCACAGTTGCATGAAACTCGGTAAACTCTGATTAAGTACCAGGAATTTCCACAAGATATTTCCAAGCTGTTCCAATACTGCCTAACCACTACATATTTTCAATGGAAGATTTCTACCAACAAACTGATGGTGTACCTATGTGCAGCCCCCTTAGTCCAGCAAGAGCCAACTATTTTATGGACATTTTCGAGGCCAAGTCGTTGGCAACGGCAAATAAGAGGCCAAAATGCTGGTTCCGATACGTGGACGCACCTCTGTTATTTGGAGCCATTCTTCTTCTTCTCATTGCGCACTCTCCCTTCGAAGGTTGGCGGAGGTCCTTAAGCCAGGAATTCTGTTTTCGCCCTATTGACCTCGTTCCCTGAATCTTTCTCTCGATGATCAACCGAATTACCTCATATCCATCTCCCCTAATTATATGTCCAATATACACCTTAGTTTGCACTGTTTGATTGTTAACATCAGTTCCTTGTTTTTCTGCATTCTATTTAGAATCTCAATGTCTCTTACTCTCTCGATCCAGGATATGCGTAATATTCTCCCATAAAGATACATTTCGAAAGCTTCAACGCGTTTTTCTAGCGAGGGGTTGAGGATCCAGCTTTCACAGCCGTACAGAACTTTAGTTCACACCTAATAAAAAAGTTTTTCATGTCGACAAACCTCCTCGTGGCCTGTTCGATTCTTGATAGTATCTATTTCGTCGAATCGCAACCATCACATACTAGTGCTCCTAGATATCTGAAGGATGATACCTGCTCAACGATCTTGTCATGTATATAGAGGGCAGCTTCCGTTTGCACGTTCGAGAAAACCATAAGTTTCGTTTTTGGGGATATTTATATGCCGTTCAGGCAGGCTGCTGGCAATAACGATTGTATCGTCGGCATATCTTATATTGCTAATTGTTTTGCCATTGATTTTGATTTCAGCGCTAGTGCTTTCAAGAGATTTCGCGAAAATGTTTTCCGAGTACAGATTAAAGAGCAGCAGGAATAATATGCATCCTTGTCGCACTCCTTTTCTTGTGGCTATCGCCTCCGACATTTTGTTCTCTACTCTTCCTTGAGCTGTCTGATGCCAGTAGAGTTTTGTAATGTTTCGTCCACCCTCATGTACATCTGTTTTTTTCTGAGTGTCTCTGTTAGTTTTTGATGTTGCACTCAGTCAAAAGCTTTGCGGTATTCTACGAAGCAGGCGTATATTTCTACGTTTATTTTGGAGCCATAGCGAGGGCGAACTTCAAAACTTCCTCTTACACCTTTTCAAAAATTCAATTAACTATGAAGATAGAAAAGGAAGAACGCCTAGCGTCCTTTCTTTTCTATCTCCATAGTGAATGTGAATTGCAATTCGGCTGGCAATAGGAAGCCGAATTGGAAGCTTCCGCACACCGTACCAACACACACTGACCGATACCTCAAAACACTTTGGAGTGTAATAACTTTTCAATCTCTACAAAAAGACATCCCGCAGAAGATTTTGCAAATTTTAATAACTGAGTTATCGTTACCAACAACATTTTTTTAAATACCGACCTGGAATTTTTATTTTATAATTCGAAATCGCTCGTCATTCCTAAAAGACCAGTGCATTATTTAAATAGATGCACGGTCGTCTTTATCTAGAAAATCAATCATTATAAAAACTTTTTATTTAATTAATTGACTAAAGCTTTAGTCCTAACAGATTTTTTTCGAAAAACCCCTCTTTTTTATTCTGAGGCGTTTTTTATAAATCACTTGTGAGTGAATTTTGGTCCAAAAATTCACTACGTTACCAAAAACAACAAACTATAAGTTTTGAACGAGTCCTGCTTGCTTTTGTATTAAAGATAAAGTACCCAAGAAACATTAAAACTTGCATTTTGAAAAAAAAACTATTAAGGAATTTTAACCAAAATTCTAACATAATTTTTTTAAATTTAAAGTTTTTAGATGCCTTATGTACATTTTTTAAGCGACGTTTCACCCCTACCACTTAATTTGACCAAAAACTACTTTTTTGTAGTTAGAGAGAGATATAAGAACTTCTTTTAGAAAGCTTCCTATATTTGGAACGATTTTGGCCAAAAATTGGAAATAATTTACATTTTTCTTAACTTTTCTTCATAATTACAAATTTTTAATTATAAGTTTTAAACTTATTTTTCTTATTGTTATTGACTATTTTCAAATCAGAACACGTTTTGTTATTATTATTTTCATTCTCTTCATCTCATTCATTCTCAAAATGCAGGTTAGAATTGGGACAAATTGCAAATTTCGATGTTTTTAAAGAAATTAAATTTTAGAACTAAAGACAAAACTGATTAAATTTTTTGGTCAGTACTGTTTCTTGTAAATTACACTTTTGGACTAAAAATAAACGAAGTTTAGTTCAAAGCGCCACGAAATGCAAATTTGCTATTTTTGAGTGAGTCAATTTAGGCCAAAATCGGTTAAAAATTACCCAAAGCATTAAAAAATAAAAATTGAAATTTTTTGAAAAAATTCTAGTAACAAGTGCCAAAAATCTAACCGATTTTTTCGAAAAATTCTTAAATATCTAAAAATGCAATTTTAAGCCTTTTGGATAAATGCAGCTTAAGATCAGGACCAAAATCGACTAAAAATTACTCAAAGCGAGTAGCATAAAAATTACTCAAAGTCACAAAGTGCCGGTTTAGTCGGTTAAGATTAGGGCCAAAAATCATTGAAAAGGACTCAATGCACAAAAAAATAAAAATTTTTGAAAAAACGCAGGCTATAATTAGGTCTGAAATTCCATCAAAATGACCCTAGATCTTCCAAAAATTAAAATTTCGATAAATTTGAAAAAACACAATTTAGGAGAAAAAAAAAAGAAAACTGATTACAAAAATCCTAATATACTGCTTTTTGTAAATTACGCTTTTGGACTAAAAATAAATGAATCTAACTCAAAATGCAAATTTTCTATTTTTTGAGAAAGTCCGGTTATGTTTAAGACCAAAATCGGTTAGGAACGACTCACAGCCTCTAAAATTGCAAATTAACATTTAAAAAAAAAATCAGGTTACGATACGGTTCAAAATCGATTAAAAAATTCTTAAAACGTCTAAAAATGCAATTTTATCGACTAAAAATTACTCAAAGCGAGCAGCATAAAAATTACTCAAAGTAACAAAGCGTGACTTTGAGCGCGACAAAAGTGACGGCAAAATTAATTAAAATCTTATAAGTTGTTGTTTTCTGTAAAATTAATCTTTCAATCAAAATATGTAAAATATAACTAAAAATATTTCTAAATTAAAATGTGGTTCTTTGGAGAAAGTCGGGTTAAGATTAGGGCCAAAAATCATTGAAAAGGGCTCAAAGCACATAAAAACACAACATTTTGGAAACAGGTAAGTTAGAATTAGGTCTAAAATTCTATCAAAATAACCCTCATCTTACAAAAATAAAAATTTCGATGATTTTGGAGAAACACAATTTAGGAGAAAAAAACAAAACTGATTACAAAAATCCGAATTTACTGCTTTTTGTAAATTACACCTTTGGACTAAAAATAAATGAATCTAACTCAAAATACAAAATTTCTATTTTTTTTGAAAAAATCCGGTTAGGCTTAAGGTCGAAATGGGTTAGAAACGACCCACACACTTTAAAATTGCAAATTAAAAGTTTTAAAAAAAATCAGGTTACGATAAGGGCCAAAATCAATTAAAAAAATCTTAAAACATCTAAAAATGCAATTTTTACATTTTTGGAGAAATGCGGGTTAAGATTAGGACCAAAATCGACTAAAAATTACTCAAAGCGAGCAGCATAAAAATTACTCAAAAGTCACAAAGCGTGCCTTTGAGCGCGACAAAAGTGATGGCAAATTGAATGAAATCTTCTAATTTGTTGTTTTTGGTAAAAATAATCTTTGAATCAAAATATGTAAATTGTGACTTAAAATATTTTAGAATAAAAATGTGGTTTTTTGGAGAAAGTCGGGTAAAGATTAGGGCCAAAAATCATAGAAAAGGACTCAAAGCACATAAAAGCAAAATTTTTAGAAAAATGCAACATAGAATTAGGTCTAAAATTCTATCAAAATAACCCTCATCTTCCGAAAATGGAAATTTCAATGATTTTGGAGAGACACAATTTATGAGAAAAAACAAAACTGATTAAAAAAATCCTAATTTACTGCTTTTTGTAAATTCCACCTTTGGACTAAAAATAGATGAATGCAACTCAAAATCCAAATTTTCTATTTTTTGAGAAAGTCCGGTTAGGCTTAAGACCAAAATCGGTTAGAAACGAATCACAGGCTTTAAAATTGCAAATTAAAAGTTTAAAAAAAAAATCAGGTTACGATAAGTGCCAAAATTGATTAAAAGATTCTTAAAACGTCTAAAAAGGCAATTTTAAAATTTTTTGACAAATGCAGGTTACGATTAGAACCAAAATCGACTAAAAATTACTCAAAGTCACAAAGCGTGACTTGAACCGCGACAAAAGTGACGGCAAAATTGTTTCAAATCTTTTAATTTGTTGTTTTTGGTAAAATTCATCTTTGAATCAAAACATGTAAAATATGACTAAAAATATTTCAAAATAAAAATGTGATTTTTTGGAGAAAGTCGGGTTAAGATTAGGGCCAAAAATCATTGAAAAGGACTCAAAGCACATAAAAAAACGAATTTTTGAAAAAATGCAGGCTAGAATAGGTCTAAAAATCCATCAAAATGACCCACATCTTCTGTAAATTAAAATTTCGATGATTTTGGAAAAACACAATTGAGAAGAAAAAACAAAACTTATTAAAAAAATCCTAATTTACTGCTTTTTGTAAATTCTACCTTTAGACTAAAAATTAATGAATCTAACTCAAAATGCAAATTTTCTATTTTTGAGAAAGTCTGGTTAGGCTGAAGGCCCAAATCGGCTAGAAACGACCCACAGCCTTTAAAATCGCAAATTCGATGTTTAAAAAAAATTCATGTTACAATAAGGGCCAAAATCGATTAAAAAATTCTTAAAACGTCTAAAAATGCAATTTTTAAATTTTTGGACAAATGCAGGTTACGATTAGGAACAAAATCGACTAAAAATTACTCAAAGTCACAAAGCGTGACTTGAACCGCGACAAAAGTGACAGCAAAATTTACTAAAATCTTATAATTTGTTGGTTTTTGTAAAATTAATCTTTGAATCAAAATATGTAAAATATAACTAAAAATATTTTAAAATAAAAATGTGGTTCTTCGGAGAAAGTCGGGTTAAGATTAGGCACAAAAATCATTGAAAAGGACTCAAAGCACATAAAAACACAACATTTTGGAAACAGGCAAGTTAGAATTAGGTCTAAAATTCTATCAAAATAACCCTCATCTTCCAAAAATTAAAATTTCGATGATTTTGGAGAAACACAATTTAAGGCCCAAATCGGTTAGAAACGATCCACAGCATTTAAAATTGCAAATTAAAAGTTTTAAAAAAAATCAGGTTTCGATAAGGGCCAAAATCGGTGAAAAAATTCTTAAATGGTCTAAGAATGCAATTTTAAAATTTTTGGACCAATGAAGGTTACGATTAGGACCAAAATCGACTAAAAATTACTCAAGGCGAGCAGCATAAAAATTACTCAAAGTCACAAAGCGTGACTTTGATGTAAAATATAACTAAAAATATTTTAAAATAAAAATGTGGTTCTTTGGAGAAAGTCGGGTTAAGATTAGGGCCAAAAATCATTGAAAAGGACTCAAAGCACATAAAAACAAAAAATTTTTGGAAAAATGCAAGTTACAATTAGGTCTAAAATTCTATCAAAATAACCCTCATCGTCCAAAAATTAAAATTTCGATGATTTTGGAGAAACACAATTTAGGGGAAAAAACAAAACTGATTAAAAAAATCCTAATTTACTGCTTTTTGTAAATTCCACCTTTAGACTAAAAATAAATGAATCTAACTCAATGAATGCAGGTTATAATTAGTACCAAAATCGACTAAAAATGACTCAAAGTCACAAAGCGTGACTTGAACCGCGACAAAAATGACGGCAAAATTGATTCAAATCTTTTAATTTGTTGTTTTTGGTAAAATTAATCTTTGAATCAAAATATGTAAAATATGACTAAAAATATTTCAAAATAAAAATGTGGTTTTTTGGAGAAAGTCGGGTTAAGATTAAGGTCACAAATCATTGAAAATTACTCAAAGCACATAAAAACACAAATAGTTGGAAACTGATGAAGATAAAATTAGGTCTAAAATTCTATCAAAATAACCCTCATTTCCGAAAATGGAAATTTCAATGATTTTGGAGAAACACAATTTAAGAGAAAAAACAAAACTGATTACAAAAATCCTAATTTACTGCTTTTTTAGACTAAAAATAAATGAATCTAACTCAAAATTCAAATTTTCTATTTTTTCAGAAAGTCCGGTTAGGCTTAAGGCCCAAATCGGTTAGAAACGACCCACAGTCTTTAAAACTGCAAATTAAAAGTTTAAAAAAAAACAGGTTACGCTAAGCGCCAAATTCGATTAAAAAATTCTTAAAACGTCTAAAAATGCAATTTTTTAATTTTTGGATGAATGCGGGTTAAGATTAGGACCAAAATCGACTAAAAATTACTCAAAGCGAGCGGCATAAAAATTACTCAAAAAAAAAAGCGTGACTTTGAGCGCGACAGAAGTGACGACAAAATTGATTCAAATCTTTTGGCTTGTTGTTTTTGTAAAATAAATCTTTGAATCAAAATATGTAAAATATGACTAAAAATATTTCAAAATAAAAATGTGTTTTTTTGGAGCAAGTCGGGTTAAGATTAAGGCCAAAAATCATTTAAAAGGACTCAAAGCATAATATAAATACAAATTTTTGGAAAAATGCAGGCTAGAATTAGGTCTAAAATTGGATCAAAATGATCCACACTTTCCTAAAAAGGAAATTTCGATGATTTTGGAGAAACACAATTTAGGACAAGATACAAAACTGAATAAAATCTCCTTACTTACTGCTTTTTGTAAATAACACCTTTGGACTAAAAATAAATGAAATTGAACTAAAAATGCCTCAAAATGCAAATTTTCAATTTCATTCAATCATTCAAGTCCGGTTAGGCTTAAGGCCAAAATCGCTTAAAAATTACCTACACATTTTAAAATTGCAAATTAAAAGTTTTTTAAATTCAGGTAAGGATAAGGGCCAAAGTCGATTAAAAAATTATTAAAACGTCTAAAAATGCAAATTTAAAATCCTTGTACAAATGCACGTGAAGGTTACGACCAAAATCGAGTTATTTTTTAGTCGTCACAAAGCGTCTAAAAATGCAAATCTAAAGTTTTCTGAAAACTCTAGGTCAGGATTAGGGTCAAAAACTGTTTAAAGTGAAAAAGTAAAATTTGGGCTTTTTCGAGAAATCAGGTTAGGATTAGGGCCAAATCTTCTGATTTATTGTTTCTGGAAAATTAGCTCAAAACGCCCAAAAAATGGAAATTTGTCATGTTTCGAAAAAGTCAGGTTAGGCTTAATGTTAAAATTGCTTTGAACCGATTATGACTCCCAACGTATATGAATACAAATTTGGAGTGTTAGCTTTAGTGTCAAAATCAGTTAAAAATGACCCAAAACATGTTTAAGATTAAGATTTCGATTCACTGTGAACGTAGAAAACTGAATTTGAGGGAGAGCTACACCATAAGTTAGTTTTTTTAATGATATGTGTTCAAAGCTGTTTGCATTCCTGTTTGAGGTATCTGGAATACGACAACAAACAAAAAGAAAGAACCGTTGGATTCACTCCGATGGGTCTATTATTTGTCAAGTAATGGAGGTTTAAACTTTGGAAACCGCTAAAAAAAAAGAAAAACTTGGGTAAAATTTTTTTTTATTCTGTTTTTCGTCTGAATGAGTCGATTTCAATCCTCTATCGATGTAGCAAACCGAATTTGAGTGAACGCTTAAATTATTTTTTAAAGATATGTCTTTAAAACTAATTTTGAAAGGGTCGAAAAAAACGACAATCGAAAGGCTTTACCTCCAAAATAACTGAACCAATGGGACTGCTGTTTGCGGAATGCGAAAGACGACAACAAAAAAGGAACAGGACCGTTGGAATAACTCCAATCGGTCTAATATTTCTCAAATAATAGAGATTTAAAGTTGAAAATCGCTAAAATGAATTAAAGGAATACCCCCTCAAATTGGTCAACTATTTTGAATTTGATATTTTTTATTTCCGTTTTTTTGTCTGTATCAGACCATTTGTTTCTTCAATGAACTTAGTAAACCGAATTTTAGTGAAAACTGTACTATAAGTTAGTTTTCAAGTTTTAAGTTAGATATGTGTTTCAAAGGGAATTTCAAAAAGAGCCGAAAAATCGGCAATCGAAAGGGTTTACGTCCAAAATAACTGAACCAATGGGACTGCTGTTTCTCGAATGTGGAAGAGAATAATAAGAGAAAGAAAAAAACTGTCGGTCTATTATTTCTCAAGTCATTGAGGCTCAATATTGGAAATCGCTAAAAATTTAGAAATACCCTCCCTTGATAGAAGTTTTTAATTTTTTTTTGTTGTGTTTTTTATCAGTACATTTTATCAATGTTTTTAAAATAGTTTAGCATACGTAATATTTGCTTAATATTAAAAAAAAACAAATTTATTCACGACCATACTATAATAATCACATTATTCTTGTACATTCTCAAGATTAATGCTATAGTAGTTATATATATTATTCACTTGTGAATAATGAACATTATTCACAAGTCAAAAATGAGTTGTCATGGCAACATATGCAACTGGCAACTCAAAAAGTAAACTGCCCTAAACATGACAAATAGGTAGTTACCACCGGTTCATTCAAATAATTATCCTTTTATTAGGGTGTATTGAGCAAATGTAGGTTACAGTGTCTCTTTTTCACTAAAAAATGTACTTTTCACTGAAAAATACTTAAAATAGGTCATAAAATGAAATAATTTACCATCCGCCCTCGTAGCATTGAAATAAACATGCACGTGCGACTAGACCGTTATCTATCTGACGCATCAAACGTCGCGACGTCGATTAACAAAACCAGTCGTGGTTTTAAAATTGTGAATTACCTTTGTGGTACCTATAACCTATCATATTTGAGAAAACCAGGAATGTTGGTCGTGGATAAAGTATAGTATTCAACTCGCATTTAATGAGTATTATTCGCTCGTGGGCTCAAACGTTATCCTCGAGAATAACGACTTTGATTAAATGCTTGTTGTATAATATACTATTAACGACAAGCAAATCCCATTAGCATCGTATCCCTTATCGCCCTACAATAAAGGGGTAAAAATTAAAACAGAAAACTGGAGAAAAGCGGCTGACAAAAGGGCATCAAAGGGGTGATGAAAACCTCAGCCCTGACAGATTTTTTTCTTTTCCAATTAAGTTTATCTTTTAACGCCCTTATTTGGCTTTCCGATGACTAAAACCCCCGTTTTTTTTGTAATAGGAAATGAGGATTTAAAATAAAACCCGGATTTGAGGAAACAATAATTAGGAAAGGGGTGTCTGCAGACGAGAAAGAAAAAAAGACCGAGGGTTGCCTTAATTGATATTTTTGCCTAATCACATTATTACTTTGCCAAGCGAAGTTGCAAATCTCGTTGATACACTGCACATGAAAGCGAGAGCCGATGTACAGGGTGGTGACTTTTACAAAGTCCCATTGTGATCTCCGAAAGGGTCAAACTTACAGCGTCTGTAAGAATTAAGAAAAAGTTTAATGCTTATTACATCTGACATTGAAACTAGATTTATTTGTCGCGGTTTCTGAAATATCTCGAAAAAAGTGAAAGTATGCAAAAAATCCTGCCGTGAAAACAATAAATCCTATTTTAATAAAATTTGGAATTCTGACGTTTCTTGTGAGAACACGATATTGATAGATTGACGATCCTGTCAGTCTTACCCATTCGAAAATTCCAATAGTGAATATTGTAAGTCACCACCCTGTATGCTCTTAGTATAAGTGTTGTCATGTGCGACAACAGGTTTTTAGCGACAAAATGAAGCGACCATTTTGTTTGGGAAAACGATGATGCATCATAAAAGTCGTACAGAGTAATAAATAAAACATTGGCTGAAAGATGGCAGTCGGTCGAGCGTGGTACCGCGATGGTACCGCGGGCCACTTTTTCTTGCTTTATAAAACTCCATTTAAAGCGAAATTAAGGCATGATTCGATTGTTTTATGGAAGAGACTCAGTTGCAGACCAATATCCCATCAAAGTCGACTTATACCACCAATAAAACGATAATTTTCTAATTACATCGCTAATGACGGTTTCATCGAACCAAAGCTATCGTGTTGGACACAATTAGGGGATTTTTTGCTATATGGGAGTTGGGTCATTACATTATTTAAGTACGGACATTAAAACATTATTAGAGCCGTTCGAGTTTATTTTTCGACCGTCCTTCCCTCCCCGCCGCTCCGGGCCAATAACAATCGGAATATTTTCCCGTCTTTCTGACCCGCCGCTCCAGCTAATCAATTATTTATAGTTGTGCCGTAATTATTTGTAATTTAATGACTGCTAATGTTCGAGTGATAATATTTTGATGAAGAACCCCCCTGTAATTTGCGTAAGGAAAACACTCGAAGAAACAAAAGAATCGGGTCTAATCTATGCCATCGGAGGCGTCGGACCATGCCTGTAGGGCGTCAAAACCACCTCCTATCGCCTTTTTTATGCAAATTTTAATTGCACCATTTGTAATTCACAAACAGTATATTAACCCAAGTCGACTGTTCTATACCCTTTGTGTCACGAAAAGCTCCTGGACTATACAATGGAAATTCAAGAAAACTACACTATTTTCCGGGAAGCGAGCCAATGAAAAATTCCCCTATCAACCACTAGATGTCCATGCATGCGGTGCTAAATAGTGGACGATTAGTGGGAAAAAACCGACGCACCGCGACGCCTGGTAAGAAATGAGCGTCTTAGAAAGTTGCGACGTCTAACGTGGCGCGGCAGCACGGTCTGGGACGAGGAAATTCGAATGCAATGCTTAACGTATTCCAAATATCAAATAACGACATAGCAAGTGGGCCATAAAGTACAAGGCTCGAGCTTTTTATTGCATTTACATGCATTTAAACAAATTCGTTCATTATTGAATATTTTATGGCAAAATTTAGAATCAATTTTTTGTTAATTTTAATTTTCAAAGCCCAAAATGGTTTTTGGCCTGGAGAGGTGGAAGGGGTAGAGGTTTGATCGCGGGCGTGGAGTCGAGTTCAGCTAACCAAATTGTTAAAAATATCGAAACTTATGGAGATTTTTCATTTTCATGCGAATTGAACTCTCGACGACCACTTTCTTGCACTTTCAAATTTCCAAGATGGCGTTTATAAGGTATGACAAAGTTACCACACATATCTCGAGAACAAATGACAATACTCTTTTTTTTTACATGTCATTGTAATCTACGTGGGACAATGGTTTTATTTTTAAGATTCTCGTGACTTGGTTTGACACTACAGAGCAAAGTTAAAAATGCGGAATTTAACATTTTCGCTTTTCCCCGGAAAAATGGAAATAATTCAATTTGGAAATCGGACATGAATTTCTTATAAAATTTATAAATGATTCTTCTTCAGTGGCCGATCTAGAGAAGACGCAGAGGGGGGGGGGGGGGGCGATTTTGGGATTAATGTTTGACTAACTGATAAACGCAAACCCATAACTGAAAACATTCATTTTGACGACTTTTGAAATCGAGCTCCGAAGGGATCTATCTCCGAAAATATTACACTCACGAAACTTCCGATGGTGGAAGGTGAAAGAGGACATCAAAAGGAGGAAAAAACAGTTGGATTCGCTCCAATCGGTCGAAGCGTTCTCAAGTTACAGGCGGTCAAACTTGAGAATCGAAAAAAAAATCGTTATAGCCCCCCCCCCCCTACTTTGGATATTTTCGAAAAAAATTCGGAAAAATTTGTTTCCTAGATAGGAATGGCACGCTCGCAATCCCTAAAAAACGTAACAAACTCAAATCGAATGAATTTAACCACTAAAGAGATTTTTTACAAAATGTTCAAAAAGCGCAATTCTAGAAGTGCTTAAAAATCGAACTCCGATAATATTCCACCTGCGGAACTTCGTGGACGGTACGGAACTGGGAGGTGAAAGAGGACATCAAGAAGAGGAAGAAAAACAGTTGGACTCACTGCAATCGGTCGAGGCGTTCTCAAGTTACAGGCAATCAAAGTTGAGAATTGAGAAAAAAGTCGTAATACCCCCCCACCTTGGACATTTTCAAAAAAAAATTAGGAAAATTCTTTTACCTGTTTTTGATCGGAATGGCAAGTTCGCAATCCCCTAAGAACGTAACAAACTCAATTCGATTGAATCTAAGGAGGTTTTCTTTAAAATGTTCAAAAAACGAGATTCTAAAAGTGCCTAAAAATCGACCTCCGAAGGGGTCTATCTCCGAAAATATTGCACCTACGGAACTTTCAATAATGAGAGCTGAAAGAGGACATCAAGAAGAGGAAAAAACAGTTGGAGTCACTCCGATCGGTAGAGGCGTTTTCAAGTTACAGCCGGTCAATGAAGTTGTCACTGACTTTTTCAGTCAGAATGGTTAGTAATTGACAGCGGAAATTAACTGTTGTCTAGATAACGTGGATATTTCGCTGAATTTTTTTAAAAATTACACTCTCCTTATGGAAAAATTTATGCATGAGGGTGCACGAGGAAAAATATTCGTCAAAATTTAACAAAAAATAGGCGTGGCACCTCAAAAAAATTTCAAACTATTTTTTTTTCTCCCCCCCCCCCCCCCCTTCATAGAAAGTTACTCCACCACTGTTCCTCTTTTTTTAGCTTATTTTGAATCTCAAACGGTTATGGAAACGTCTATACATGTATCACCAAATGTGCGCTGTTCTTAAGGAGTAGCTACCCTTAATGACGCAAGCTCAACAATTTTCTTTTGTTTTATAATTATAATTTGGAGTTTTCCTTTTTTTGCGAGTATTTTGGAGGGATGATATTCCACTCTGACTCTCTGAAAGGAAACCGATGGGACTAGGGTAACCTTTTGTACTTGCTAAGAACTGTACTCTACTCAAGGGATAGGTACTCTTAATAGCATAAATATGACAATTTTCTGTATTTTTTTTTATTATAATCTCAAGCTTTCCTTTTTTTTTAAGTATTTGGAACAGGTGGTATTGTACTTCGACACTCCGAATCTAGAGTAATCTTTCTTTCTTATACTACGAAGGTACTTTTTTCTTAATAATTACCTACCTTTAAGGGCGCATATTCGACAAATTTCTCCAATGCAAATTCACTTTTCGTTCGTTCCAATAATAAAAAAGCAGAAACGTTGAATTTTTATTTTTTTGGTAACTACTTTCGGCTAAGAAGTCAGGATCAATAAATGAAAAAAACACAAATGAAAATTAGCATTTAAGAACAAAAACTACATCGAACCGTGATAAATAAAATTGTCTTACTTGAATAGTGGCATTGATGATGCTATTCAAGTAAGTTACTTTTGACTCTCACGGCTTTCGTGTTAATCAATACCGTTTTATATAAATTTCTTTCTTTACCCGACCTGATGATGGCTTCTAAATCGAAACCAGCGATTACCTGAAAATTAAAAATTTATTTTCCCCGATCTCTAACTAATTTAGGGGCCTCTTTCAGGAATTGACTAGATTCTTAGAAATGTCTCCAAGAGTTATAGTTTTTCTCGGTTTATTCAATATTTTGTGTTTTTTAATGTATTTTTTAAATTAATTATCAAAATCATTTGACCCCTTACTCAGTGGGATCTAGCCTTCTGTGAAGGAGGAGAAGGGGAGAAAATATTACGCGAAATGGGTGCCACGCCTACTTTTTCTTCATGCATAAATTTTTTTTCCAATGAAGAAGAGTGTAATGTTCAAATATTTCTTCGGAGGTCAATTTTTAAGCACTTTTAGAAACGCGTTTTTTGACCATTTTTTAAAAGACCTCTTTAGAGGTTAAATTCATTCAAATTGAGTTTGTTACGTTCTTTTAAAGGATTGCAAGTGTATCATTCCGATCAAGAACAGCAACAACATTTTCCGATTTTTTTTCGAAAATGTCCAAAGGTGTTACGACTTTTTTTTCAATTCTTAACTTTTACCGCCTGTAACTCGAGAACGCTTGGACCGATCAGAGTGAATCCAACTGCTTTTTCCTCTTTTTGATGTCCTCCTTCACCTCCCACCATCGGAAGTTCCGTAGATGCAATATTTTTGGAGATAAACCCCTTCGGAGGTCAATTTTTAAGCACTTTTAGAATCACATTTTTTGACAATTTTTGAAAAAAACTTCTTTAGATGTCAAATTCATTCGAATTGAGTTTTTTTTCGTTGTTAAGGGATTGCAAGCGTGCCATTCCGATCAAAAACAGCAAAAGAAAATTCCGACATTTTTTCAAAAATGTTAAAATGCGGGGGGGGGGGCATTATTACTTTTTCTCATTTCTCAATTTTGACTGCCTGTAACTTGAGAACGCCTCGACCTATCGAAGTGAGTTTAACTGCTTTTTCCTCTTCTTGATGTCCTCCGTCACCTCCCACCATCGGAAGTTCCGTAGGTGCAATATTTTCGGAGACAAACCCCTTCGGAGGTCGATTTTTAAGCACTTTTAGAATCGCTTTTTTTTCAAATTATTGAAAAAACCTCTTTAGATATTAAATTCATTCGAATTGAATTTGTTACGTTCTTAAGGGATTGCAAGCGTGCCATTCGAAACAAAAATAAACAAAAAAATGTTTTCGAAAATGTCCAAAGGGAGGAGGAATAATTACGATTTTTTCTCAATTCTCAACTTTGACCGCCTGTAACGTGAGAACGCCTCTACCGATCGGAGTGAATCCAACTGCCTTTTCCTTTTCTTGATGTCCTCCTTCACCTCCCACCATCGGAAGTTCCGTAGGTGCAATATTTTCGGAGACAAACCCCTTCGGAAGTCGATTTTTAAGCATTTTTAGAATCGCGTTTTTTTATCATTTTTAAAAAACCTCTTTAGAAGTTAAATTCATTCGAATCGAATTTATTACGTTGTTAGGCGATGGCAAGTGTATTCCTGTCAAAAACAGCTAACCAATTTTCCGAATTTTTTTCGAAAATGTCCAAAGGGTATTACGACTTTTCTAATTCTTTCTAATTTCTAAATCTTAACTTTCCAACTGTTTTTTCCTCTCCTCGATATCCGAATTTCAACTGCCACCATCGGCCGTTCCGTAGGTGCAATAGTTTCGGAGATAGATCTCTTCGCAGGTCGATTTTTGGCCAGTTTTTGAATCGCTGTTTTTTACCCCTTTCGAGGTCGATTTCAAAAATTGTCAAAATGAAACTTTTTAGTTGTGAGTTTGCGTTTATCAGTCAGTCAAACAAAAATCAAAAAAAAATCTTAAAAGTGGCAAAAAAAGCGGTGGGCGACACTCCCTCCCCCCCCCCTCCCTAAAATTTATATTTGAAAAAAGAATGAAGATGTATTTTTATAGTTTATAAAGTGATAGAAAATTTAGTGTTTTTATATTTTATCTTACTTTTAGAGTCTTACAGCAAAAATTCAGTTTTTCGAGAAATTGAGGGAAAAATTAGAGCTAAAATCGGTTAAAAGTTTGTCAAAAGGTTTAAAAATGCAAATTTGAAGGATGCAAATTTGTGGAAATGATCAGATTAGGATTAGAGCCAAAATCACTTAAAAGTACGAAAAAACGTTGAGAATGCAAAGTTTGAGGCCTCTGGAGTAAAAAATGATACGGTCAAAAATATTAATTTTGTGCGTTTGAAGAAGTTTAATTTTAGAAAAACCAAGCAAAAAACTTTCCTCAAAATTTGACTCAATTCGCCTCAAAATGCAAGTTTGGAGTTTGTCGAGTTAGAATTAATGCCAGAATACTTAAAGAATTACGCAAAACGTGGAAAAATCCAAATTTTGAGAAATTTTGATTAGAATAACGACCAAAATCGGATAAAATTGGTTTTAAGGTCGAAAAAGTTAAAAGTTTTTAAGTCTTGCAGAGAGAGAGAAGATTGCAGCAAAAAAGACATTAAAAATTATTGAAACTTGGAAACGAATCCAAATTTGCATGTAAAAATGCAAATTCAGAATTTTCGGAAATATTTGGATTAGAATTAGGGCTAAAAGTATTAAAAAATGACCCACAAACAGTAAAATTGCAAATCTTGATGTTTTTATAGAAATTCAACTTCATGGAAAAAAAACAGACAACACTAATTGAAAATCTTTTAATTTATTGTTTTTAGTAAAATTACTTTTTTGACCAAATAAGCGAAATTTGATTCAAAATGCCTCGAAACTCAAATTTTGCGTTTTTCGAGAAAAGTGGATTAGGATTTAAGCCCAAAATCGTTAAAATGACTTTAAGCATGTAAAAATGCAATTTAAAAGTTCTTTGATAAACTCAAGTGAGATAAGAGCCAAAATTGGTTAGAAATGACTGAAAGCGTCAAATGGGGAGTTTTTCGGTAAATTCAGGTGAGAGTTAAGGCCAAAATCGGTTAAAAATAACTTCACGCGTTTAAAAATGCAAATTTGGAGCTTTCGGAAAAAAACAGGGTATAATTAAGGATAAAGTCAATAAAAAAAGACGTACATGGTCTAAAAATGAAGGTTTTGATGTTTTTGGAGAAATTCAATTTTATGACAAAACCAGGCAAAAGTTGTCCTAATTTCTTATTTTTAATAAAATTACATTTTTGCATTAAATTAAGCAATTTAATTAAGACCATCTCAAAATGCAAATTTAAAGTTTTTTTATGATACTCGGGTTAGGAATTAAACTAAACTAGTCAAAAATGACAAACCATGTTAACACGCAAATATTAAAAAATATATTCCGCACATAACAGTTAAAAAATTTAGGTAGGATTAGGACCAAATTTGGGTAAAATTGACTTAAAGTGCCTAAAGACAGAAATTATTTATTTTTGAAAATTGATATTTTTGAAAAAATTTAATTTTAGTACAAAACTACACAAAACGAACATTGACTCCAAACGCCTCAAAGTGCCAATATAAAAGTTTTTGAGACAGTCAGGTTATAATTAGAGCCAGAATCAGTTAAAAATCCGGTTTGATTAAGGCTAAAATCCTTAAAAAATACCAACTTTGTTTAAAAACGCAAATTTTGAAGAAATTTAATTCGCTTTTGAAGAAATTCAATTTTAGAACAAAACCGCACATAACAGATTCCACACTTCCCTGATAAAATTGCATTTTTGGACCAAAATAAGCGAACATTGACTCAACGAGTCAATGTTCGAGACGATCAGGTTTAGGACTATGGCTAAAATGGTTAAAAATTACTTAAAGTTTCTAAAAATACAAGTTTAGAGCGTTTGTAGAAGTTAAGATTAAAATTAGGGCTTAAAACCCTTTAAAAATTATCCACATTGCCTGAAAATGCAATTTATGATGCTTTTGAAGACATTCAATTTTAGGACGAAGTTAGGCAAAATGGTAAGTAAAGTTTGACTGAAAAGATCTGAAAACGGAAATTTTGTGTTTTTGGAAAAAAAATTATATTACCTATAGCATTAAGCCCAAAATCGCTGTAGATAATTCTGCAATAGCACAATTCGCAAAGTTGAAAATTATTGAAAATTTACTAACACCCACAGTTTGGCCAATTTCCAAAAAAAATTTCTTTGTATGAAGAGCAATGACGCCATAATTCCATCAAACACTGTAAATTATTGACAGGGTAGTACCTAAGATCTAAACCTAACTTATATATATATATATATATATATATATATATATATAGCACTTTACATTATAATGTATAACAAAAATACAACTTGGTATAATATGGTGTCACACTATCCACAGGAGCTTAAACAAATATTTACTATCAACTCCTTGCTTATCTGACACCATCAGATATTTCTTATTAGTACCCATCGGTCACACCATACTCTAAATCACTTTCACACCCTTGCTAATCGGTTCTTAAAAATCACAAGAAAATTATCTACTTTTCTACTATTATTTTCTGGTTCTTGAGAAGTAGGTACCTTTTATCACTATCTTTTCATAACAGATTTGTCTACTCTATACTATGTAGGTAGACGACAATTTTTACCAAGATGGTACCGAAGGAAGCTAATTGAACTCGATGTTATTACAAGGCAATGGAAATTTGCAATGTTCGAACAGTTAAATCTTTACACTCATAGATTCCTTGAGTACCTGGTCGACGGTACCACAAGCACGAGCCTATTGACACCGACCTATGACACCCGTGACAAAAGCGAAACAAATCTTCAATAAGCTTGGCTTGTTTATTGGTTATTTATAGATAAGTTTCGAGATATCTGTGTACCTGAAGTGGTACTAGTACTCCCATAAGTCAATTACCTTTGACCGTTTCCTCTATATATAGCAGATGTTTACGAACTATAAACATGGTTGTGGCTGAATTATAGCGGATTATTAGGATTTGTCATGTTTATTGCCACCACACGCTATTCAGACTGATAAATTTGTGTTGGTACTATTGGGGTACTTTTTGTGGTGATTAATGAATCTCATTGAGAATTTTTTCGGAATTTAGTTGCATCCAAAGTTTCTGCCAATTTGAATTATGCATTGTGATTAGGGTTTTAGTACCACCACGGTACCACTATTATTGCACGCTTGGAAGTCATTATAGCTGTACGTCTCGCATCAGTGTCAATACTATTAGGATGTGATTAATCTATAATTAAAAGTTAATGTAGCAATTAATGGGCAATTTTTCGGAATTTACTTGCAACTTGTGATAAGGATTTATTGATTGGTAGTACCGGTGTATCATACACCACAATTGTACGTTGGCAAGTCGTTATAGCTATAAGTTTCGCATCAGTGTCAATAAGGAATGGACGTGGTCCCCACCACGCTGACTCGTGGTACTGCCATCAAGAGTACTGCTTTCATAAAATAAATCCCCGTCCATATCTATCAGTTTGTTCGATCGGACGAGGCTAACACGGCTCCGCCGAACCATTATTTACGGAAAATGCGGCATTCCGATCATTTTCAACATGTTCCCGAGATATACCATTATTCTTCGTAAATTCCGCGTAAACGTAAATTTATTTGACCCATGCCATAAGGTACCACACTTTGTTTCTTCTTCATAAACAGCCCGTTTTATTATTTTATTGTTCAGCAGTAATAACGATGCTAAACGGAGCTGTTCACACCAAATTTATGCCGATGACCCCACAGTGATTGACGCACACACAGAGATCTAATTCCATTTGGCAATAATAAGTGCAGAGAGAACCATTTCTTCTCTCCATCTCTCAGTCTGCTGTCTCGCTTTCTCATTATCGTTCTTCTCAATTCAATAATAATCACATTCCAGCAATTTAAAACAGAAACACTCGATCCCAAGTTCGCGTCTCTCGCCCGTCCCCCATCCCCCCCACGCCACCCTTAATCCGGCCCAGGTGGCCGGGAGTGGGGGGCTCATCCCCTCCAAGGCTCCGCCCCTGCGAGTGTCAACTGTTCGGCGGAAAACAGTCGAAGCCTATATGCCGACGAGTGATGATGTCAGTGGTGTTGCGCGGTACACCGGTTTTTGTTATTTTCTCCTTTTCATTGATACCAATCACTAATCAACGCTGGAGTGTCGGGAGGAAGGAAGTACAGTGATAGAGGTGTCGTCGGCTAAACTGTGCGGCGCGAATAGTGCGGTTAGTGACTAACGTTTGTTTTTGGATATAACTGGTTAGGTGTAGCAGGAATGATAGAAGGTAATGCCATCAGCTAGGGGTGATGTCTGTGTGGTATTCAAAGGGTGCCCGACACACAAAGGGCGACATGCAAATTCGGAAACCTTAATTCGCATATGCAAATCGCCGGGAACACGGGATCCGTCCGGCGTGTGCTGGGCGTCTGCACGGGTGCAAGACCCATCATCGGGCTGGGTGTGGAAATTATGATAATCGGAAACACTCGAAATCGAGTGTGTCGAGGTTGTCAAAAAGTCTGATAAAGTGATAGTGTACGAGTGATTGACGTGTTTACCTTTACGTGGGTAGTACTTCACCGAACAGTGAATGATGGAGAGGTGGCTTTCAGGGGGGGTGGTCCCCCACAAGAAGTCGAAATTTCACAATATAAAATGCCATTTCATCAGGCCAACTGATTTTTAGGGTTTGGCCTTTCTGGTCTATAGTCAGCATACACAGAATACTCCTGCCACATTTATCAACAGAAGAAAATTATCTAAATAGTTGTGACCAAAAACAAAATTCTTAACATGATGGATAATCCAATTTGGGCGGGTGGTAAATCCTAGTGCCAGATGTTTCAAATATAGAACATAGACGAATCAATAAGGTGATTTATACGTGGAAACTTTTAACAAACTAGTACTATAAGTACTCTTTTCTTGCTTAATTTGCTACTTAAGGATTTGTGTCAGACTCTTTATTATTACTTTCATCAATCAAAAAATGATCGTCTAGGAGCTAAAATTTGATTGAAACTACTTTTCCAGTTGCAGTCTCCTCTTGTTGTTGATTGATGGAGACTATTCAGTGTTTAATCAGTTGGTGTGAACTAATGTCTTAGAACAATTAAAGCATTAAGCATTATGATTTATTAAGCAGTTAGAACAGCAGAAAGCTGCTTAAAAAAACTCCAGAATTCAACCCCTTTAAGGTGAGTGAGGCTATGAGTTTTGAAATTTCGACTTTTGAGCGAACATCCGCTAGAGAACATAACAACTAAAAAAAAAATAGTTTTCCTCAAATGTCTCAACTTTTATAATGCTGCAGCATCTCGTGACAATGATTACTAAATTAAACTATTAAGAGAAACGAAATTGTGAAAACCTTGTAGTAATCAGCTAGTCATGTTGAGAACAACTTTTTTGAACAAATGAAGAGCGTTTTTCGTTGAACAATAGAAATTTTATGATACAGAAATCTACAAGCTTTGACGATCAAATACTGTCCAGATAATTGCATTAAACTGTATAACGTTTAAATCCATTTCCTCTTTAAGAATTATGTGGTGTTGGAATATATGTTTTGATTCAAACAGTATCTAGTCAGCAGTTACAGAGTTACACAAGACTGAAAAAGTCTTAAAGAAAAAAATAAAGACCTGGACAGAGATTGTTGCATGAGCAGAATGAGAATCGTTTTGATTCAGCGAATATTTAAGAATTATGTTTGATTGGGCAATACGTGCATATCTAATTATCATGTTCAACAACCACAAATTGAGTAAACAAATCTTAAAGAAAATAGAAAAATCCAGCTAAAGAGGCGATATTTTAGTATTAACTAAAGTAACTAACTTCCTCTCTCACCAGAAACAGGCTGAACATTTACGTAAATATTGTGTATCTAATATGACTAGAATTAAGGAGTTTAAGTTTCCATTTTCCATTTGGGAAATTATCAAGAATTCTAACAGAAAAATAAACAAGCTCCTGAAAGAGCCCTAAATAAAAGAGACAACTCAGGCGAAGAATGCGATCTTATAGTTGATAAAGTATCGTCACTGAGATAGAACATTTCCAGGAATTACCAATGAATTTGCAACTTTGAATTACCAATGAATTTTCTACCCTTATACCGGGTTTTGCAAAAAAAAATATTTCATAGCTCAATTCTCATTGGGTAAGAATTGAGCATACTGTTGATGTTGATGGCTGAGACCTCAATACAAATTTGAATCGTAATATCAAATTGCCACAAGAATTACTTCTTATGGACTTTGATATCCCAATGGTATTGAGTCTGTTAAAATTAATCATAGCTTGAGTACTGAATTAACTCATAAAATAGAGACCAACTATACAGGGACAAGGATACATGTACCAAAGATACAGAGAACAATAAAGGGGATAAGTTCTAAGTATTTCAAAATAAATATTCTCTTGTTAATCTAAGTCAGAGTAGTCACGGAATGTCAAGATGTGGAACATGCTAAAGAATTTTCCTCGTTGGCTTAAGGTAGTTATGAATTCTGTAAGACAAGCCCATAAACATGGTGGTTTAATAAACCTTGACAGCACGGTTACTATGGTGAGTGACTGAGTAGCCAACACAAATTCGCTTCTCGTCTCAAATGCTAATGGTGAGTTGCAGGCTTGCATATATTTACAGACTTACACATAAGAAACTTAGTAATTTTATCAGGATTATAATTTCCACTGAAATGAGAGAAACTGGCAATGGTCTACACCAATGAAAACCTTCAAAATGCAAGTCAAAAATTAACCAATTTCGATGAAAATTATCCTTTTAGTAGGTTGCCAGGACATGAAATTCTTGGGTCTTAGGCGTTATGTTCTAATCAGTGTTGATTTTCTTTTTTATAATTTTTTTTATTATGGATTTTTCGGTCATTTGTGTGGTTATTGTAATCGTTTCTTGATGTAATGTCCTCAAAATGTACATACAAGTGGTTATCAGGCACATTACCAAAAAATGCCACAAATTAAATAGAAAGTACCGACGTTTCGACATTTATTGACGCCATTGTCAAGACTATTATTCGAATACGGTAGAAATTATGATACAAAATTCGTATTGTAATCAATATATTTGTAGTATTGTTTACAATAAACGTCAAAACGTCGGCAGTTTCTATTTAATTTGTGGCTGTTCTCAATAACACATTTTTTGTTATTGTATTTTTTCCGATTTTCTAGTTATTGGCTTTTCTCTGATGGCTTCAGCTAGTCGTACATTTTATAAGCCAACCCCAACTGCAAGGTGGTTTAATAAACCTTGACATGGCTTGACAGCACGGTTACCATGGTGACCGTCTTCGTAACCAATAGGAATTCGCTTCTTGCCGCAAAGGCTAATAAAATAAGTTGCAAGCTTATCAGTGCAAAATTTTTGCCTGAACCAGTCACTTAACACCATTTTATGGATTTTCTTAGAGTTTTAGCACTTACCCATTTCGTTATTTACAAGTTTTAATTATTGTCCACTATTCTCCAATCTTGTCGTCTACTCAGGATGATAAGTCTAAATAAAATTTACTGCGTCTTCATGGAGAATTCAAACCGATTTTATTTCCGATTGTTTTCAATTGTCAGTGTTTTCATTGACAGTTTTAAATCGATTTGAAATATCAAATAACGGTTGTTGACAGTGACACTAGACTGTTAGGCTATCAATAGTGTCAAATGACAGTTTCGGTTTGGTTTTGTTGTTGTTCTGATCAGTTTCACTGGCATCATACATCTGTTTGATCACTGATCAAAGTTTCCATGGCGTATTGAACTCGTTTTGACTTAATTTTTAATATTGAATACTTCGTACTTCATACTGAAAAAGTATCGGTTTTCTCTTGAACAGTTTGAATGGTTTGTTACTTATTTTTTTTATACATGTTTTTAATACTTTTTATAAATGTTTTTAATACTTTTTATAAGAATCGCACTAAAGGTTTCGATTTGGCAGAATTAAACCGATTTCAGTTTCGATTCCAATTTTTTCGGTTTCCGTTGTTCCAACATGTTCAAAATAGTCAAGTTTACTAAAACAAGAAAGTAGATACATTTACGAAGCTTTCAATCTCGTTGGGGGGGGGGGGGGCATTTTTTATGCAATAAACGAAGAAAAAGAAAAATGGGAGAGAAAACATTTTTGTGAAGATTTTCTTTCAGAATAACTAAAAAGAAATACAATTTGAAGAAAACTGTTTAAACACTACAGAAGCAAAATTCAATATTAGAAAACGTTCAACATTCATCAAACAACTTAATTCAGAATAGCCGGTTCCTTTATGTATTAATATAGCGTTGAGACTCCATTAAAATGAATACAACTTAGAAAGCACATTTTTATATTTGAGAACTGAAATACTTTTCCGTTGACTTAAATTAGTCGTGCAATCTATAGGACATTCCGGTAAGCAGGGCAACTTAATAAACCTTGACACGGCTCTACAGCGTGGTTACCAGGGTGACCGTCTTCGTAACCAATAGGAATTCGTTTCTTGCCGCCAAGGCTAATAATAAGTTGCAGGCTTACCAGTTGCAAACTTTTGTCTGAGACAGTCACTTTTCTATGGATTTATCTTACAATAAGGAATTTTTTTGTTACCTCCACTATTTAATTATTGTCCACTATTCTCGAATTGCTCGTCTGTACTCACTATGGAAGATCAAAATAATATTTACTGCGTGTTCATCATGGAGAATTCAAATCGATTTTACTTCAGATCGTTGTCAACTGACTGTGTTTTCAGTGATGATTTTAAATCGATTCGAAACATCAAATATTAATTTTTGACAGTGAAACTTAGATTGTCAGTAGTGTAAATGTCAATTTAGGTCTGGTTTTGTTGATGTGACTTGTTGACCAAATTATTCTGGGTAAAGAGATTTCAAAGTCAAAATATCTAGATATTTTGCATCCCATACATTCTTTCTAGATTTGCCCTTTGACTTCCACAGTTGCCAGTTGGAAATATCTTTTCTACAACTGGCGACGTTTACTACGTTTTCATGGCATACTGAAATCGATTTAACTACGTTGATACTCTACTACTTGGAATAGCTATGAGGTTAATATTATGATAATTACTCGTGATTGTTCCCAAGCCTTCTAGACATAAGTCGGTAAATAAAAAATCAGTTGCAGAGTAATAAAATAGGACTCAAAAGACCGGTTGCCTCCTGCAAAGACCTCCAGACCGAGGACAATACCTAAATAAATCCCTTAATTCGAAACTCGAAGAAACTTGACAGAAACAAGATGTTATATCGGAGACGGAACGAGGGAAACTTTTGTAATTGGTCTCCAGTACGGAAAGTTTTGATTAAAACACTCGATTTGATATCGCCCGGACGGGATTACGAGACTTCATTCCGTTACTAATAAAATATATCATCTTATGGGATGATTGACCATTGTCCTTCCGCCGCCATTAAATCCGACTAATAAAACAATTATGTTAAGTGGTCTCCTTCAATAACTAATTTCCATATACATACTGGCTGGCATAGATTAAACTTTCCCCTCGTTTTTTTCGGGGATAATTACCTCCATTACTACAAAATGGCCGATAAATTGGTCAATTTTTCTCAACCGCACCGATCTATTTACATATAGAGCGCGTATATTGGTTACCAGAAGACAATATTGTGACGTAAACGCGGTCACTACGCACCGATCTATTTACACATAGAGCGCGTATATTGGTTACCAGAAGACAATGTGACGACGTAAACGCGGTCACTATCGGACGGCCAGGACCAAAAAGGCGATTTCGGGTAATTATTGCCGCCTTTATCGCGTCAGGAATCTGGGAAAACAGGTTGCAGGCAGCAGGAGGATTGATGGACGCGCAGACTGCAAGAAACGCGGGGTTTTGTTCAAAAGTTCCTCGTCTGCATGAATATGTCCGGCCTGGGAGATTTACACACTCGAATTTTGGATTTTGGGGGAGATTAGTGCTCCTTAAAACAAAAAGTTTGCCTTTTTTAGACCTATGAGGGGATAGAGATGAGAGGAAGGGATTCAGTGGTTTTGAAATGTTTAGAAGTGGTGTAGATATTTCTAGAGTAACATAGGAAAGTGGAATCCGTTTGCCTCTAGCTCAAGAAATACAGATCTCTGAAACTATTAGAGTTGGGCATAAGACAGGCTTCATAAAAATGCTTTCAATGACCCATCAAATGCAAAAACACCATAATTTATTAAAAAAAAAGAAAAAAATAGCGTCACGTATGAAAACGTATGAATCGTCATTACTTTTTGGAACACTCTGTATACTGGCCACTCCTTTTAAAATGTACCCTTATACATGACACGGCTGTCATTGCAAATGAAAATCCACATATGCGATCGAATCCTGCGTTGAAAATGGGCCACCGTGTATAAGGGCGCATTCACTGATGGACTATTCTAAAGCTACAGGGAGATGAAAAAACTTCGAAAAATTACAAGTAAAGCTTCTTAACAGCACAAAAACTGTTGAAAGTGAGTACAAAAATGGTTTTAGCCAAGGAAATATCCTAATTCTATTTTGAAAAATATGAGATTTAGGAAATATCCCGAGAACGGTTAAAGGTTACAAAAATAAAAATCGACCAATGGCTTAGTTGGAAAAAGTTAGTTGAAAACGAATATACAGGCTTCATGAGTATTTTTTTTTACTAACAAATTGCGTAAATATCTCCTAAACTGTTGGACTCTCGAAAAAATGGCTAAAATTGGTCCATTTTGGAAAATAACTATTTTGGAAATACCTCGAAAACGGCTGAAGAATAGAAAAATTGAAATCAACCATGGGCCTAGTTGAAAACGAGTGCAAACTTTACGAGTCTTTCTTTAAAAGTAATAAATCTCGTAAAAATCTCAAAAACCGTTACAGTTATGAAGAAACGAAAAAAGTGGCGAAAATGATGGGTCTATTGGTGGGTCCATTTTATCCGATTGGTGGGTCCATTTTGCAAGAACGATTGAAGATTACAAAAATGGAAATCGACCACCAACTTATTTGGAAAAAGTTACCTGAAAACGAGTACAAATTTTTGTCGTTTTTAAAATTAACAGATCTCGTAAATACCTCGAAAACTGTAGAAATTTTGAACAAACGAAACAAGTGGCTATAAGTGAGTACACTTAGTGAGTCCATTTTGGAAAATAACCACGTTTGAAAATATCTTGAGAACGGCTGGAGATCACAAAAATAAGAATTGATCACGGCTTACTTAATTGGAAATAGCTGCAAACGAGTAGGAACTTTATCTCTTCCGGTTCAAAGAATTATAGAGTTTTCTATGATCTGTTCCGTTGTGTTCATGATGGTGGAAGGTGGTGTTTCACAAATCGACACAGACTTTTTTCCACAAGGACTCAACCTTGGCATGGTTTCATCGTGCGGAGCACACACAGGTTCTTCTCTTTGTTGTCTTCTACTACTATTTTATCCGCTTTTTTTCACAGTTTTAACTTTTTTTCTTAAACACTAGTTGAAGGCCATTTATTTCAATTTTTTCATTGATACCCAATTTTGAAATTTCAGATATTTGTTCCAGTTCTAACCTCCATTCTTCCTGACAGTTTAACTTCACTTTTATCTCTTTGTTTAGGTTATTTAATGCTAGTTCAGGTTAGTTGTTGGTTTTTTTCACAAATCTAACTTTTTCTCTTACAAACTACTTAAAGGACATTTATTTCAATTTTCTTCATTGAGACCCAATTCGAAAACGTCAGGCGTTTGTTCCAATTCTACCCTTCATTCTTTCTGTCAGTTAGCTTGACTTTTATCTCCTTGTTTACGTTAGTTTAAGTTAGTTTAGATTTGTTCAGGTTAGTTCAGATAACTTTATTTACACTACTTGAAATTTTCTTCATTGATAAAACAATTCGAGAATTTCAGACATTTGTTTCAGTTCTACTTTCCATTCTTCCTGACTGTTTAGTTTGACTTTTATCCCTTTCTTCAGGTTAGTTCAGGTCAGTTTAGGTTACTTCAGGTTAATTACACTACTTGAAGGCCATTCATTTCAATGTTCTTCGTTGATAACCATTTCGATGACAATCATTCCCATAAATCTCCTTTTCTTGCGGGAAACCCATTTTTATATGTCTGCTTAGGCACTAGCAGCTTATTTTTCACATTAAAACAAAAAGGATCGTTTTTCAAATACCAAATTTACACAAGAGGGAGAAAGTAAATTTTCAGAGTGATGACGTGGGCAGACATACATACCAAACTATGGGAGAGATTGTCTTGAAGATGCAAAAATAAATTGGCGAAACGTCGACAAATTTAAATAGTTGCCTTTGTCATTATTTTGATCCTGTTCTCAATAAAAATCACTATTCACATTAAACCAAAAAGGATCGTTTTTAAATACGAAATTTACACCAGAGGAGAGAGAAAGTAAATTTTCTAGACTAACTAGTGGGTGTTCATACAAATATTAAAAATGGGTTTCCGTAGGAAATTGAGAAGATTTATGGGAGTGATTATTGTACTGAGGATGCAATTTTTTGAGTATTTGCTAGACAAATTTAAATAATTGCCTTTAGATCTCCAGATGTTTCCAATAAAAACCACTTAATAACAATGTAAATAGTAATAAAAATTTACAAAAAAATTGCTGAACTTTTCAAGAAGTTTATCATACTGGTACGTTTCGTGTTGAAACGTTTGATACCAATGGCATATCATTTCACACACTTTTCATACCAAAGACGTTTGAGACCAGAAACATTAAACGTCATACCAAAGTCTTTTCTTATCGAGTTTCACATTTCTTTTATTGGAAACTGCGTTACGCTAAGGGTGCCTTTTACAACTATCAGTAAAACTTCAGTTTGACCGAAAACACCAGATATGACGTAGATTGCATTGTTTGTAACAATCATAGTTGGTGTCATGTCTGGTGTTTTATCTTCAAACTGAAGTTTTACTGACAGTTGTAAAAGTCACTCTTAAACCTTCCTTTTTCGGCAAGGCAATATGCAACTTTGCCAGATGTAACGTAAATTAAAAAAAAATATCTGAAATGAACTGACCTGCCTTAACCTGAACTAACCTGAATGGATAATTGGACTTAACTCAGATTAAACTAAAGATTACCAGCACATTCTTTCGATATGTATAAGTGTATAGTCATTGGCGAAGGAAAAAATGTTTGAAGCGTCCTGTTATGACGTGACCTGAATAATGATATTTTTGAAAATCCAGGTCAAAAATTCTGAAACAAAGTCAAAGGTGGAAAAATAGAAAATGTCGAATCTGTTTCTTATCTTTTTTGTTAAAATTATCTCGTGGGGGTTAGCCTTTGTGCTTATTTTAATTCAAATACTTCAATGATGATCTCTGTTTTTATTTTTCTCTACTTTATTGCTGATTTCTCAGCTATTTGTCTGGTTATTTTAATATTTTCTCATGTTAATCTATGTATAAAGCCACGAAACTTCATCAAGACTTGGAGCATATTGACGGATTTTCCTTGTTTACCTAAAGAACAGTCGTACAATTTATAGGGCAATCCTAGAAGCAGACCAATTTAATAAACCTTGACACGGTTTGACTGCACGGTTACCAGGGTGACCGGCTCCGCGACCAGTAGGAAATCACTTCTCGCCGCAAAGGCTAATAATAAGTTGCAGGCTTTTGCTTACCAATGTCTTTCTACAGCTGATCACTCGAATTTTTGTTGTTTTTCGATTAGTGTTGAGTGTATGAGAGTTAATAAAAGAAAATTCTCAGTCCTTTTTGTCCTGAACCTTGCTCTACGCAAACTATTTTGGTTTTGACTATTTTGAGTATACAAGGAAAGAATTAGAAAATATATCATATTTAAGGCGGATCTCTATGTCTATTCCATACTTTCCATGGATCTATCTCGAAATGACAAACTTACGCAATCTATAACCCCTCTTTAAATAGTTAGAAAGTTTCGATTTTCATGTAAGCCAACGTCAGTCCCAAAGTTATTTGCGAAAGTGCCTAAAACCAAATTCAAGTTCACTCCGCATTTATGAACCAAAGAGTAAGCCAACACCGAAGTGTGATCTCTCTTTTTTTTTTAACTAAATGTTTCTAGTGTATAAACAGATTAGGAACAAGTAATCATGCTTAATAGCACCACCCACAAGCTTATAATTCCGGATCATTGTCTCGCACCCAAAAAATTTTAATATCTCCACAACCGGTTCCAATCATGCGAAATTTCTATCTACAAATTCTATATAGAGGTCGCTCATTAAGCTTAACGGTACGACCTATCGAATAACCCGAACGCAACAATAGCAACCACTAAATCCACTAAACAATCAATAAAACAAATGTCGAAATTTCCGGTTATAGTCCGGTGTGTGTGGGAGTGATGCGTTCTTGTTGGATTCGTCTCGTCTCTTTCCCTCGTAAGTGAGTGATCTGAAATCCGAGGAAGACGAGACGAGGTTTTAGAGGAAAACTTTCACCGCTGCGCGTCAGTAAAAATAGTTTTATTATCTCGATCTGACTGTGGATTCCTTCAAGGTTATATATCGTAAAATTATACGATTCGAACGATATGGGATTTCGGTAGTGCATCGGGTTGATCGATTTTATATCGGAGCATATGGGCTGCTTAAATCGCGGCCTTTTTGGCGCAGCATCGTCAAATCACTTTAAAACTGCGTGCGTAATTTGCGCAAACACACCGTCACCTTAATGACTTTCCAGACTGAGCAAAACATTAATTAAAATGCAGGAGGCCGCTGCAATTTATTATTTCTATACGTACATACATACGCATTGTACTGTTAATTAGATGGTGGCCGGCTCATTAGCAGACACAATACAATCACCAATCTCCAAGAGTTATACGACCATCTTTATTGCTCCGGAGCGTAAATGGAGTTTTGGGCCATAAGAGTGACACGGTGACGTCATCCGAAGTGCTAGTGACAAGGCGACGTCACCCGGAGTGCTCGCACTTTAATCGTAATGCAACTGTAAAATGGACCATGAGAAGCTGTAATTACAACAATTAGTTGTTGCTGGCCGCATGTTGCTTGTACCGTTGCGCAAAAACGTTATAACGCCCCGGGGCTGCGATGAAAACTCCATATTGTTTTAATCTGACATTTGAGGATTAATCTTCGAAGAACGAGGAAATAATCGAAAGTAAGCAATTGCACGCAACCTGATCGAAGATCTAGAGATTTAATGTGCATGTTTAAAAGTGTCAGACACGGCGTTAAACGTATTACGAACCCTCTCGCCTCGGTAATTACAATATTTTACTGGTTTTAGACACCCTCCCAGCTGGACGCCACTGGACCGGCTTGTTTATGCGACCGCCAGTGGCGCTTTATGGGATCGTTTTTTGTCGTTCGGATGCACGTGGTTGGCCCACTGGGCGCGTTTTGAAAAGTCGTCCGTATATCGCCATTGGGATGAGCAAGAAATTTGGTCTTGATCTTGTTCAAAATAAGACAGTCAGATTGCAAGAGCAAGCCTAGTTTGTAGACTGCAATAAATCAAAATTTTTTTCCTCAAAAAGCGTTTCATTAAGTAGGTAATCAATTAATTGTGGTAATTTTCAAAATAAGTCTTGTTTTTTTTTATCATTGACTTATTTTTAATTGGTAAGCAGTATCATATGTTCTTGTGATCAAAGAATTTAAAGCTTTCGATTTTTATTACTGCAAATCGAATAGTTTTAGTTTGAGACTCATATGTTATTTGCGCCCTCTTAATAATCATGCAGGTGTAGGACAAAAAGCCGCCTCACTTTCTCGAAATCGCCAACGTTTCGATTTCTATTGCGCTCTTCCTCAGGGTTTTTTTCAGTCGGTGAAAAGCGTCACCCAAGCATACACAGACCGTCGTCATAGTGTCTGAACATCACAGAAAGAGCATGGCACCAGATATATAGGTTAACAAAATTAAACATGCTTTTTGCACCAATCTTAAACTGAGTTTTTCCAGCAACTCCAAATTTTGTTTTTTTTTATCGACTTTGACATTAGTTTTAACTTGATTTTCTCAAATTTCTCTACAATACCACAAATTTGAACTTTTAGCAGATTTAAATTTGATTTTGACCCTAATCTTAATTTAAACTTTTCCAAAAATTGCAAATTTGTGTTTTAAGGCATTTTTTTTATCAAATTTCAGTTGTTTTTTGATGTAAAAATTAATTTTAGCAAAAAGAACAAATTAGAAGATTTGAATCAGTTTTGCCTGATTTTGTTTTAAAATCGAATTTCTCAAAAACATCAAAATTTTTTGTCTTCCTTCAAATTTGATTTTTCTTTTAACGATGTGTGTAATTTTTAAATGTTTCTTGCCCTAATCGCAACCTCAATTCTGCCATAAATTCAATTCCTGGATTTTCTCTTAAAAAAAATTTGGTTGTCAACTACTTAACAACAAAAAAGACTCACTTTTTGACTGTTGGTTGATGAAAAACAGTTCAAATATTCTCGTGGGTGTTTTAGGGTGGGTTTTATGGTTTGTTTTCGAGTTTTAACTGGACAAAAAACAGGTTAGAGATTTTGTTAGAAGTATAACTAGGCTACTACATCCTACAGATTCGGGTAAATCTAGCCGGGTCTATGAGCTTCTCCAAAAACTTCAAACTTGCATTTTTAGACGATTTGAGTAATTTTTAAACGGTAATCATAATCTGCATATTTTCAAAAAATCTAAACAAACATTTTTACATGCTTTGATTGAAACTATAATTTCACGAAAAAGAACAAACCTGAACTAACCTGAATCACTTTTCGCCTAACTTTGCCCTATACATTTGAATTTCTCCAAAGAGACACCTACATTTGAGAATTTGACTTTTTGAACAATGTGGGTTATTTTTAACCCATTTTAGCCCTAATTTTAACCAGAATTTTTCCAAATGCTCCAAATTAATAAAAGTCATAGTCAGACAAGTTGTCTATACAATTTGACCAAAAAGGACGACATACATGAGGGTAAAATGTTTAGACGCTCATTTTTAACCGGTTTTGACCTCGGTTTTGACTCTAATCCAAACCTGCATATTTTTAAACATTCTAAAGATGATTTGTAAAAGCTTTCAATGAATTTTTCAATGATTTTGATTACTATTTGGGGCGCCCTCATTTCAGTTTCAGTTAATTTGATAGAAAAATTAATTTTACCAAAAACAACAAACCTGAACTAACCGAAATCAGTTTTTGCCTGATTCTGCCTCAAAATGGAGTTTTTACAAAAAACAAAGCGCGACTTTAGCCCCAGTTTTAGCTAGAATTTCTCCAAATTTGCCGAATTAGAAAAAATTATTCAGTTGACTATATATTTTTGAAACAACTCAAAAAGACATCCAGAAACAGCACGTAACCAGACACAGAGGCCATAATCCTAATCTGAGTTTTTCCAAAAAACTCCAAATTTCTACTATAGTATAGAGGTTTTATGTCATTTTATTCGATTTTGACCCTATAATCTGAATTTTCCCGAACTATGCAAATTTTTGGTTTTAAAGCATTTTTCTATTAAATTTCACTTAAGTAGGTATTATGACTGAAAAGTAAATTTTCCCAAAAAGAGCCAAATAAAAGTTTTGAAACAGGTTTGCCTGATTTTGTTCGAAAATTGCTATTCTCCAAAAACATCAAAATTTAAATTTTTAGACAATACGAGTCATTTTTTACCAATATTATCCCTAATTCTAAACTTAACGTCTTTAAAGGCTCCAAATTTGCTTTTCAACACTCTTTGTATAGTTGTTAAATGTTTTCCATGTTTTAACCAGGAAACCTATGCGGGTTATAGACTTTTTTGAGTCGGGTATATCCACTCTGGTCCCTGAGTTTCTGCAAAAATTTCAAATTTGACTTTTTAGACTCTTTGAGTCATGTTTAACTGGTAATTCTAATCTGAATCGTTTGAAAAATTCTAAACATGTATTTTTAAATACTTTCAATATTTTTGTACTGATTTTGGCCATCTAACCTGACGGTTTGAATCAAAACTCAGTTAGTTTAGTCGAAGAATTAATTTTTCCGAAAACCGCAAACCTGAATCCGTTTCCGCCTAACTTTATCCAACATTTGGAATTCTCCAAAAAGATCAAAATTTGCATTTTTGAACAATGTGGGTTATTTTTAACTGATTTTATCCCTAATTGTGATCTTATTTTTTTCCGAAGTTCCCAAATTAATAAAAATGTCATTAAGTTGGCTTTAAATTTTTTACCTAAAAGGATGATGAATTTTTAGACGCCTCTAGTCATTTTTAACCGGTTTTGGCTTTAATCCTAACCTGCATATTTTCATTCTAAACATGCATTGTTAAATACTTTGAGTGAATTTTGCAATTATTTTAATTGCGTTTTGGGGCGCCCTGAGTTCAATTTCAGTTAAGTTGGGAGAAAAATTAATTTTACCAAAAACAACAAACCTGAACTAACCTGAATCAGTTTTTGCCTGATTTTGTCTTAAAATTGGGACAATTTCTCGAAATTCACCGAATTAGAAAAAATTATTCAGGTGGATATACATTTTTGAAAACAAAACTCAAAAAGACATGTCCAGAAACAGCACGTAACCAGACACAGAGGCCAACGAAACGAAACATGTTTTTGGCCGAGATTTTTATGTCTTTCTCGTTTGGCTCTCGTCCTGATTAATTTGTCAATCAATTATTGTAACTTTTTTTTGTTCTTTCTTTTTTCTTCGACTTTTGTTCTACTTCCTTGGTTTTGTTTCCCCGGTTTTCCCAGTTGTTCTTCCACACCTCTATTGTTTTAAATATATTTTTTCTTTAAGTATTCTTTGCATCTTTTTCGAGTTTCGCATTCTTTGGGTCTTCACATATAGAACATTCGAAAGTTTTTATTTTCTCATGCCTAAAATAATGGTTTTGTTAAATTCGTTTTCTTTCTACTTTTTTAATTTTTAAATCTTTTTGCCTTTCATGGTGGTAGTGTGTAAACCCGAAAAGTCACATCTAGAAAGAGCACGTAAAACACGGCACCAATCACCCCCAACAACGAAACAAAACATGATTTTGGGTTTAACCTAACCTGAGATTTTCCAAAAACTCCAAATTTGCATTGTTTTAAACCATTTTTTAACCGATTTTTGCCTTAGTTTTAACTCGAATTTCTCTAAAAACTCCAAGTTTGCCCTTTTGAAGGCTTTACTATTTTTATCGGTTTTGGCCCTATAATCTGATTTTTTCAAAAACTACAAATTTGTATTTTGATGCATTTATCAAATTTCAGTAAAGTATTTTAATCCAAAAATTTATTTTAGCAAAAGAAAACAAAACAGAAGATTTAAGTCAGTTTTGTTCTAAAAACATCAAAATTTGAGTTTATTGGTCATTTTTTACCAATTTTAGCCTTATTTCTAACCTGAATATCGCAAGAGGCCTCAAATTTGCTTTTTTGGACGCTCAGTATAATTTTTAAATGTTTCTTGCCCTAATCGTAACCTCAATTCTCTCATAAATTCAATTCCTCTATTTTCTCATAAAAAAGAATTTAATCATCAATTACTTAACAACAAAAAGAGAACTTTTTTATTGTTTTGTTTGTTTATTGTTGATGGATTAAAAAAGTAAAAAGTTCTTGTGGGTTTTTTGGGTTGGGTTTAAATCTATTTTTTTTTCAGGTTAGTTCAGGTTAGGAAAGTGCAGGTTGGAAAACGGAAAAGCTCATGAGGGTTATGGATTTTTTTAGTCGTGCAAACATTGCCGATTTTGGCCTTAATTCTTACCGTAGTTTCTCCTAAAACTAAAAATTTACATTTTTAGACGCTTTAAGTTATTTTTAACCGGTTTTGGGCCTAATCCTAATCTGCGTAGTTTAAAAAATCCTAAATAAGCCGAGAATAAGCATTTTTTAATGCTTTGAATAAAATTTTCACCGCGTTTGGATTTCTAACGAACCTGAACTAACCTGACTTTTTCGAAAAACCCCAAATTTGCATTTTGAGGCGTTCTGAGTAAAATCGCTTATTTTGGTCGAAATTATTTTTTCAAAAACAACAAACCTAAAACGAACCTGAATAATTTTTGCTTGATGTTGTCCCAAAATTGAGTTTCACCAAAAAACAACAAAATTTGCATTTTTTGACGACGTGGATAATTCTTAACAAAATTTAGCCCTAATTTAAGCATAAATTGGAAAGAAATGTACTGGGTGAGCAAAAAAAGTTTCAGTATACAAGGTATAAATTTAAAAAATATATATTTTTGGCATTGTCTAGGCAATGTCAAAAATAATATTATAATTTCGAATTATTCGTTTATAATAAAGTGTTCAACATACTAACTGCACCGACACTTTTTTTGGTACTTTGTTAATTGCCGTACCTCCGACCTGGACCTTCCAATTTACGCAAGTGACACATCTCTCAAAAGCTTGTCTCTGGTAGAATCGGCTTGGGAGTGGACCTTTTTTCATAGTGTATTTCTTAAGGGTTATACAGGGTGACAAAAAGAGTGCTACAAAAATGTTAAAGTGTACATCTTTGTAACTTTTATACGAGCATTTTTGTTTACTTTGATTTTAAGTGATATTGTACCTTTGGGTAGTACCTCTAGATGTATTAAGCAGATTTTTATTAAGGCTCTATAACGAAAGTTACAGGGGTTTATCGAAAAGTGGTGAATTTTCAAACATGACTTGCCCAAATAGCTGTCTTGATCAATTCAGGTAAAACTTTTTAAGGCCTAATCTACACAGTTTAGTCAGGTATTGTTTCATGTATAACTGAACCATAATTGTAATGAACCCGATCGTTAATGGTACCGGCTTAAATCATAACATAAAATTTGTTAAAAATTCATTCCAAATACAGAATATTGTCTGGCTTATATTTGTTTATTTACGTAGGACCATCAACGATCGGGTTCATTCCAATGCGTACGAAACAAGTCCTGACTACAAATTGTAGATTACGACTTAAAGGGTGGTACCTGTATGAACAAGACAACTAATTGGGCCAGCCTTCTTCAAAAATGCACAACTTTTCAAAAACCTCTGTAACTTTCGATCTGCGGCCTTAATAAAAAATCTGCCTTATGTGTCTAAAGGTACTACCCAAAGGTATAATATGACATAGAAACGAAGTTAAAAAAAATGCTCGTTTCAAATTTGCAAAGAAGTGCACTGTAACATTTTTGTAGCACTCCTTTTGCCACCCTAAAGAATTGAACAGGCTTTCAAAAGATGTACCACTTGTTTAAATCGGATGGCCCAGACCGGAGGTGCGGCCATTAACAAATTACCAAAAAAAAGAGTTGGTGCGGTTAGTATGTTGAGCACTTTAGAATATTATTATTAAATTCACTAAATTTTTACCATTTTTAGGGCTTCTTAAGCTTTGCATCAAAAAAATTGTTCATTCTTTTACCGATAAGGTGACAAACGTTTAGTTCTGAAAATTCCTATAAACATGACATGTTCAAATAACAATAACTCTAGTTTTTTACTTTACGACAATGATCCATTATACATACTAATAAAGCTTCAATGAAGCTATGTCTAGGAACCTCTCCAATACAGGATTAGATAAAAGGTGTGAATAAATCAGCTTATTTTTAACGTAACAATTCAACAAAAGAATGAAGTGGTTTTACAGTTTCAATATTCCAAGCTAAATTTTCTAAGAACTGAAAATTAGTAAACTGCGAAGTTGCTAATTTCTGTGCTATATCTATCTTTAGCGTAGGTAATAAAACTATTGATAGGTAGTTATTTGACTATGATTTAAGGTTAAGTTTAAACTATGGGTCTTCAATAACAAAAATCATCAAGTAGGCTTGATCTTGATAGATGGTACTTTATTTTTTTGAACAGCCGGTAGTTCTCTTATCATATTTTTGCCATTGCTTTGGTAAAAAGATGGCAAAATCCATCCCAAATTTAAAAATACGAGAGGGGCGTTAAGAGTTTTGCAATAACAGCAAGACGAAGACGGTGCATGTAAGAACCCGCAGACTAATTTGGTAGAACCAAGACCAAAACTGCCCCTTCAAACAAAAAGTTTAAAAAGGCTGAATCACTGACTGTAGTAAAAAGCCGCATCGATATGACATGTAGTAGGTAGTTCGCCAGACTTTTGGTGGCAGTCACCCTTGACTGAACAGCAGGTTTGTAGGGACCTAGATTATCTAGTTCTCTTCATCATCTTTACTTCTCCACAATATTTGCCACTTTTGTACTACACAACTGTCTACTTTTAGTAGTATATTCTTTGACATTGAAACCATTAGTAGATAGACTTGGTCCCTATGCTCTGTGGTTGAAACTGGGACAGGGGCAACCCGCCCTTGGAACTTGTCGATCCCATAGAGTTACGACACTCATCTCACCGCAATTTTGTCGAATTAAATCGTCGTAGCGTAAACTATAACAAAAAGGCAACAATAATTGTTCGAACTAAACCACCGAAAATTTATTTAGATCCGACTCGCGGTCAAGCTAAGACATGCGTGACTATCTCTCGTTGCGTGTCCTTCAGTGATTACGGGCACCAATTGCCTTTTCGGTAAATTAAAATCGCCCTCGGTTTCGATCATCCCGACACGTCAATCCGCCGGTCAAAACGTAAACTGCCGCTTGTAAAACCGGCCTTCACGTATACACAAAGTTGAAAATTGAATTATATCCCAATAATAGAATCACGTACCGACTGACATACGCTCGTATAAAGAGCATAAAAATGTATGGGGTCGTAAAGATCCCTATATCGAGTGCAGCCAACATACATTTTATATTATTCCCTTATTGAGTTCACAGAGCCAGTTTCGATTATTTTTATTATTATTATTATTATTAATATACCGGACAAAATCAATATATCGGTACCCAATGATCTAGGAGATATGGATAGAGCCAACAAATGCCGAAAATTCCCTAAAAATAGCCCACTTTTTTTTTGGCCGAAAGTCCACCATTTTTAAGGTTCCCATGATGTAATCTTGTCGTCAGCACACGTCATAGCAGCTTAAAGCCGGACCGGATATTATTATTGTCGATTGTTTTTGGTCTTCGTCTATCGACCTAGCTTGGAGATAAATGTAAGTTTGATATTCGATTGGATTGGAATTAAGAAATAATAAAATGAATGACAGTGACAATTGTTTTGTACTTCCGGAGGATATAACCGCCATTTTTAAGGTTCCCATCGCTAAAAAGAAGGGACAAAACTGTAAAACACGAGAGGGTCTCCACATTGTTGGTACCATACTCCTTTAAGACACTTTTCAAAGGATCCCCGTAAAACAACGTGAGACTACCGGTGGTACCGGCCTACACAGATGGTGCCAAGAAGAGCCGAGACGCGGACACGCCCTAACAGAAACAAATGATGCGTCAGACGGTGCATGGCACACTAAATATTAATAATTCCATCGGGCTTTCGTCTACCTGAAGAGTTGCAGCCCGCATTTGTGTAATTTACACTAAACAGAAGTGACGACAGGTGTGGAAAAAAGTGGCAAATGTTGATTGGGGGAGGGTCGTTTATATGTAAATTTTCACAAGTGGTATTCCTGAAGCATTGAGTTGTTAAACTATTTTGCATGTAAACATTTTTCGTGTTCTTCGAGTTTACACCATAAAGTAGTGGGTCTCTAGAAATACCTACAAGAGATTTTCCTGAACCAACAGCTAGAAGGTCCCTCTTATGCTGTATTATTACCATTTTGTAAATAAATTGTGGAGTACTAAGAACCTTTAAATATCTACAGGGTACAATCTATAGTTATTTTCCTAACAAGTGCGGAAAGTGATTTCAATCCCCTATGAACACTAATAAACACTTTTTAAAAGTGGCGAAAAAATCGATTCTGTACAATTATTTCTTCCAGATTTTTTCTTCGGAGTTTTTCTTCATCGTTTTTTAATTAAAGTTTTTATCTTTTTTCTTCATAATTTTCTACTCTTATTCTTTGCACGTTTTCTAAACATTTTTTGTTGGGTTGTCATTCTTTCGAAGTAACTTTGAAATTAGTCATAATATTATCTATTACACTACAATGATTTTTTGATTTTAAAGTGCTACCTACCTTCAACTTGCAAATGCATGAATAAGAAAATTGATTTGCATTTGCAACCAAAGCTGCGATTTTTTAATTAAATATTCCTGATATTTTAAAGTTTTTTTTTGACAATTTTGGGCCCAAATAAAACCTTTTAAACGGTCAAAGTTCAAAAAACTATTTTATTTTAATATGAAAAAGAACTTTTTTTAGAATTGTTTTTAAAGTTTTAGACGATTTTGGACCAAAAATTAGAAGTATTTTAATTGTGTGTCTCTTTAGCACATACCTTTTTTATAATCTTCAAAGTTTTACAATTTTCTCGGCTTTTGTAGTTTGTATTTTTTTTCTTTTTTATTGTTCTTTTATTTTCCATGTTTCTCTGTTCTTATTACTTGTCATCTTTCGTTTATTATTTTTTTTGTTTTATATCCATCTAAAGTAAACTTTGCATTGTTTTCATTTTTTCGAAGTAATTTTAGCACGAAATTCGACTTTTTCAACTAGTGTACATTTTTTAATATAAACTAGTTGAAACATTGAAACTATTTTGATCTAAAACTGTGTTTTTTATTATAAATATTGATACTTGATCTTTCAATTTAAAAAAGTATGAAAGGATAAGAATAGAAAAATAATAAGAATAAAAGAACATTAATAAGAGTAAAATAACAATAATAAAAAACCTGACAAAATAAAAAAAAAAATCCAAAATAAGTAAGTAGAGATTCAAATTTAAATTGAAATATTTCTAATTGTGAGCCAAAATCACCTAAAAACTTTGTTAAAAGTGTTTCCTTTTTGAACCAAAATTTTCTCAATAAAAGTCAACATATCGTTCGTTCGGTTGGAAAAGCTCAATTTTAGGCCAAATTTACCTTGAAAGAATAAAACCCAATAAAAAGTTTAATTTGATTGATGAGAAAAAAAAAATGTAAAAGAACAAAAATTTGAACGAAACGTCACAAATAATAAGATTAGTTAATTAAAAAATACGAAATTAAATACAAAGTCCATGGAAATTATAGAAAAATGTATGTCCAACAAAAGCAGATAGAGTTTTCAGACTAATACCGTATAAAAAAATTGATAGATCAATAAATCATCATTATTTTTTCCTTATTCATGCTTTAACGTTTTTTTGTTGAACAATTTTCAGTTGTCGAGATTTTCTAGTTTTCGATATTTATTTTTTTATTAGTGATAATTTCTATGCTTTGAGTTGTCAATTTTTTTACATACAATAATTTACAATTGAATTGTCAAAGTCCCGCAGTGTCAGAAGTTATATGTGACTTTTTTGTAGGGAAATGTCGTTTGTCAATGCTTCTTTTAATTCAATTTCTGTCGAATTAATTTAAAATAATTTACAATTGAGTTGTCAAAGTCTCGTAGTATCAGAAATTATATGCGACTTTTTTGTAGGGAAATGTCGCTTGTCAAGGCTTCTTAAAATTCAGTTTCTGTTGAATTGCCAATTTTACATACAATAATTTACAATTTAGTTGTCAAAGTCTCGTTGCGTCAGAAATTATATGTGACTTTTTTGTAGAGAAATGTCGTTTGTCAGTGCTACTTATAATTCAATTTCTGTTGAAGTAATTCAAAATAATTCACAGTAGGGTTGTCAAAGTCTCTTAGTGTTAGATATTATATGTGACTTTTTGTAGGAAAATGTCGTTTGTCAAGGCTACTTAAAATGCAATTTCTGTTGAATTGTCTATTTTGCATACAATAATTTACAAATGAGTTGTCAAAGTGCAGCAGTGTCAGAAATTATATGTGACTTTTTTGTAGGGAAATGTCGTATGTTAAGCCTACTTAAAATTCAATTTCTGTTGAATTGTCTATTTTGTATACAATAATTTACAATTGAGTTGTCAAAGTCTCGTAGCGACAGAAATTACATGTGACTTTTTTGTAGGGAAACGTCGGTTGTCATGGCTTCTTAAAATTCAATTTTTGTTGAATTGCCTATTTTGCATACAATATTTTACAAATGAGTTCTCAAAGTCCCGCAGTATCAGAAATTATATGTGACTTTTTTGTAGGGAAATGTCGCTTGTCAAGGCTTCTTAAAATTCAGTTTCTGTTGAATTGCCAATTTTACATACAATAATTTACAATTGAGTTGTCAAAGTCTCGTTGCGTCCGAAATTATATGTGACTTTTTTGTAGAGAAATGTCGTTTGTCAGTGCTACTTATAATTCAATTTCTGTTGAAGTAATTTAAAATAATTCACAGTTGGGTTGTCAAAGTCTCTTAGCGCTAGATATTATATGTGACTTTGTGACTTGTTTGTAAGAAAATGTCGTTTGTCAAGGCTACTTAAAATTCAATTTCTGTTGAATTGTCTATTTTGCATACAATAATTTACAAATGAGTTGTCAAAGTGCAGCAGTGTCAGAAATTATATGTGACTTTTTTGTAGGGAAATGTCGGTTGTCAAGCCTACTTAAAATTCAATTTCTGTTGAATTGTCTATTTTGCATACAATAATTTATAAATGAGCTGTCAAGGTGCAGCAGTGTCAGAAATTATATGTGACTTTTTTGTAGCGAAATGTCGGTTGTCAAACCTACTTAAAATTCAATTTCTGTTGAATTGTCTATTTTGTATACAATAATTTACAATTGAGTTGTCAAAGTCTCGTAGCGACAGAAATTACATGTGACTTTTTTGTAGGGAAATGTCGGTTGTCAAGGCTTCTTAAAATAAAATTTTTGTTGAATTGCCTATTTTACATACAATATTTTACAAATGAGTTCTCAATGTCCCGCAGTATCAGAAATTGTATGTGACGTTTTTGTAGGGAAATGTCGGTTTTCAAGGCTCCTTAAAATACAATTTCTCTTGAATACAATAATTTACAATAGAGTTGTCAAAGTCGCGCAGTATTAGAAATTATATGTGATTTTTTTGTAGAGAAATGTCGGTTGTCAAGGCTTCTTAAAATTTAATTTCTGTTGAATTTCTTATTTTACATACAATAATTTATAATTGAGTTGTCAAAGTCCAGCAGCGTGAGGAATTATATGTGACTTTTTTGTAGGAAAATGTGGGTTGTCAAGGCTTCTTAAAATTCAATTTCTGTTGAATTGCCCATTTTACACACAATAGTTTACAATTAAGTTGTCAAAGTCCCGCAGTGTCAGAAATTATATGTGACTTTTTTGTAGGGAAATGTCGGTTGTCAAGCCTACTTAAAATTCAGTATCTGTTGAATTGTCTATTTTGTATACAATAATTTACAATTGAGTTGTCAAAGCCCCGCAATGTCAGAAATTGTATGTAACTTTTTTGTGGGAAAATGTCGGTTGTCAAGGCTTCTTAAAATTAAATTTTTGTAGAATTGCCTATTTTACATACGATATTTTACAAATGAGTTCTCAAAGTCCCGCAGTATCAGAAATTGTATGTGACGTTTTTGTAGGGAAATGTCGGTTTTCAAGGCTCCTTAAAATGCAATTTCTCTTGAATACAATAATTTACAATAGAGTTGTCAAAGTCGCGCAGTATTAGAAATTATATGTGATTTTTTGTAGAGAAATGTCGGTTGTCAAGGCTTCTTAAAATGTTGAAATGATAATCTAAGAGAATAATCTGTTGAATTTCTTATTTTTCATACAATAATTTATAATTGAGTTGTCAAAGTCTCGCAGTGTGAGAAATTATATGTAACTTTTTTGTAGGAAAATGTGGGTTGTCAAGGTTTCTTAAAATCGAAAAGTGCAAGAATTTGAATTTGGCCCGTCACCCCCGCCATGCATGTGCAGTGTCGCCAACATAATAATTTTTTATATCAGAGTCAGAGCCGATGTTCCTTTCTTATTTATTTTAAGGGACTATCATGTAGCAATTAACGTAATTATTCAGTGAAAATATGTTGGCGACACTGCACATGCGTGGCGGGGGTGACGCGCCAAATTCAAATTTTTGCACTTTTCGATTCGTTTTTCCAAAAAACGGTCAAAACTGGGGTATTGAAAAAATTACAGGATGATAGCTGACCATACGCTCTACAACTTTACTCTTAAAAGTTTTTCAATCAATTCAACCGTACAGGTGCAAAAAAATAAAAACCGATTTCCCATGTTAATCTCCTATGTCCAGGCTTGTGCTGGACACCCGGTATAACTATATAATGTTTGCAATAAAATTGGTATTTTCTCAAAAGAGTGGGTGCAACGACTAATAGAAAGGTTCTATTTAGACACTGGAAATAAGAAAACTGGATATCTGGCACTAGCTATAGGTAGTATTTATGTCGAAGAAGAGTGGGCAATTGCCAAGTTTTTATCAAAAATAGGAGCGTAAGACAGGGCTTATCCAACTTTTTTAATTTTTTCTTAAGGAGAAAACACCCTTCTACTTAACGGTATTGTTTCTAATGCTTAAACGCAAAAGTTCCCAATTTTTTACTTTTTGGCAACTAAGCATTAAGGATTGTTTCATTGGGATTGCAATTTTGATGGTATAACATCAAATTTGTGTTTATTTGTTTTAATCTTTATTAACCAAACTTGAACTAAACTAATCTAAGCTGACACTACCTAAACTAAGCTGAACTAACGATGTTAGTATCATAAAATACAATTTTATAAAAGAAATTGATTTTTTTTAAGTTAAATGGAAATGTCAATTGTGACAGTTGCAAATGGTTCATTTTTAACAACTAGAAAATCATATAAATTGGCTTGAGAAATAAGAATGAAGAATAGGTATTAGGAGTCAACCACTTAGATTAAAGAATTAATAATTAAGAACAAAGAAGTTGCGTAAACTGGACCTAAAATAGGAAAAAGAAAAATTTGGACTAAGGACAAAGCAAAAGAGGCTTTCTACAATCGTCAAAAGCTTAATATAGCCAAATCTCAATAGACGCCTATATGTCTATACCGAGGTCTATATCTTTACGTTATTCGGTCTTCTTTTCAGAGGGACAAAGAATTTTTTGAGACGTGGCTGTAGGAAAGATACCAATAAAGTTATACCTTATACCATAGAAAGGAGAGAAATGATAAACACTATAATATGAACCCCAGAGAGTTACCATAGGCGACCTACATAGAGTATCGAAAATAACTAATCAGGCTCAATTCGTAACAGGAAAAAACGACTTCCATTTAACCTAATTGAATTAGTTTGTCTTTGAAACGGTGCGTTTCACATTTTTTTGCGTGGAATAGTCTTAATTACCTCGGGTGACGCAAGCAGAAATTGTTAAAAGTTTAATATTACAGTTTTTAGCTGATACGTATTCATTAAAAGTTTCGGAATTTCAATTTATTACGATTCGTAACACCGTTTCTTTCGGTCGTCGATTTGTCAGGAAAATATGTAATTAATAATTTATTTAAATAATAATTTCAATATGGTCGACGAAATTTGTTATTCCGGACTGTTTTTAGAACGATTGGCTGTAGGAAAGCGACCGCAACGATGGGGCGCAAACCGAAACACCGTAAACTAGGGTGCGAACAAGGGCAGATTGGACTTGAATGGTCATTTTTCTTCAATGGGAGCCCCTTTAGTGTCGGTCAGTGTGCCTCTTTCGAAGGGAGAATTTCACCCTTTAAACGCGTCCGTTACCGGGGCCACTGTCTTTCGTTTCGATCGCCCAGGTGTCTTCTTCAATTCAATTCAACGAATCAGGAAAGACAAAGAACAGATTCATTTACGAAAAAAAAGCTGTCGTGTGATTTGGTTGTTATTTAATTTCACACATTGATAACGGCCGCTAATTCCGAACCAATAATACGTTCGAAGATAAACAAATAATGGTTCCGAGATAATGGTACCCGTCTGAGGCTTATGTGCAACTTAGACGAGTTTACACAGCTTGCATTATTTTCTAGATTAGACGGCTTGTGACTAATAACGATTGTCGTTGAGGAGTCAATGGTAATCCTTTTCGGTTATGAACCCGAAAGATGGATTTATTGCCGCGACAGCGGAAGGTATTTCTGTTATCAGGAAGGAAAGCCCTAAGAATATTTAAACTTAACGCCCTCCAACTTAAAATCAATAAGATTATGTAAATGAACACAATGGGAAGTCTGGATGCTTTCTTCTAAAATTTACAATAAGTTGACCTTTAGGATATTTTTTTTGCCTCTTAGGCCTAGTTGTATATCCAATATTGTTCATTGAATTATCTCATAAAAGTGTCAAACTAAAGTTATTCGCGACAGTTAGTGATCACAATGCTGTTCTTATCCGACTGTTTTTGGCTTAACTCAGACGAGCTTAAGCCAAGTTTGCATAAACTTAGGATAGTAATCAGGATTTGATAATGGGGAATAAATAATCTTCCCTAAATTAACCACTGAACTTTATCAGACCATTTTAATAGTAGCGGTGCATTTTATACGACAAGCCTATAAACTCAGGGGTTTAATAAACATTGACACGGCCGGAGAACGCGGTTACCGCCTACGTGACCAATAAAGATTCACTTCTTGCCGCAAAGGCTGATAACAACTTGCAGGCTTGGGAACTAATATCGTTCTACAATTTCTATTAGAGTGTATGAGAGTTGTTGAAAGAAAATGCTCAATTTTATCTTTCTTAGACCTGGAAATCTTGTAATACTACCACCAAATCACTATGGATCTAACTCTTTTGTATATACTACGAAGGCCCAGTTATACATCCCATATTGTTGATTGAATCATCCCATAAAAGTATCAAGCTAAAGACATTCCCGAGAATTAGTGATCACAATGCTCTTCTTATCCGACTGTTTGTGGCTTAACTGAAACGAGCTTAAGCCAAGTTTGCATAAACTTAGGATAGTAATCAGGATTTGATAATGGGGAATAAATAATCTTCGTTAAAGTAACCACTGAACTTTATCAGAACATTTTAATAGTAGCGGTGCATTTTATACGACAAGCCTATAAACTCAGGGGTTTAATAAACCTTGACACGGCCGGAGAACGCGGTTACCAGGGTGACCGCCTCCGTGACCAATAAAGATTCACTTCTTGCCGCAAAGGCTGATAACAACTTGCAGGCTTGGGAACTAATATCGTTCTACGGTTAAAGCTATGTGTCACTTGGATTATTGTTAATTTACAATTACTATTAGAGTGTATGAGAGTTGTTGAAAGAAAATGCTCAATTTTGTCTTTCTTAGACCTGGAAATCTTGTTATACTACCACCAAATCACTGTGGATCTAACTCTTTTGTATATACTACGAAGGCCCAGTTATACATCCCATATTGTTGATTGAATCATCCCATAAAAGTATCAAGCTAAAGTCATTCCCGAGAATTAGTGATCACAATGCTCTTGTTATCCGACTGTTTGTGGCTTAACTGAGACGAGCTTAAGCCAAAGTTGCATAAACTTAGGAGAACAATCAGGATTTGATAGTGGGGAATAAATAATCTTCGTTAAAGTAACCACTGAACTTTATCAGAACATTTTTATAGTAGCGGTGCATTCTATACGACAAGCCTAAAAACTGGGCGGTTTAATAAACCTTGATACGGCCGGAGAGCGCGGTTACTAGGGTGACCGTCTCCGTGACCAATAAAGATTCACTGCCTTGCCGCAAAGGCTGATAACAACTTGCAGGCTTGGGAACTAATATCGTTCTACGGTTGAAGCTAGGTGTCACTTCGATTATTGTTAATTTGCAATTTATATTAGGGTGTATGAAAGTTTTTGAAAGCAAATGCTCAGTTTTGTCTGTCTTACACCTGGAAATGTTGAAATACTACCATCAAACTGGATCTAACTTTTTTTGTATATCCCACGAAAGAAATGATGTTAGTTCCACTATAAATATGTTCTTATTTATTTTCTTAAAAAAATAATGAGATTGATCCCTCTTCTGATTCTCAATTTCCGCGAGTGCTGTTTTAGCACCTGAACACACCTGCAAAGTCAATTTCGGTTATATTTTTGAAAAATTGTAGAAAGAACAAAGCTTCAAACAGAATTGACTCAATTATACTAATTTTTTTTAGGTAACTTTGCTTACAATTCCTCAAAATTGTACAAAACTGAATTATTCTCGGAATTATACCAGAATTAACTAGAAAAGGCCAAAACTCCATTTTGTGAAGTCAGTTCCAGTGTTAAATAGTCTAATTGTCCATTTTTTGGAGTCAGCTCTGGTGAAACTTTTTGGAAATTTAAAAAAAAAACAATGAAAGGCTCAAGCAGAATCGATGAGAAAAAGTCAAAAGTTTTTTTTTAGTTAATTTGGGTTACCTTTTTGTTGAATCAGTATTGACTCAATTTTACTAAAAATAAATTTCTTTAAATTAGCTCTGGTTAAAATTCTTCACAAAACTGATTGAAAGATTTATACAAAATCTACTAGAAAAGAACAAAATTCTATTTTGTGGGGTCAGTTCTGGTAAATGTTTTGCAAAATAATGGGAATAATGACAAAAGATTGAAACAACCATCATTTAAAAGTATTAATTTTTCGAAGTCAGCTCTAATTAAGTTTTTGGAAATTCACAGAAAAACAACTAAGGCTCAAGCACAGTCGATAAGAAAAAGCCAAAAGTTTCTTTTTTGGGTTAATTTTGGTTACGTTTTTGCAAAATTATAGAAACAAGGAAGGCTTGAAAGAGAATTGACTCAATTTTACTATTTTTTTTTTTAATTAGCTCTAAGTTTTTCAAAATTGTACAAAAAACTGAACAAAATTTTTATGCAGAATCGACTAGAAAAGGCCAGAACTCCATTTTGTGCAGTCAGTTTTGGTAAATTGTTTGCAAATTAATAGGAACAAAGACGAAATATTGAAACAGAATCGGTTTAAATAGTCTAATACTCCAGTCTGTTGAAATTAGTTCTGGTTAAACTTTTTTGCAAACCGATAGAAAAACAACGAAATGCTCAAGCAGAATCGATAAGAAAAAGCCAAAAGTTTTTTTTTTAGTTCATTTTGGTTTAATTTTTAAAACAAAATTATAAAAAGAACAACGAAAGTTTGAAATAAAATTGACTCAATTATACTAAAAATTAATCCCGTTTAAAAATTTTCAAAATTGTTTCTAACGAAAGATTAATGCAGAATCCAAGGCCAAAACTCCATTTTGTAGAATCAGTTTTAGTAATTTTTCCAACCTTTGCGTTTATTTTCTGAATGGAAACCCCGAACCCTGGCTAATGAATGAAAAAAAGGTATTATTAAAAAATCACCAAATAAATGGTATCCCAGGCGCCATCAATGGGTTCCAGCCATCAAACCCGAGTCGATAATGGGTTCTAATTACGAATAAGGTTTTTTCGAAATTGGTGCTTCGCTCTCGTTTCCAACTCTGCTTTCTATAGATTTTTGGATATACCTGAGGTACAACCGCTGCCATTAAAATTTTTAATATGTAATTTGGTTGGTTAATAATTAGATAGCGTGTTTCCTAGGTTAGGTTCCCATTAATAATCCTCAGATATATAGAAGAAATCCTCGTGGAAACCGGCTTATTAAGTCGCGACTCCATCAAGCGTAATTTCGTCCTCCATTACATGGAAATAATTGCATTCCTAATGGGGGATTCGTTAAATTCGCCTATTACGGGGACAAATTAGCTTTATTGTCGTTGGCTGGCATAACGTTTTCATTATATTATTCGTCATAGCGTTTTGTCTTCAAATCGTTTTAAACACGATATTATTCAAGAAACGAGACACGGAAACTGAGTTTGTGTAATTTACCTTATAGGAAGGCCTAATTTGTCTCATTAACATTATACTTTGTTAAGGCAAAAGATTACCATCTTCAGACAATATCGATGTGTAAGTGTTTTCTCCTAAGAATCTAAAAGAAAACTAAATAAATCCATTAGTATACACATGGCGGCTTAATATTCCCTCAACCATGGCAGTTTAATAAGCCTTGACACAGTCTGACAGTATGGTTACTATGGTAACCGACTATATAGCCAATAGGAAGTAGTCAAAAGCCTATAGTGAGTTGCAGGCTTACATGTATTTAACTCTCTTAGACCCATTACATCACTGTCCTAGTTACTGTAGTAGAAAAATAATTTTCATGGAAAAGAAAACAACTGAAAACAATCTTTAACCTGAAAATTAGAAACTTTGAAAGTTCATGTCGAATATATTGGAAAAAAGGAAAAAAGTTGAATTTCTACGCCGCCCTGTATCTCGAAAACCTTCTAAGATGCAAGTTTATATAAACTTTTCTACTTGAATTTAGTTCAGGAATGCGATCTGAGAATTACAGCCTATTATTATGTAACACTCTGTATATGAGGATTACTGGAACTTAGTGCCTTTATACCCAAATCATCTAATTTGTTGTTTCTTTTTTGTAAAATTACATATCAGGACTAAAATTAATGAAATTTGGGTGAAAACGCTTTAAAATGCAAATTTGATATTATTTTTCGAGAAAAATTCAAATTGGATTGGAATTTTTCTCGAAATTTTTGGAACTTTTGGAAGAATGCAGGTAATAGAATTAGGTCTAAAATTAGCCAAAAATCATATACATCTTGTAAAAATGCAGATTTTTATATTTTTGTATAAACTCAACTTTAAAACAAATTCGGGTCCAAATCATCTAATTTGTTGTTTTTTGTTTGGAATTACATTTCAGGTCTAAAATAGATAAAATTTGGCTCAAAACTCAAAAGAATTGGAATTGGGGTAAAAATGATTTACAAACTCGAAAAATTTGGAACTAGTGGAAAGATGCAGATAGGACTGGGGCCAAAAACCAGTAAAAAATGGCTTAAAGCGTTCTAAAAATAAAAATTTGGAGGTTTTGGAAAAATGCAGGTTAGAATTAGGTCAAAAAACTAGTTAAAAATCATCCACATCTTCTTAAAATGCAATTTTTTATATTTCGGTATAAACTCAACTTTAAAACAAAGTCGGGCCCAAGTTTTATAATTTGCTGTTTTTAATTTTGTAAAATTACATTTCAGGTGTAAAGTAGATAAAGTTTAGCTCAAAACTCAAAAGAATTGGGGCCAAAATCGGTAAAAATTATTTACAAGCTCGAAAATTTTGGAACTTGTGGAAAGACGCAGGTAGGATTGAGGCCAAAAACTAGTAAAAATAGCTTAAAGCGTTCTAAAAATCCTAATTTTTAGGTTTTGGATAAACGCAGGTTAGAATTAGGTCTAAAACTAGTTAAAAATTATCACATCTTCTAAAAATGCAGATTTTTATATTTTTGTGTAAACTCAACTTTAAAACAAACTCGAGCCCAAGTTATCTAACTTGCTGTTTTTTATTTTGTAAAATTACATTTCAGGTCTAAAATAGATGAAGTTTTACTCAAAACTCAAAAGAATTGGAATCCAAATCGGTAAAAATGATTTACAAACTCAAAAAATTTGGAACTTGTGGACAGATGCAGATAGGATTAGGGCCAAAAACCAGTAAAAAATGGCTTAAAGCGTTCTAAAAATCCAAATTTGGAATTTTTGGAAAAATGCAGGTTAAAATTAAGTTTAAAACTAGTTAAAAATTATCGCATCTTCTAAAAATGCAAATTTTTATATTTTTGTACAAACTCAACTTTAAAACAAAGTCGGGCCCAAATTACATAATTTGTTGTTTTTTATTTTGTAAAATTACATTTCACTAAAATAAATAGATGAAGATTGGCTCAAAACTCAAAAGAATTGGGGCCAAAGTCGGTAAAAATGATTTACAAATTGGAAAAATTTGGAAAGATCCAGATAGGATTAGAGCCAAAAACCAGTAAAAGATGTAGGTTAAAATTAGGTTTAAAACTAGTTAAAAATTAGCCACATCTTCTAAACAGGCAGATTTTTATATTTTTTAATACACTCAACTTTAAAACAAAGTCGGGCCCAAGTTATCTATTTTGTGGTTTTTTATTTTGTAACATTACATTCAAGCCTAAAATTAGATAAAGTTTGGCTTAAAACAAATGAATTTTTGGCCACAATCGATAAAAATTATTTACAACCTCTAAAAATTTTAAACTTGTGATTGGAAAGATGCAAATAGGATTGGAGCCAAGAACTAGTAAAAAATGGCTTAAAGCATTCTAAAAATCCAAATTTGAATTTTTGGAAAAATGCAGGTTAGAATTAGGTCTAAAACTAGTTAATAATTATCACATCTTCTAAAAATGCAGATTTTTATATTTCTGTATAAACTCAACTTTAAAACAAAGTCGGGCCCAAAATATCTAATTTGTTGCTTTTTATTATGTAAAATTATATTTCAAGCCTAAAGTCAGATAAAGTTTGGCTCAAAACAAAAGAATTGGGGCCAAAATCGGTTAAAATAATTTTACAACTTAAAAAAATTTGGAACTTGTGGAAAAACGCAGATAGGATTAGGGTCGAAAAGCAGTAAAAAACGGCTTAAAGCGTTCTAAAAATCCAAATTTGGAATTTTTGGAAAAATGCAGGTTAAAATTAAGGTTAAAACTAGTTAAAAATTATCGCATCTTCTAAAAATGCAGATTTTTATAGTTATGTGTAAACTGAAGTTTAAAACAAAGTCGAGCCCAAGTTACCTAATTTGCTGTTTTTTATTTTGTAAAATTATATTTCAGGTCTAAAATAGATGAAGTTTTACTCAAAACTTAAAAGAATTGGGGCCCAAATCGGTAAAAATGATTTACAAACTAAAAAAAATTGGAACTTGTGGACAGATGCAGATAAGGATTAGGGCCAAAAACCAGTAAAAAATGGCTTAAAGCGTTCTAAAAATCCAAATTTTTAAGTTTAGGAAAAATGCAGGTTACAATTAGGTCCAAAACTACTTAAAAATTATCCACATCTTGTAAATATGCCGATTTTTATATTTTTGTATAAACTCAACTTTATAACAAAGTCGGGCCGAAATTACATAATTTGTTGTTTTTTTATTTTGTAAAATTACATTTCAGGTCTAAAATAAATAGATAAAATTTGGGTCAAAACTCAAAAGAATTGGGGCCAAACTCGGGAAAAATGAATTACAAACTCGAAAAATTTTAAACTTGTGGAAAGATGCAGTTAGGATTAGGGCCAAAAACCAGTAAAAAAAAGGCTTAAAGCGTTTCTAAAAATCCAAACCTTGAATTAGGTCTAAAACTAGTTAAAAAGTATCCACACCTTCTAAAAATGCAAATTTTTTATTTTTGTATAATCTCAACTTTAGGTCAAAGTCAGGCCAAACTCAAAATAAATAAAGTTTTGCTCGAAACGCTTTAAAATGCAAATTTGGTATTTATCGAGATAATTTCAGATCGGGATTAGGGCCAAAGTCGGTTAAAAACGACTTAAACCGTTTAAAGAGACAAATTTCTAGTTTGTGGCAAAAATTCGGGTTAGGATAAGAGCCAAAATCGTTTAAAAATTTTACAGGCATCACAAAATGCAAATATGGAGCTTTTGGAAAAATGAAGGTTAGAATTAGGGCCAAAAACAGTTAAAATTGACTCATATTGAGTCACATTGATATTTTTGAAGACATTTTATTTTAGGACAAAATTGATTCAAATCTTCCAATTTGTTGTTTTTGATAAAATTAATTTTTGAACTTACCAGAGACGTATCAAAATGAAAAAAGGGTGGAAAAATTATTGAAAAAATTCAGGCTACTTACTAATAGTGCCAAATAGCTAAAAAGTGAGTTAAAGCGTCTAAAAAGCATTTTTGAAAATTTTTGAAAAACTGCAGTTTAGTATTAGATCTAAGATTGCATAATTAAAAATTACGTTGTCTAAAAATGTAAATGTTTGTGTTTTTGTATAAACTCAAGTTTATGACGAATTCCGCATCAATTCATCTAATTTGTGTATTTTTTTTTGTAAAATTACATTTTTGGACTAAAATAAATGAAATGTGGCTAAAAACACTTCAAAATACAAATTTGGTATTTTTTTGCGAAATTTATGTTAGAATTAAGAACAAGCTCAAGTAACGATAAAATTCCAATTTTGGTCTTTGAAGAAATTCGGGTTAAGAATGGCCAAAACCGTTTAAAAATTAGCCTGAACGTCTAAAATTGCCTCATATTAGGATCTTTTGGAAAATTCTGGTTAGAATTGATGATAAAATCGGTTAAAAACGATCCAAATTCTCTCAAAATAATTTTTTTTGGAGTAACTCAATTTTCTAACAAATCAAGCAAAACCGAGGGCAATTGACTTCAGGTTTTAATAAAATTACATTTTTGTATTAAAAGAAATGAAATTTAGTTTAAAAAATTGCAATTTTGGTATTTTGCGCCTAAAATACCTAATTTGAAGTTTTCTTTGATTATGAATTAGAGCCAAAATTGTTTTAAAATTATGTCATGACGAATTTGTTAAAAAGTCGATAAGACAGCACAAAATAAGCTTTTTTAATACAAAAAGGCTTGTATTGCCCTGCACCGAGCAAGGTGCAGAATGGCCGAGATGGTTTCCTTTCTGAAAAGTTTATAAGCATTCAAAACAAGACACTTTTGTAGATAACCAACGAAAAAGAATATAAAAACAATAATTATTATGTATTATACATATCATTGTCACACAAGGTTGTGCATACGTGTGAAATGAAGAAAACTGTCACCTCTATATTGCATCTCTCTACAGGCTTCCTCCCTATATTATATCGTGCTTAACACCTTTGTATGGATCGACATCGAGATGACGTTTCGCACTTTGTTACTTCCACTAGTATTTGCTAAAAAAAAAGTGAAATTCTTGATATTGTTATAGGGTGTCACATTTTATAAAACCAGTTACTTAGATCTAAATTAGAAATCTAATTAAAGCTTTCACATTTAGCTAGTTTCTCACAAAAACCAAGATTATGACTGAATGTAGCAAGCTGTGAACTATAGTTTCGTTTGATACTTAATCTAATTCGTAATTAATAATAAAGTGTAACGAAAAAAATTGTTCCGGATATATAATAAAATTAGCTGTACAGAGTGTGCAAATTGGACTAGGATTGAAAAATTATGGACACCATCATCAGTTTAATTACCTGGTGTACCGATGGCTTTTGCCAATTGATTGTGTTCCTACGGCCATACGTCTTAGTCAATAAAGTGGCTTCTTCAAAGACCAATGTTTTATGGCGGCCATTAACGTTTACATTCAGATAGTTTACGTAATTAGCTTCGGGTAATCAGTATTTGTTTTCCGAACGAGCCACTGATGACCGGAGTATTGTGTTTATGATTACGACACGTTTTTCTCTCTCTTTATCGTTCTCTCTATCTATCTAATAAACTAATGCGGAAACGTTCGCGGATTAACAAATTTCGATTATTACCCGTAAAAGTAATTTGAAAACACAGTGTAATGTCGCAAAAAGTAGCTAATCTCGCCCACTTCCTAGTAACCGATTATTATGTGTTCACGCAAATTTTTGAAACGTCAATAATCGAGATCACGTTCGGAATTATTCAACATTATAATAATGGGTCATTATTAACTTTTTTCTAGTAAAATAAGTTTCTTTAGAAATTTGAAATTTTTAGAATGGAATAGGACCGTTAAAGTAGTGACTAATCCGGCCAGCTGGCGTTTTATAATTACCTATAATTAAAACGACTTTTTGTTCAACTCACGAGTAATTTGACCATGAAATTAACCATTTCGGTTCCTTAAAATTAATCATTAACCCATTCCCCTGTTGTTTATAGTCTTCTGCGGTTTCCTTATAAAATTTATTAATATTTTGATACAATTAGGCTGGAGATTATGTAACTTTCGTCCTCGCCGGAGCCCGAATCTCTGCGGCAAAAAACCCGTCGACAAGACAATACTTTGCTAACACACCGTGCGTATTTCAACGCTTAATTAGACAAATGATTTCAGCAGGAAAAAGAATTAAATTTCACGCATCGCTTGGCAGCAATAACCAAATAAATTGGGAATTTCGTCAAAATTGGCACGTCACTGGCCGACGACGCGCATACACCATATAAGAAGATTTATAATAAGTCCGCAAAAGTTGATTCGATATTTATTGGGAATGGGAAATATGCGAAATCTCGGCTTGGCATCGACGGACATTCTAAACAGGAATCCGCGGAAGATCATTTAAATACCTTTTGGTCTTCGCCGAAGAACACGAAGAACGAGACGAGACGACGAAGAACCGCCGCTGGGTGTGTTACGAAATTCTTGCGCATTTCTGTGCCGTGTCTCTAACTATCGGAAGTTCAATGGTTTATTCAAATTTTTGTCTTATTATTAATGTGTAGCCAGTAATTACTCGTTTTTATTCACTACAAGGATCTACTAGGAAACAATTCTGCAAACATGTACTTATCCAAATCGAGAGTTTTAGATGGTTGATGATTCCATGACTAGACTCAAATCCGTTTTAGGGAGTTTCAGGAGTTATACTACATGTAATGACTTCTTTGAAAGCGACTCTATCATGATGAACGAATTAATTTTGTAATGACTATAGCTGTTTTACGGTAAATTAATGGCAGCTTATACATTTTGAAGTAGTACCCACAAAACATCCCCGTATAGAAAGGAAAGCTCAAATGGGAGGCTCGGTTAACTGTTTTAAGTTTGCCTTTCTATTGTGCGAGAGCGCCACTAATGCTCAATTTTCAAAGGTTACAGTTTTCTTCAAGAAATGCCGTAAAACTGGGTTAAGTTGAAGGTGACAATGACGAGACACTGAAAATTCCTGTCTTTTTCAACTTGGCAGTACTCAAATTTTGGCACAAATTTCATTTAATTTCAATGATTTCGACTTGTTATTTATTGAGTGCATCATTTAGTTCAAAAGAGTTAATTATTGCAAAGATGTGGTTACTCGAGGATGATAGAAATCTTACTCCAGGTGCTTTTCCTGTTTTATGTATGTCCAAAGGTAAGATTTATCAAATGTATAAGGAATACCTATGAAATATATATTTTATGAGATTTTCTAGTAATAAAAATTGGTATTCTGTACTATCTATTATACAACCACATGTATGATAGATAGTATTGTTTCCTAACGTTCACATGTTAGTTCAGCAAAAAAATACATATATATTTACATCAACTACATTTGCAGCGGATATCAAAGAAAATAAAACTCTTAGGGACATTGACGGTAAATTAGAAAAACATGGATTTATGCATCAACAAACAAAGTGATTCTAGAAAACCATGGAAATGCATCTGATGAACAACCCAAATCACACAGTTAACTCGCCTTCTTTCTCTTGCTATGCAATCCATCAGAAAAGATTTATTCCAGGTACTCAAACATTAACAGGTATAATAGGTATTCCATAAATGAGTGATTATGTATTATTACACAATATTCTAACATGAGAAATGTAATGATTATAATTTACTAGTGAAATAATTTTAGTAACATATTACGTAGTAAATCTTGCAAGTTGTTACAATAATTTTAGGAGGTGACACACTAGGTGATTTTCTTTCTACTTAATCAAATACTACCTACTAAATTTGTAAAAAAAGAAGAGAAGAAAGAACAAAAGTCCATCTACATCAATTATGCCATCCCTTTCTGTCAAGAAATCATAACCTTCTAGATGACGTTTCCCAATTAACACGGGTATATAATATATTTGGAATTTCAGCACAAAAAAATCGGTAGGCGAATTTTTATTTAGTATTTAGATAATTAAATTTTGCAGTTTTTGTGTATATAAAAAATATTTTTAATCGTTCACTAGGACTAAAAGTAAGTAAATATCTAAGTTGTAAGAATTATCTATATTTTAGTTAATTTTAGTTAATGTCACAGCACTTTTAAGTTTTTTTTCATAGAAGTTAAATTGTGCAGGATTACTGAGTTCAAAATCAAACACTCTTTGAAAGAAGGTTTCTAACAACACACAATTATAATCTTATAATCTATTAACTTTAGGTGTCAGGAAACCTTGGTGCCATTATGACATGAATGATAGATTAACAAAAATTAAGTATATTTTCGCTTCTTTCTGAGTGATTTTTAGAGGTTTTACTAATAGTACCTTAAAGTACTTTAAAGTAGTTTTTAACTTTATGCTTTTCGTTCAAAAAGTATAATTTGAAATAAGCTGAAAATGGTGAAAATGGCTGAAAATAGAAACTGGTACATGAGTTCTACCAGCTGAAACCAGTAAAAAAACTTTCTTATTTTTGCTTTATACTTAAGAGCAAATTTAATTTGGAAATATTTTTGATTTTTAAAGTTTAAGCAGGAGAACTTTTCATTATTTATTTTGCAGTTGTAGGCTTTAATTTCCAATGGTGTTTTTTTTAATCTACGAAGAAAATTCATTTACTACCCTTAAGTTTGTGCTACATAACTATGTAGTGTGTTAGGCACTTTGTAGTTTTTGTAAAAAGTAGAATACCACACAATTTTGTTATTTTCAAGTATGTTTCAGGAAATAAAATTTAATTTCCACATACTAAAATACTAATAGCGACTTTATTTAAAATACTACTTATTTGTATCGGAATTTAAGTTAACTGGATTCAGGTTATAGTATTTATTTGCTTAATCTAGTAGAGACTCGAACTCATAGCAGATAAGAGAATATCTGTGTCACTTATCTTAATACTGCTAACTTCAATCGCAATATATAAGTACTAAATGTTCGTAAACTATTAATACTATTAATAGTAGGTAGGCTACTAAATATAAACTGTATAATATTGTTCACTTCAAAAGCCTTTTTAAAGTAGCTCTCTATAAAAACAATACCATAATCTATTTGATAGACCAGTAGGTTGTTTGAGGAGAAGAGATGTGCTTCAATATCTTATTCTATATCTTTTTTGAGCAAAAATGTTCTTATAACTTCGTATATAATTAGAGTATATCCTACATGAACCTCTGCCGAACTATGTGTATAAAGGAGCCTTTTTGCTTGGAATGAAATGTAGAATAACATATTGAATCACATGCATCTTCTTCTGAAACACCCTGTATAATGGTGCCTTCCAAAAAGCGGAATTAAAAATGGTGAATGCGCCAGGATTTCTAAAACTATGCCTTCCTATTAACAGATGGCGCTGAAATATATCGCCAAGGTGTAACATGTCACTTTCCGTTCTATATGGGGATGTTTTGTGGTACTACCTGACACTTGAATATTTCAATCTTTGAGTATGTATTTAACTTATTATTATTAAGAGAAAGAAATCTTCACTGATAGCAGCTTCAAGCGATAGGATAAGATATTCCTTAATCTTGGTCAATTTCAAAATTGATCTGAATGGAATGATTGCAACCCCTCAGAACATTACAAACTTAATTCGAGTAAATTAAGCCACAGAAGTGACATTTTTTTTTAATTGGCAAAAAAGTCGATTCTTAAAGTGTCTAAAAAGCGACCTTCAAAGGGATTTGTTTCTGAAACTATTAAGCCAATGGGACTTCCATTTGTGGGAGGCGAAAGAGGACATCAAGAAGTTGGACATTTAAAAAAAAATCGGAAAAATTTGTTTGCTGTTTTTGATCGGAAGGACACGTTTACCAATCTCTTAAGAAAGTGACAAACTCATTTCGAATCAAATCCCCTATAAAGTAGTTTTTTTAAAAATGGTAAAAAAACGCGATTCTGTGTGCTCAAAAGTGCTGAAGTGCCCAAAAATCGATCACCGAAGGGTATATCAATTCCAAAATATTGCACTTACGAAGGTGGCGAGAAGTGAAAGAGGACATCAAGAAGAGGAGAAAACAGTTGGATTCACAGTCGCGATTTTGGGATTATTGTTTGACTAACTGATAAACGCAAACCCACAACTGAAAACATTCATTTTGACGACTTTTGAAATCGAGCTCCAAAGGGGTCTATCTCCGAAAATATTGCACCCTTGCACTTGCACTTGATGGTGGAATGTGAAAGAGGACATCAAGGAGAGAAAAAAACAGTTGGATTCACTTCAATAGGTCGAGTCGTTCTCAAGTTATAGGCGGTCAAATTTGAGAATTAAGAAAAAAAGTCGTAATACTCCCCCCTTTGGACACTTTCAAAAAAATTTCCGAAAAAATGTTTTGCTGATTTTGATCGAAATGGCATGTTTGCAATCCCCTAAAAACGTAACAAATTCAATTCGAATGAAATTAACCTCTAAAGAGGCTTTTTTTCAAAGTGGTCCAAAAACGCAATTCTAAAAGTACCTAAAAATCGAAAACCAAAGGGATCTATCTCCCAAAATATTGCACCTACGAAACTTCCGGTGATGGGAGGTGAAAGAGGTCATCAACAAGAATAAAAAACAGTGGAACCCACCCCAATCGGTCGCGACGTTCTCAAGTTACAGGAAATCAAAGTTGAGAATTGAGAAAAAAGTCGTAATACCCCACCCTTCGGACATTTTCAAAAAAATTTCGGTAACATTTTTTTTGATGTTTTTGATCGGAATACCATGTTTGCAATCCCCTAAGAACGTAACAAACTCAATTCGATTGAAATTAACCTCTAAAGTAGTTTTTTGTTAAATGGCCAAAAAACGCGATTCTAAACGTTCTTAAAAATCGACCACCAAAGGGGTCTATCTCCCAAAATATTGCACCTACGAAACTTCCGGTGATGGGAGGTGAAAGAGGACATCAACAAGAAGAAAAGACAGTTGAACCCACCCCAATCGGTCGCGACGTTTTCAAGTTACAGGCAATAAAAGTTGAGAATTGAGAAAAAAGTCGTAATACCCACCCTTTGGACATTTTCAAAAAAAAATCGGTAAAATTTTTTTTGCTGTTTTTGATCGGAATTCCACGTTTGCAATCCCCTAAGAACGTAACAAAGTCAATTCGATTGAAATTAACCTCTAAAGTAGTTTTTTTTTAATGGCCAAAAAACGCGATTCTAAAAGTGCCTAAAAATCGACCACCGAAATCTCCCAAAATGTTGCACCTACGAACGGTGGTGGGAGGAGCAAGACGACATCAAGAAGAGGAAAAAAACAGATGGACTTACTCCAATCAGTGGAGGCGTTGTCAAGTTACAGGCGGTCAAATTTATTAGAGAATAGAGAAAAAAGTCGTAATACTACTGGTATTTATTAATAGAAAGTCTGAAATTGCCAATAGAGACCTGTGAGAGTGAAATTATTTGTCACTTTTCAACGTATCGAAGAAGTTCTAGTTCATTCCCACATGTTCCTGAATCAAAGCCCCGGCCTAGGGGGTTGATCCTATATCCTACATAATACAATGTTCCACAGCAACAATAATTTTAATAAGTGAGTAATAAAATAAGAGGTGTTTATTTCTTACCTTCAATTGAGCAAAAAAGCTGTGCGCTTTTTGATAGATAGAGATGTGTTAGTGTTCTGGAGGAGCCGCTGACGGACTACTCAGTTCTGAGGCCAATTTTCTCAGATGCCTACCTACCAGAGCCTTAACGAGACAGAAAAGTCTTCTGATCCAAAACCAGTTTGGGTTTCATTACTAACTCATACATTCTTTCTGGCTTTTTACCTTCTGAGAAAACTTCTGATCTGTCTTATGCAGTAAGACTTAACTTATACCCTTATTATTGCTTTAGCATTTCAAGATCTTTTAATATTTTGCTCGAAGATTCAATATTAACAATTTAAATCTTTTGAGCATTCAAAATCAGCACCGAAGAGACTTTTGATCCAAAATCAGTGCAGTTTGTGTTTCATTACCAACTCATTAATTATTTTAGGTTCTGTATCATCTAAGAAAACTTCTGATCTGTCTTATGCAGTACGACCTAACTTACACTCTTATTATTATACACTTTAGCTTTCTAAGATTTCTTAGCATTAGCTAGAAATTTAGAAGAAGATCCAGTTTTAACAATCTACATCTTCTGAGCTTTCAAAATCAGCATGGAAGAGTCTTCTGATCCAAAACCAGTACAGTTTGAGTTCCATTACCTATTCATAATTTTTTCGAGTCCTTGTATATTCGGCGAAAACTTCTGATCTGTCTTATGCTTTACGACCTGACTTAGGGCGACTTTTACAAATTCAAGTAAAACTTCAGATTGAAGATAAAACACCAGACTTGATGTACATTGCATTGTTTACCTGACAGATAAACAATGCAATGTAGGTTATATCTGGACTTTTATCTTCAATCTGAAGTTTTACTTGAACTTGTAAAAGTCACTCTTAAACTCTTACTGTATGCTTTAGATTTCTGAGATTTCTATATATTTTGTTCGAAGATCCAGGTTTAACAATCTACGTCTTTCGACCCTTCAAAACCAGCACAAAAGAGTCTTCTTATCCAAAAACCATTGCAGTTTGGGTTTCATTGCCTACTCATCAACTTTTTGAGGCTTTGTATGTTCTAAATTGTTTGTAAATTTCTGATGTATCATCCAGTGTGCCACTTATCTTAAACTCCTACTATATGCTTTAACTTTCCAAGATTTTTTAACTCAAAGCTCTCCAAGATTTCTTAGCATTTTGCACGAGGATTCATTTTTAACAATCTACATTTTGAGCCGTCAAAACCAGCACTGAAGTGTCTTCTGATCCAGAACCAGTGCAGTTTGGGTTCCATTACCTACTCATCAATCTTTTCAGCCATTGTAGCTTTTGGGAAAATTTCTGTTCTGTTTCCGTTCTGAATGGTGTAATATATGTCTTCAGCTAAAACCAGTAGAATTCGACGTAGAACGCCTTAAAACGTCTTAAAATGCGTCTTTGAGCATTATTAGTGTTTTTTTGGTGCAATTTTATGCTTTCAGCTAAAATCAATAGAAATCGCCGTAAAACGCCTTAAAACGTCTTAAAATGAGACGTTTTAAGGCAGTTGAGCGGTCGTCCGGACATTTCTAGAGCACGTTCTGAAAAAAAACTTCATAATATGTATCAGAAAAAGGCCATTTATAATTACATATTTAGTAAAATTTCTTTATATTGCTTAAATGATATTTTAGTTTCAACGGAAATAAATTTGCTTACTGTAATAAAATTATACTCTGTATGGAGGGAGTAAAGTGAATAATTTAGTCCCAAGGGAGTAAAGTACATTTTATTACTTCCTAGGGAGTAAAGTGTTAGTAAAGCGCCAAAATGTCTAAATGAATTTTTATTTATCAAACTTATAGAAAACTAATAGTAATATGGGAACAATTGGAAAGATAAAACAAACTATGTCCTGCAGGGTACATCAGGAGCTGGATGTTCACCTGTGAAGCCATTTTTTGAGTTGGAACCGCTCCCCCTTTGGACCGACATTTTCAAACAAATTTCGGAAAAATTATTTGCTGTTTTTGACCGGAATGGCACGTTTGCAATACCCTAAGAACGTAATAAACTCAATTCGAACGAAATTACCCTCTAAGTAGTTTTTTTTTGAAAATGGTCATAAAACGCGATTCTAAAATTACCTAAAAATCGACCACCGAAGGGGTCTATTTTCCAAAATATGGCATCTACGAAACTTTTGGTGACGAGAGGCGAAAGAGGACATCAAGAAGAGGAGAAATCAGTTGGATTCACTCCAATCGGTCGAGGCGCTCTCAAGTTACAGGCGGTCAAATTTGAGAATTGAGAAAAAAGTCGTAATACTTCCCTCCTTAACAATGCCCAAATAGTCGATTCTAAAAGTGCCTTAAAAGCAACCACCGAAAGCGTCTGTCTCAGAAACCATGGAGCCAATGGAACTTTCGTTTGTGAGAGGAAAAACAGGACGTCAAGAAAAAGAAAGGACTATGTATATAATTTTCTAAACGATCTTGTACATTTTTTTTATATATTTTTCTTTGAAATTCTCATTGCTTAAAAATTGATATTTTGTAATTATACAACATTTGGACCTCCAAAAACTCCAATTACTTGTCAATTGACCCAAACAGGCTGAACAAATGACCTTCGACCACCTTTCGCCCCATATAATCATCCCTCTCGAGCCACCCATAAACTTAAACGTTCACGTAACCATAGCTTAAGGTGTATTCGAAAACCGGTAATTACACGACTTTTGGAACAATTTGCTTCAGTAAAGTTCGCGAATTATCGATAGTTATCGAGCGAAGTCGACCCCGAGGGCCTAATGGTTTTCGTCATAATTCCCCCTGTAGAGTGGGCAATTTTCGATTTTAATATTAGCCGAGAGATGCCCCGTCGTGGCCTGGCCTGCTCGCACTCCGGACTTAAGTACGCTCGACTTTGATTATTGGATCGCCTCTGGGGATCAATTACATGCTAGAGAGGAGCCGTGGTACCTTTTTTTGGGTGAAACAATTAAAATCCGAAACCAGGAAGCGAACGTAATTATCATGTTTCTCATTCCCGAATTGCGCAAACGGTTCATGTATGACAAAGCTAAACAATCTAAGCGAAATAACCACCATGAAATAATAATTATTTTTATGGTTCACAACTAAAATAATTTAATTTCTCTCTCTGTCTCGCTCTTTCGTCGTATAGTAAGTAAATAATTGTTCGTTGTAATAACAGGATGTAGAGGTATTTACTATTTTCAACAATTTATTTTATGAGTACGTACCGGTGACAATAAGGATGGCAGCTTGAGAGCGATATTCTTTTTTTTTCCGTTTTTTTTTTAATTTAATACCGGGACCGTTCGAAAAATGGGGCCATTGAATTTAAATTCGAAAGAGGCGAATTTTCGTGCACGATCTGATAAAACTGAGTAAGCTAATCGAGACAATGGCATGGACAGGACAAAGGCCGACGCTGTTTTGTTCGCACTTGTGTCTTTTGTTTGGGTCAAATCGGCCTTATCGTCGAATCTCTGCTTTTTTTTCTACATCCAAGTGATACCAACAAAGTTTACGAATGTACGCGAACAAACAGTTTTAGGCCCTAAAGGGATCGACACCTTTTTCATTTTTTCCTAATTACGGACCACGATGATTAAGCCGTCAGCAAGAGTGATGACTTTGGCACCTTTTTAATCATTTTTCTTAATTATCTACAGGATGTTCTGGTAATTAGATGACTTATACAAATATCGAGTTTTATAAGAATGTGTATGTGTGTGGCAACTGGCAACACGCGCGCTGCTTATAGAAACTATACCAACAGTAGATTCTCTGTTACCAGGTCAGTTTGGTGATTTGCTAATAACCTTGAAAAAAAATTAGTTTTTGTGAGTTTTTAAAATATTCATAATTTCTTCGGTTTTTTAATTTTTTTTTAAGTAGCTTCTGGTAACTTTCCCACCTCCTCAACAGCTACAGTTTTAGGCTTTTATTTTTCTCCTTTCTTTTTTTTATTGATAACAGGTTTTTTCTTTGTGAAGTACTTTTCTCTAGAACTGTGGTTTACTGTACTTTTTAAGGTACTGTAATACCTGTACTATGAATAAGTTTTTTGGTTTCTTTTCCACAGTCTCACTTACGGTTTTCTGCTCTTTATAGCCTTTTTTTTAATAATTAGCCTTAAACTGCTATATCTTGAAAATCCTCAAATAGTTGTTGACTCGGTTTTTGAATATGATATTGCGATTCTTCAGATTTTTCTTCTACAATAGCTATATAGTAAACAGCTCTTTTTCAGCCTCCTCTATTGTAACAACTTGTGCTTGTTCTTCTTTGACGTCATTTTTCTTCTTTAGAAATATTTTTCTCTTTATTGTCTTTCAAGTTCTTCGATAACTGTCTTTTTAGGTAATATTTTGTTCTCTAACATTGTTTGTCTCTTCTTTTGACTGTGGCAGTTCTCTCACAAAAAATTGTGACTATTTAGGTCTTTCTTCCTCCTCTAAGTTGCCAACAAAGTTCACTGTTGTGTGGGGTTATTTGCCTTCCTCTGCTACTGCAATTATTTTCATTATCTCTTCCTTGTCGTCTCTTGAAACCAACCGCAAACAGCTTTTTTAAAAATTCTCAAAAAACGCGATTCTAAAAGTGCTTAAAAATCGTCCACTGAAGGGTTCTGTCCACCAAAATATTGCACTTACAAAACTTCTGGTGGTGGGAGGTGAAAGAGGGCATCAAGAAGAGGACAAAACAGTTGAGTTCACTCCAATCGATCTAGACGTTCTCAAGTTACAGGCGGTCAAAGTTGAGAACTGGGAAAATATATGTTCGAAAAAATGTCGGAATTTTTTTTTCCTGTTTTTGATCGAAATGGTACGTTTGCAATCCCCTAAGGACGTAACAAACTCAATTCGAACTAAATTAAGCTCTAAAGTAGTTTTTCTAAAAATGGTCAAAAAACGCGATTCTAAAAGTGCCAAAAAATCGACCTCTGAAGGGGCTCTCTCCCAAAATATTGCACCTACGAAACTTCCGGTGGCGGGAGGTGAAAGGAGACATTAAGAAGAGGAAAAACTGTTGGATTAACTCAAATCGGTAGAGGCGTTCTCAAGTTACGGACGGTCAAAGTTGAGAATTGAAAAAAAGTAGTAATACCCCCACTTTTAGACACTTTCAAAAACAGTTCGGAAAAATTTTTTTGCTGTTTTTGATCTGAATGCCATGTTTGCAATCTCCCAAGAACGTAACAAACTCAATTCCAATGAAATTAACCTCTGAAGAAGTTTTTTTTTAAAATGGTCAAAAAACGCGGTTCTAAAAGTGCTTAAAAATCGACATCCGAACGGGTCTATCTCACAAAATATTGCACCTACGAAACTTCTGGCAGGTTGTGGTGGCAGGAGGTGATGAGTACATCAAGAAGAGGAAAAAACAGTTTGATTCACTCGAATCGGTCGAGGCGTTCTCAAGTTAAAGGCGGTCAAAATTGAGAATTTAGAAGAAAGGCGTAATACCCCCTAATACCCCCCCCCCCTTAGGACATTTTCGAAAAAATTTCGGAATTTTTTTTTGCTCTTTTTGATCGGACTAGCACGTTTGCAATCCCCTAAGAACGTAACTTACTCAACTCGAATTAAATTAACCTCGGAAGTGGCTTCTTAAAAAATTGTCAAAAAGCGCGATTCTAAAAGTTCCTAAAAATCAACCCCCGAAGGGGTCTATTTCCCAAAATATTGCATCTACAAAACCTCCTGTGGCGGAAGATGAAAGAGGACATCAAGAAGAGGAAAGACCTGTTGTATTCACAAGAATCGGTCAAGGCGTCCTCAAGTTACAGGCGGTCAAAGTTGGGAATTGAGAGAAAAGTCGTAATACCCCCGCTTTGGACATTTTCAAAAAAAAATCGGAAATATTCTTTTGCTGTTTTTGATTGGAATGGCACGTTTGCAATCCTCTAAGAACGTAACAAACTCCTTTCTAATGAAATTATCATCTAAAGTAGTTTTTTTTAAATGGTCAAAAAACGCGATTTTGAAAGTGCCTAAAATTGGACCCCTGATGGGGTCTATCTCCCAAAATATTGCACCTACCGAACTTCTGGTAGTGGGAGGTGAAAGAGGACATCAAGAAGAGGAAAAAACCACTGTTTGATTCACTCGAATAGGTCTAGGTGTTCTCATGTTACAGGCGGTCAGAGTTGAGAATTGAAAAAAAAGTCGTAATACGTGAAATCTCCCCTTTGGACATTTTCAAAAAAAAAAATCGGAAAAATTTGCTGTTTACCACCGAAGGGGTCTGTATTTTTTAATGTGCTTTGTCATTTTTTATTCATTTTTGTGTTTTTGGAAAAAAAAATATTAATTTAAGTTGGACTTTCCATTTGGTTTTCAATCTGTTGGGTTAGCTTTGACCCAAACTTACGCTATTCCAACTAGTGACCAATGTGTTCTAATATATTATAATGAGGGACTATTTTCATCGAAAATTGTGTTTTTTAAGTTACAGCTATCTTGTTTTTTTTTTTACAAAAATTTTCGCTTAAATTAAGATATAAATTAAATTTGTACTTAATAATACCTAACCTGAACTAACTCTGCATCCAGACGTTTCCTTCAGGCTTTTTTTTCGTCATTTAAAATTTCTATTTTTATTCATATTTTTTGTTCGTTTGCTGCCTTTTTTTTTTCACATTTATTTTTTTACTTAGACTTTCTAAATTAGACTTTTTATTAAGTTTTTATTAACTAGAGGTAATTTTGACTCAAAATTGATTCAGTTAAATCAGTTAAACTTGTATTGTATATTCATTCCATTGAGACAATTTTAGTCTAAAAGTGAATTCTTTACGATTAATAATTTCTGATTTTTCAATTTTTTTATACTGTATTAGTCCGAAATAGAACTCTATTAACTAAAAATAAATATCTAACTAAAAATATTTTGAATTTATGTCTGTAACTAACTGCCATAATCTTTTTATGATAACGTTTTACGATATGTTTTTTTTTTAGATTAACGATTCTTCATTTTTAAAGTTTTTTTATACAGTTTTGGCCCAAAATAGAATAAGCACAAATAAAAAAAATAACAAAATAGAACGTCTTCAACGAGCCAAAAATCGATTTTTATTGAGAAAATTTTGATCTGAAAAGAAAACTCTTTTAGCAAAGTTTTTATACAAGTTTAGCTCAAAATTAGAAAAGCTTCAAATTTGTGCCTCTATATACCTTTATTAGGTACATATTTTTCTATAATTTCTTGATTTTTCCAAGTTTGTAAACTCGATGCTTTTGTAGTTTTCCATTTTTTTTTTCTTTCTCATTGTTCTTTATTCTTTACATTTCGCTATTTTTATCCTTTATCATGAAATTTCCTTTAATGTTGTGTTCTTTCATTATTTTTTTCGGTCTAAATTATACTTTTCATTGTGTTTTCATTCATTGCAATGAGGCACAATTCTATGTTTATTGAGAGAATTTTGGTTCGAAAAGAAATATCTTTTTAGCCATTTTTTTGAGCGTTATTATTAGAAAAATTTAAAGTTTGTTTGCACTTTTCGACATATTCTTTTATAATTTTTTGAGTGTTCCAGATTCTTTTTGTTGTTTTTCATTTCAATTATTTTTTCTTATTGTTATTCTCATTTATATGCCTTAAAACAACCACTTTTTTGGTCATGTTCTAGTGAATTAAAAAATGTTCACGGATTTGAATCTAATCAAACTGCTGTCAAGAGCTCAATTTCTTTTTGTTACATTGCAACAGTACCACCCCTTTTTTCGGGCAGTGACATCTGCTACTCGGGAACCACCAGTTTGCGGTACTGCCTCTTGCTTTTGAAATATCCGTAACAGTAATAATAATAAAGGTTCGAGTGCTATCATTTCCGACAAGCACACATGCAGAAACCATATTCATGAAAATGATTAAAAGGCCGAGATGCCCAAAGGCTCATAAGCAGGCGAAGATTAGCCGTAACGATAGTTATTACGGTCGTACCTTTATCCGGCGCGATGGGTACCGCCTAGAGTGCCAATATTTCGCGCACGCAACAGTTTGATTTGACGTGAAGAACTAACTAACTAAACTGCGGGCCAATTGCTTTGCAACACACGATTTTTCTCCAAGTTTGAGAGAGCGTAACTAAAATTGACCAAGGGATTTCTTCGATCGGAGCGAATTTGAGTAATTGAACCCATGTAAGGGTTGTTCATTTGAAAACGTCATCTAATTGGCTGTGAAGTGTCAAAAGAAAAAGACAAACTTTGCTTCTAGTCTAAGTCTATTTACTTTGATCTTAGAAAATGTAAACCAGAGGAAGTAGGATACGACGCCGGCGTCTGTTACCAGTTTGCTCCAATCTGTCAAGTGTGAAAATGCCAGTGACGTAGCATTGGTATTCTGGCACATAAGAAAATATTTCATAAAAAATAATAATGGTAAAATTAGTAATATTATACGTAATATTAATAGCAAACATCGACTTACTATTAAATAAATCAAAATAATTGTCTAGAAGTTACAGGATTAGAAAAATATTTCCCAAAATAGCATTATTGACTTCACTGCGGTATGTACTAAATCATATTTCGAGGATTTGAATGTAAAATAACTGGTTTTAGAGTTATTTTAAATAATGTAATTGTTGCTGAAAAACGCCATTATCTGTTTACCTGTGAAACGTAACTCCAGGCTCCTTTCTATAGCCGCTGCTTTTAAAACCGTAATCTGCACATCCCACCATTGTAAACAACACAATTATTTATAATATTAAAGTCTTGCAAAAAGCAATTTATTACAGAAAAACACATAACCAACGAAATGTTTGGTTTTCGCCTTAGACATGGCGTCTCATTATTTTTGGTAACAGCTGCCCATATAGCGGAGAATTGCGCGCGTTTATTCCATTAGTTTACATTTTCTCAGACTTTGATTTTGTCATCCTTTTCTGTTCAAAATTCATAGCCTTCTAGATGACGTTTTCTAAAATAGCGTCCTTCATTCTTACTGAGACAACGAAGGACCAGAATACTCTCAGGGAGCGCACCCGAGACCACTATAAATAAGCCTCTGTCATAATCAAATAGGCTGAGTCGCCCGAACGTTTCAATAGGAGCCATGTTGCCAAACTGATGCGTTTCAATTTTGCGCACACGGTTGAATAATTGGTTCACCAATTCGTTAATTTATGTTCGTAAATGGAATTTAACATACGATATCAAAAATTGACGCTCTGGTCTACTAAAATTCGCTTTTTGAGGGTTCGAAAAATCGAGTGTAGCAAGGCAATTGGCCAGCAGTTTAGTTTGATTTGACGTAAAGTGAGAACTAACCAGGATGTTTGGTTTGTTGCAGGGCGTCGATCAGGCTGCCATGTGATGCCTCGCAATGCCCACGTCGTCCGCGGCTCCTGAGCCGGCGACGCGGCCCGACGCCGCCATGAGTCCCGAACAAGAGGCTTCCCCACCCCCGGCCGCCCCGGGGGCATCGCCGCCACCACCCCCGACTCGCCTTCCTTCTCCAGCAGCATCCACGTCGGACGTGGAGCAGTTCGCCGGGAAGATCGTCTACAATCCCGACGGATCCGCTTACATAATCGAGGATTCCGAGAGCGATGGCGAGAACCAAACCCAGTCGATGCTGCCCGAGAACGGTCCTCCCCTGCAGGCTGTGTACGTTTCGCGTATGCTCAGACAGCCGACTCGACCTTCTGAGCTTCCTGCGGTCCACAGTTATAGGGTGGTCGCTCTCAGGGACGCCCGACCGCCGCGACCGGCCTCCCTACCTATCAAACCTATACTCATGTGTTTTGTGTGTCGACTCTCTTTTGGATTCGCACGGTCTTTCGCGAACCATGCGAGCTCGGAACACGGGGTTGCTTTGCAGGATGCTGAGCGCGAAGTGCTCGCGCAGGACTGCGGAGCGATCCTTCAGTGCGTGGGTGCGGAAAAGAGGCCAATGGTCTCGTTACTAGAACCTTTAGGAAGTCCCGTAACCTCTGATCAATCGCAAATAGTACAATCCATTCCTAGTAGGGTGCAGACGCCTACGCACCAACAGCAACAGACCACCCCTGGAAAGTCTCCAAGTCCGCCGTTTGCCTCGCCTCCAGCTTTCATGACTGGGACGACGATAGGGGTGTGTCCGGAACACTTGCAAGGGAGGCCCTCTGGGGTAGACTGCCAGAGGTGCGAAATGATCTTGGCTTCGGGGAGGTTGGGTCCCGCGGGTCTAGCAAACGTCCATAGTAGGAACTCTTGTAAGACTTTGAAATGTCCTAAATGTAATTGGCATTACAAGTACCAAGAAACGTTAGAGATACATATGAAAGAAAAACATCCAGAAGCGGAGACTAGCTGCATATACTGTATAGCTGGGCAGCCGCACCCGCGGCTCGCCAGAGGAGAGACCTACACGTGTGGCTACAAGCCCTATCGATGCGAGGTATGCAACTATTCTACAACCACCAAAGGAAACTTAAGCATTCACATGCAATCTGACAAACATCTGAACAACATGCAGGAACTGCAAAATGGAGGAGGGCCCAACGGAGAAGCGAGACAAGCGTCTCCTAAAGCCCCTTCTTTGCATCATTCGCCAGTGAGTTCTGGTCACAAACCCAAGCCTAGCTTTCGCTGTGATGTATGCAATTACGAGACTAATGTGGCTAGAAATCTGAGGATACACATGACCAGCGAAAAACATACGCACAATATGCTGGTGCTTCAGCAGAACGTTAAACATATGCAAACACTTAGCGCGTTGCACCATCAGCAGCACCCTCAGCAACACATGGAAAGCCTCTATGGGATGTATCCAGGCCTGGGAGATAAGCCCGAGGCGGCATTAGCTGACATGGCCTACAATCAAGCACTGCTCATCCAGATGATGACCGGAGGGCAGTTGCCTGGACATGCGGGACCTGCAGAGATGGCCGCGCATTCTGACTTGGGGCTGAACCCCGAAACAATGGAACCACCCCCCGAGCCGGCGGATCCTGACCCAGAGAAAACCTACCAATGTTGCGTGTGCAATGTGTTCCAAACCGACTCCCTGGAGGACCTGGGGAGGCATTTAGCTTTAGACAGAACCAGACTGAGGGAGCAAGAGATCTTGGCGGTAGTGGCCGGGCACTACGTCTGCAAACTATGCACGTACAAAACGAATCTCAAGGCTAATTTCCAGCTGCACTGCAAGACTGACAAACACCTCCAAAGGCTGCAGCACGTCAACCACGTCAAAGAGGGCGGACCGAGGAACGAGTGGAAGTTGAAGTACGCGTCCGCTCCCGGTGGCGTGCAAATCCGCTGCAACGCCTGCGACTACTACACGAACTCGGCCCACAAGCTACAGCTGCACTCGGCTGCGGGTAGACACGACGCCGGCGTCGCTTTACTCAAACATCTGCAGGATAGGTGCGCCTCTCTCCAACCGAACCAACCGCGAGTGTTCCATTGTTCGTTGTGCGGTTTCTCGGCCACCAGTCGGTTGCCTCTGTTGCAGCACGTCAAATCGCTGAAGCATCTTCACATGGAGCAGCTGCATCAGTTGCAGAGGAGGGCCGAGGGCAAGGACAACTCGCCGGACATCGGGGAGGTGTTCCACGTGGTGCCTGGTCCTGTGGACCAGACGGCTGGACAGCAGCAGAGGCAGACACCAGGTGAATTATCGTTTCGTTTTTTTTTTTGAAAAAAAATGTTATTTACCTATAATGGGCGGAAAGGGGTTCTTTCGTCAGCAATCAACCAAACCAAAATAGTTGTTACCTAACACGTGCGATAGCGTACATATCGCACGTGTTAGCGTACATATCGATAGCGTACATATCGCACGTGTAAAGTACAAATTTTATCCTACGACCGCATGCGTATTAACTTTGGGGTCTTAGGTGCATTCAAATTGGGTAGTTCAGGTTAGTTCAGGTTAGGTGGGTACCTGCTACCGCTTAAAAAGGACCCTACGACTTTTTTTCAGATTTTTGTGTTCTTCACGATAAAGACATCAATAAAACTCGAAACGTCAGCAGTTTTGACTTAATTTATGAAGATTTTTCTGTAAAAAGAACAAAAATCACACAACAGCAGACGCAGAATATTTTCTTTTCAAAGATCTACGAGACACACGGGCCAACAATTCTAGAAATAGCCCTGAAGAAGACGTAAATTAAAGATCAAATCGTTGGCCTTTTTTCATCTTTGAAGATCAAAGGTGTTTTATTTTGTTCTAAATGTACTTAACCACAACAACTTTTAAATTATTCAAATGTTGCTGTATAGGAGCAGTTTAAGTGCCCTTGAATAACCCAAAATATTTACAAAGCGGACACTGCCGCGGAAACCGTGAACTAAGGTGTCCCGCTTTCTTAAAGCCCTCCAACTCGCCCCCTTTTTAGAGGGCGAGTTGGAGGGTTCTATTTCGGTTTTTATCATAGTTAAAGAATTTTTGACAACTCAAAAAAATCTCTGGTGTGTGACGTTGGAACAAATTATCATTTTTTTGGTGAGTTGAATAGAACGAGAATTGAAACTTTCTTTTTCATCAACAACACCTTATTTTACGAAATTTGAGAAACTAGTCCAAATTAGTGGACGTTTTATGAAATAAACTTTAATCTTCCCTCCCTCTCTTTTTCTTGAAAAACAATTAAAAAAAGATAAAAGAGATAAATATCAGAAATAACTTGAAGATTACGAAAACCCGAGCGAATATCATAGTTTTAGCAGTCATTCTAGCCCAGCAAAATCATTCTAAAAATCATAGAAAACAAGCATTTTTGATGCTAAGTCAGCTGAGCCCCAGAATTTTTTATCCAATAGCATGAGTCGAAGCATGAGTATAATTAGAGTGCCTGTAATGAGAGTGTGGCCATAAGGACTTGTCCGCCATGTTTTTTCCAAGATTAGCATTGTTCTTATGGGCGAAAGCCTTCAAATAATTTTTTTTCAGACAAACGATGAACTATAATTCTTCCTTCCTACTAATAAGTAAACGCTTTAGTTCAAGATACATTATGAGCAATTGAGAATTGTGGAAGAATTCACAAATTCCCACCACAACCCTTATAAGTACAGGTAATTTTTGAATATCCCGCCACTTTTAGATGACGTTTATCCATCATCGAGTTGACGTACTGAGTACTGACAGCCGACGGAATTCCAAATTGCTCTTAGAGTATTCTTGTGCTTAAATTTATATTGAGGAAACAAAGGACGGGTATACTCCCAGGGCGTAGTAGGGCCATAACCCCAAAATGCATCAAAATGCCATATACCATATAATATGTCAATCTGACCATTGACTTCTGACTTTGGAAAAAACATGGCGGCACCAATAGAAAACGATACCACCTTATGACCACACTCTCATTACAGGCACTCTAAGTATAATATGGCTGTTACGCCCTCTAGCGGGCGTTTTAGAAGGCTGAAAACATTTTAGAGAAAGTATTTCTTTTTTCATTTTATCCAAGAATTTTCTTTTACGAAGACTGCACAATAAAGCGATATCTATATCTAATTGACGACCTTTTCTTAGTGACTCATCCAGAACATTAGGCAAGTTTCAACAGAACATCAAAGCAATCCCGAACCTGACTCTGAATGGCTGGAATCAAGTTTTTTCCCTGTTGGAGCAAAAACTACGTCAGATATAGTCAGAATAATTAGAATTCCCACCTTAATTTTCACTTCTGCCCTAAGTGGGTTTACAATATGTTATATTCCATAGAGAGTCAAAGAATCATATTTCAAAAATTGAAGTTAATGATGCCCCAGAAAAGTTGAAACATCGGACTTTTTTTTTGGGCGAGTAATAAAACCAGGTAGGTACAGGGTGTTTCAAATTCGCGCCACATCATTGGGATCTCAGTAAACGTAAGAGATACAGGGTCAGTTAAATTGGGGCAAAGTTGCGCAGTTTGGAGTTCAATAATATGCCGTTTTAACATTTGAAAAATTCCGATTACTTCCGGAGATATCCGAAAAAATACGAAATTTTGAAAAATCATTTTTATTTTGTTTTGAGCTTATTCGAAGAGATAATTCAAAATGATTGACACTTCGTCATTGCAACTTCTTCTGCCCTGTAAGATGGCATATTTAGTTTCTTCCTGCGACGTTTCGTTTTTTGGAAACCATCATCAACTTTACTTTTTTAAATACGGACCTGGATTTTTTATTTGTTATTTTGATCGCTCTTTTTAGTCCAAACAAGACGATATGCAATGTGACATATATTGCAATTAAAGTCTAGCTAAAAATCGTTTTTTCTTTAAATTTTATTATATAAAATTCTTATGTAATATATAAGACCGATTTTATTACTAAACGAAGCACTAAACAAAAGGATACTACTGTAAGCTTTTTTATGTTGTCTAGCGAATAAAACACTTCCGGTCCGGTACTATTGATATAACTTGATATAAGGATTTATTGAACACAAAGAAAATACACTGAAGAAATGAATAAAATACGGATGGTAATTAAATATGAGAATACAACAAATGGATCGTCTTATCGGCTTTATACGTATTTGGGCAAAAATGCGTCGCGTCTCGAACTGCCAATTAAGCCCCGTCTTTCGTCGTCTACTCGTCGTTGTAATCTGCTTTTTTAATAAACCGAAAAGCTTAAACACCTTGAATACTCTATTTTCCGAATATAAGAACTCGATAGAAACAAGGCGTTATGCTGACGCTCGAGCTGCTAAAACAAAAAGCTCTTTCAAAGTTCATAACCGGAGCGGCATCCTCTTTTGTCGAATAATACGATACCTATAATGATTTAATAGTTTCTACGGATAAGAAAAAATAACATTGAAAGCTTGCAGTTCCGAGGACCGAAAATATGGATTCCCACACTACATTAAAGTAAACACTCGAATAACTCTCCCTGCACCTCAATACATTTTTGAGTTCTTCTAAGCAAGTTCCTGGTAATTGACCGTTCAATTGTTCTAGCTCGTATAGCCCTTGCTTCCGTTTATTAAATTTTCCCTTAGAATATTGAGATCATTGGTTGGGTATTTGAATATTTTTCAAATAACGGTGGGGGGGGGGGGGGGGGAATGCGTTCGGTACCTACACACTGCTAAGCACGGTTCCCTTATGTTTGTCCACGCTTTGTCCGTTTTTGTTTTAATGTACGTCACTCTCCGTGGTTGTTCTGATGGACAATAAACATCGTTACTCTCTGACGATAAACTTCTACAATTTAAGTGGAATAGCCTTAAAAAAGAAGTAAAATAAACGTCGAAACGTCGGCAGTTTCTGCGGAAGCGTAGAAGTTTTATTTTGGTTCCTTCTCCCGCTACCTTTCTCCTAGAAATAAAAATCTTGAGGACGCTACACCTAAACCACTTTTCACTTAACTACCGCTACACCTAAACCACTTAACCCTAAAGAAAGTAATCCAGAGGAGAAAGATCGGGACTTCTTTCTGGCAAGTGGTACGACTCCTTAGTTTCCAATTCACCGGTTGGGAAAGAATTCGTTTAAAAAATTTGTAACATCTCTTCCGGTATGCGGCAGTGCGCCTAACCTGTGTCCATGGTACTCAAATCCACGGCACCCTTTTCAAAAATGAATTAATGCATTAGCGTTCTAGGAAAAGCCAAACAGGACTGAATCATTCTTAGCATTTAAAAACCTATATTATTATTTTAGATGGTTAATGGTAATTTATACTATTTGTAAAATATCTATTAGAGTATTTATAAAGGATTTCAAAAATTCTTGATAAAAAAAAGGAAATATAATAGGAAAACAAGAGCTATACGCGAGCTAGACTAATTCAACGGGCCATAACCAGGAAATTGCTTAGAAGACGTTTTGGTTAGTGCTTTGTTTGATAGTTAGTCATCCTAGTACCAATAGGTAGTAAAGGAGATAATAGGTATATAAAAAGAAAAAACGATATTTAGCTAAACTGTGATTGCAAAATATCTCGTATTGCATATCGTGTCGTTTGGATTAAAAAGAGCAATAAAAATAATGAATAAAAAAGTTGATGATGGTTATCAAAAGACGAAACGTCGCAGGAAGAAACTAAATATACCATCTTACAGGACAGAAAATGTTGCAACGACGAAGTGACGATCATTTTGAATTATCTCTTCGAATAAGCTCAAAACAAAATAAAAACAATTTTTCAAAATTTCATATTTTTTCGGATATCTCCGGAAGTAATCGGAATTTTTCAAATGTTAAAACGGCATATTATTGAACTCCAAACTGCGCAACTTTGCCCCAATTTAACTGACCCTGTACCTCTTACCGTTGCTGAGATCCCAATGATGTAGCTCGAACTTGAAACACCCTGTACACCGGGTACCCGTTACTCTAATCATAACTTGCAAATTGCTATACAAATAAAATCACATCTGCACCGCTAAGTTTTTCATGAAAAACTCTAAAACATTTCTATGTCACTTTTTGTCAGAATGTCACTATTTCCCAGAATAGCTGAGATACAGCGCCATGTCAAAAGCGTAGTTTTTCAAAAACGTCCTGTATACGGAAAACAAATCAGGGCCAGGAAATAATGATAAAAATAAATTTATCATGAAAATCGGAATCCAGAAGGTATAATCAGATTTCATGTATACGGTTTTACCAAAACACCCCATAAATCCATCGACAAGGCGCCACCCTGTACATTTATCTACAATATGAAAGACCCTGTATATAAAGCAGATTATTGCGATACAGTCTGTTTAATTGACCATTTAACATTCACACATCATGAATAATAATATAAAGTTTAAAGTTGCAATGTAATAAAATAAATTATATTTTTCTAACATAAATGTTCCATCTACAGAGGCGATAAAGAGCCCAGTTTAGTAATCCCTCTAAAGTACTAAAGATAAGTACCACTGGGCCTCATTTCATAATCGTCTTCATTTTGCATTCACTAGAACTTAATTACTTAGCCCTGAATACTTACTCTCTAAGACAATCGCTGCATATATGGCGGAAAAATAATGGCACTCGATTCCACTTGCCAGAACCAGATTCTACTCTGAACTCTCTCAGCTTCGCCCGTATCCGAAAACGCCTATTTCGAACGTTTTCTAGTGCGCCACCTACCGATTTGAAGTAGAAACATGTTTGGGTTAGAAAACAATGGCTCGCAGCACTATCTGTCAACTTTTTTATAATGACAATTTTATAATGATTTAAATAAGTGATTTGTCAGTGAAGGCTTATTTTTTGAAAATTTAAGCTCTTAAATGTTAATATTCGGCAAGTATACTTAATTATTATAAATTGGATTAATCTCTCTAAGAAATGAGGCAATCTGTAAAGTTAGCTGATCTTGGGTGCCGAAAAAACTTCACTTTTTTACAAGTACAAGGATTTCCCACTCAGTTTCCACAAAAAAGCCTCATTGTTATATATAAATAAATCAATATTTTTATCTTTAAATTCTTGTCTGCAAACAAAACCGCAGCATTCAATGTTTTAGTCCGTTCCAATACGGAACAATAGCGGCACACGTGAGTTGACATTCTAGTGTCAGTGTCACTTTTCTATGGTCAGTTCGCCCTTGAGCGTTTTGACTTGACCCGGGTCCCGCGACGCTCTTTAAAACACCGTCAGATTACTGGCAAAAACTTCACGAAAATACTCCAAATTAGTATCATAATGTTCCTTGGAGTTTTCCGAACCGAACAAGTGTAATTTTGAGTGGGTACCGCGGAAATTCGTTCTTAAAAACCCCAGTTGAAAGTTGGACTAAAGTGACAGCTCCGCCGATAAGTGATGATTCGTTTCTGCGCCGCCGCGGCGCTTTGCGTTGTTCGGCCATTTTTTAAAAGTCGTCTGCCCATATCCCATGCCTCATGTTGCAGAGATCTTTTGGTGACCAACAGCAGCATAGCGGTAGAAGTTTATGAAATTTGTTTTTGGTTTTTCCTGAAATTATTTGAAGAGTTATTTAAAAATACGGGGTGTTCATTAGAAAACTTCATCTAGCAGGCTATGAAATTTTGACAGAAAAGAATGACATAATCAAAGTAAATGGACTTTTGATTCGCCATCCTTTTCTTTTGACATTTCACAACCAACTAGAAGAAATTTTCTAATAAACACATCGTAATCTGCACATTCTCAAAATATTTTTCCTGCTCTACAAGGCGTTATTATTTAAGTTGTAGTCTCATGTTTCAAGTTTTCTAGGGCATCATTAACTTCAATTTTTGAAAAATTATTCCTAAAATCGAATAAAAGTATAACACATTGTAAACCCACTTTATATTTTCATTTGAGTTTGTCCTTTTTAACGATTTATTTACTATGCAGGTTATTCAAATTCATCGAATTAGATAAAATTGAAACAAATTTGGCCATTTTAATACTCAACAAGATATTGTTTTTACATTTACCATACTTTCACTTCCGAAATTTTTAAAAAATATCAAAATTTGTTACAATATTAGTTTTTTTTTCCAACTTGATTAAAAATTAAAAAAAAAAATGAACTTCACTTTTTCGTTTTCCACATTTAATTTTGTACTAGATGGTGTAACCAGATAAAAAAAGTAGAAAGTTTTAAAATATAAAAAGGTAACGTCTCTACAAGCGTCTCTATTAAAAAAAATGTTTGATGATAGTTCAAAATAAAGTTCAAAATTTATAAAAAAAAAGTGCCAATAAGAATACGTTGAAATAAGTTGAAGAAAAAAAAACGTTTATTTTAATACGTCGTTATGGACAGTTTAGGTAACATATTACAAGATTCTAGAACTTTTGATGGGAAAGTAGGTTACCTACTATTACCCATTCAATTATTTAGGTCATCTAGTTACCTTTGAAACCTTCATTTTTTTTATACCCTTTTAGCATATATTGAGAAGATACGATAAAAATGTCAAAGTAGCATTTCCAACGCCTACTTGACGACAATAATAAGTGAAGGGCTTAAGAGTCGGGTCCTAAAAACTATTACCCGTTACATTTGTAGTTATGATATAAAGTTAGTTTTTTTTTTAAATGAGACACCCTATATATTATTGGATCGTTTGATAGCCTTTTTTTTTAGCTGATTCGATTGATGTCAAATGTAATAGCTTTTCTAAAAACTATTTTTTCCCATAAGGAGTACTTAATATGTTAGAAAGAGACAGTTGATTTCATTTTCTTTAGTTAGATGTTAGATGGATGTGCTGGCTTTCTCGAGGGGTGCGACACTAGTAATTTTCGGTGTACCTTTGAGGAAAAATAGTTCACAATTACAAAAAGTATCATTAAAATTATATGATTACTACTCCAATTACCGTGATTTCCTAAAATAATCTAAGCAGTCCAGAAATTACCAAAATTACATATAAAGATGCAAAAATTGCCACTAACGTTTTAAAAAATACTTTCAAAATTATAAAAATTATATCACATCCAAGAGCGCTTGAAATTACTGAATAAAAAAAATTGACAACATTGCAAACATGCTTAGGCAACGTTGCAATTCTGTGAATAACAATGCGGCAGGCGTAATTCAAGTATACTAAAATTTCATATTGCAGTAAATAATTTTTAATTATTTTATTTTTGTACCTATATACAAGTTGTCTCAATTTTGCGCATTCATTAACAGCTTTCTTATTTAAAATTAGACATGACATTCTTTTTCATAAAATTCTTTCTTTCTTGAAATTTTCTATATCTCCGAAAATATTGCATCTATGGGACTTCCAATGGTGGCAGGTGAAAGAGGACATCAAGAAGACGAAAAAACACTTGGATTCACTCCGATCAGTCAAGGCGTTCTCAAGTCACAGGCGGTCAAAGTTGCAAATGGACAAAAAAGTCGGAGGCAATATATTTCTCTTTGGATATTTTTGAAAAAATGTCGGAAAATTTTTTTGCTGTTTTTGATCGCAATCTCTCTCTCTCTCTCCTCAGACTGCATTCATCCACTCCTGGATGTAGTCCTCTTCCAAATTTCTCCATGTCTCTCTGTTTATCGCTGTTTTCATCCAGTTTCTCCCTGCTATCCTTTGGATATCGTCTCGCCATCTCTTCTGGGGTCTTCCCGCGCTTCTTCTTGTTTCTCTTGGTCGCCAAGTTTGTATTTTGTGCGTCCATCTATCTGGGGTTTGTCTTGCTATGTGCCCTGCCCATTGCCATTTAAGTTGGGCTGTTCTTTTTAGTACGTCCATTACTTGGGTTCTTCTCCGTATGTCTTCATTTCGTACTTTGTCTCTTATGCTGATTCCAAGCATGGATCTTTCCATGGCTCGTTGCGTGATCTGGAGCCTGTTCGCCATCTTGCGTGTAATAGCCATTGTTTCAAGACCGTATGTGAGAACCGGTGATATGGACGAGTCATAGACCTTTCGCTTCAGATTAATTGGTATTTCTCTAGATTTGAGTATGAATCCCAGTTTCCCAAATGCCGCCCAACCAAGTCCTACTCTTCTAGATATTTCAGCCCCTTGGTTTTCATTGCCCAATTGAATTTTATGGCCCAGGTATACGTAGTTAGACACGTTTTCTAGAAGTTTGTCGTCTATTTTTATTCTGATGTTTTCAGGGCTCATTATTTTTGTTTTGTCCAGATTCATTTCGAGTCCTATGTTCAGGGATTCTCTCTGTAGTTCTTCTACCATGGTTTTGAGTTCGTCCGCTGAGCTGCCTATGATGACTATATCGTCTGCAAACCGCAGGTGACTCAGATACACTCCATCTATGTTAATGCCCTTGTTATGCCAGTTTAAGTTCTTAAACATATCTTCTAGGGCTAATGTGAATAATTTAGGGGAGATTGTATCTCCTTGTTTTATTCCTCTTTCGACTGGCATTTTATTTGTTGTTGTTTCTTCGTCTATCTTGATTTGGATAAAGGCATTCTCGCAGATATGTTTGATGAGATTTGAATATCTAGAGTCCACCCTCGCGTTATCCAGAGCTTTCGCAATCGCACCCTTGCAATCCCCTAAGAACGTAACAAACTCAATTTGAATGAAATTAACCTCTAAAGAAGGGTTTTTTTAAATAGTGCAAAAATACGAATCTAAAAGTGCCTGAAAATCGACCTTCGAAGGGTCTATCTCCGAAAATATTGCACCTACGGAACTTTCGACGGTGGGAGGTGAAAGAGGACATCAAGAAGAAAAAACAGTTGGACTCACTCCGATCGGTTGAAGCATTCTCAAGTTACAGACGGTCAAAGTTGAGATTTGATAAAAAGTCGTAATACCCCCCCTTTGGACATTTTCGAAAAAAATTTCGAATTTCTTTTTTGGTTCTGTTTTGAATGGCACGCTTGCAATCCCCTAAGAACGTAACAATCTCAATTCGAATGAATTTAACCTCTAAAAAAGTTTTTTTTAAAAATGGTCAAAAACGCGATTCTAAAAGTTCTTCAAAATCGACCTCCGAAGGGGTCTATCTCCGGAAATATTGCACCTATGGAACTTTCGACGGTGGGAGGTGAAAGAGGACATTAAGAAGAGGAAAACACAGTTGGACTCACTCCGATCAATCGAGACGCTCTCAAGTTACAGGCGGTCAAAGTTGAGAATAGAGGCAAAAGTCGTAATACTCCCCCCCTGGACAGTTTCGAAAAAATTTCGGAAAAAAATGTTTGCTGTTTTTGATCGGAATAGCACGTTTGCCGTCCCCTAATAACGTAACAAACTCAATTCGAATAAAATTAACCTCTAAAGACGAAAAATGGTCCAAAAAGGCGATTTGAAATTTTATTAATGACGTCCAAAAATAAAAAAAAAATCCATGGTAGAATTATGTCCAAAATTATTTAAGAATTACCCATATCGTGTAATAATGCAACGTTTGATATTTTTAGAGAAATTCTATTTTTGAACGCAATCAGGTAAAATTAGTTTAAATCTTCAAATATGTTGTTTGTGGTAAAATTAAGTTTTGGACGAAAATAAGTGAAATTTTACTAAAGACGTCCCAAACTGAAAATTTAATGCTTTCGAGGAAGTCAGCCAAACAATCGTTAAGATTGATTCAAAGCTTTTAAAAATAGAATATGAAGTTTTTTGAAAAACTCAGGATACGTACTAATAGAACCAAATTTCTAAAAAAAGGGTTAAAGTGTCAAAAAATGCAAATTTTAAATTTAAAAAAATACGCATTATTACAATTAGATCTAATATTAATTTAAATTGCTAACATTATCTAAGAATGGAAACTTTTTATGTTTTTGGAGAAATTCTATTTTAGGACTAAGGGTGACTTTTACAAACTATCAGTAGTTAAAACACCAGACATGACGTACATTGCATTATTTACCAGACAGATAAAGAATGGAATGCAGGTCATATCTTGTGTTTTAAGTCTTTTTTTTTAAGTGATTAAGTGAGTTTTACTTGAACTTGTAAAATTTATTTAAATCTTTTAATTTGTTGTTTTTGATAAAATTAATTTTGGTACCAAAATAAGTGAAATCTTATTAAACGCGTCCGAAAATAAAAAAATATGGTTTTTTGGGGAAGTCAGTTCGAAAAATCGTTAAAATTGACTTGAAGTGTGTAAAAATAAAAATTCTAAATTATTTAAAAAGTTCGTGTTACGTGCTAATAGAGTCAAATAGCCAAAAAGTGAGTTAAAGCGTCAAAAAATGCAAAACTAAAACTTTTTGAAAAAATGCAGAGTAGAATTAGGTCTAAAATTATTTAAAAATTACCCACTCCGAATTACAATAAATTACCAATATTACATCCAAAATAAAAAAAAATACCATAAAATTTAAAAGTGAATTGAAAAATCATTTTTACTAAAAATTTATTATAATTACTAAAAATTATTTTAAATAATTTTGGTAATGTTAAGTGGTGTCCCCGTTGCCTTGCTGATGTCACCATACCCCTCGCTTTTTCTAACACATTGCTCCTTATGGGAAAATTTACTCTTTATTATTTCTTTGAAGACGAAACTTAAAGGTAACTATATCATTCGAATCAGCTAAAAAAGAGCAATTAAACGAACTAATTATATATAGAGCATCCCCTTAAAAAAACCTTAAACTTTATATCACAACTTACAAATCGCTATCAAAAAAAAATCTATTTGACTTTTTGTTCTATTTCCTTTAATAGCCGATATACAGCGCCAAGTCAAAAGCGCAATGTCTTCAAAGACGTCCTGCAGAATACGAATCAAGATGGCCCGGAAATAATGACACCATTTTATGGTGTTACCTTGAAAATTGTAGCCGAGAATGGGAAATCAGATTTCGTCTATCTGATCCATCGGCAAGGCGCCACCCTGTACCCACTTTATTTGCACCTCTAGGTTATTTCAGTAGTTGCTTATCAATCTTGATTAGAGTCGCCAACTCTGACAAATATTATATGCCAAAATTTAGGGTGCTTTACTCATTTTTGCTTAATTATGTCGTCGGCCCTTCAGTATATATGTCACAAAACAATAAAATTTGGCCATGTTTATGTCTATTAATACAAGGCGTCGGTTTGGTGTCTACATCTTTTTGATAGTGAGTCTTTCGGGTAGTTCAGGTGAAAGAGGGTGAAACAAAAAAGTAGAGACTAAATTATTGTTCTCCCGGACAAATCTTTACCTATAGAAAGTTATGAGAAATAATACATGTCCAAATACAGTGTGATCATATCGGTGGTGCCAATTAACCATCCAAGTGACCTACAGAGGTAAACACGTGTACGAGGTGGTCAAATGATTTTTCTATAGAAACTCAGTGTTATTACCTGTAAGTAAGACGCTAATTTTGTACGCTAATAAGCTTTGCCATTCTCATTTAACCACCCAGTACTTAATAAAAGAAAGTTGTCTGCTGCCTGAGTGTCGTAGGTACCTCTAAACTGCTGTAAACTTTACAATAGTTAAACCCCATAATAAACAACTTTTAGCCCAATTTTCTGAAAACAACCAATTTAAACCTTCTTAAATAAACTACAAAATGCTGTGATGCTAAAATCTGTCTGCGAAAAGCCCTTTCGATACTTGAAACAGCAAATTGGATTTTATTACACATAAAGATCAACAAATTTAAAACAGGTACCAATCGAAGCAAGTTTTTTCCCACCACCACCACTAACACCGTAAACAGGAACTTTTTGTCTAACATTCCTCTGGCCTCTGGCTGTTCGTTTCAGTTGTTTGGAATCTTTATTAAGATTTGTTTATTAGTGTACGCAGTGCCTTAAATTGATTTCAAAAGAAGCAGTTTCGAGGTAATATTCAGTTAATACCCGCACGTATAAGCTCGGTTTATTCTTCGATATCCGTGTGCTTATTGCAAATTAGCGTCTCTGATTATCTTAATTGCGCCTGAAAATATGTGCTGATTATTCCGATATTAATACGACATGGTAATTGGTGTTTTTGTGCCAGATATGCATTTTGCATAGGGTGCTCTTGTATTATCTTAAAGATGCATAATAATGACAATGCGAGTCCATTATGGTGCCTTTTATTAAACAGTTTGTTTTTACAATAGGTTGCACAAGTTTCTTACATTTTTTTTTGCATTTTGAGACGTATTTGCATATCTATGTGTTACATTATACCGGTTTAAAAAAAAAGTTATTGTTATATTTGAAATCATAATTATTTCGAGAAAATTCCCTAAATGCCTCGGTATTTTTACTTAATTTCGTTTAAAATAGATATGGCAAAGAAATCATATTTTGCTATCAGAATTTGGGCACGACAACAACAACAAATCACCAGTCAAATTACGTCACTGTAAACCTATAACTTTTTCACTTATTTTCGCCATCTGAAACCGTAATTTTTTTATACCTATTTTCTTTCAACACATATTCATATAAGATCAGGTAAGAATGTCAAAGTCAGATTTTTAAAGCCTATTTGTTCCTAGTTCCATTAAATAAAGTAAAGTTAAGAGTAAAGTAAAGTTCTTTACTTAAAGTAAAGAAAAAAATATTCAAAAATTCCATAAATATTTCACTTTAACTTCCTCTAATACCACTAAATTTCCAATGTGTGTACAACAAAACTGATTTTCCCATTGATTCAATCAAAATATTCACTTTGTGGTTCAAAATCGTTAGAAACTGCCATTATTTAGTTCAAGAAGGAACCAAATAAAATAACGCGTTTTATTACCTAACAGTAACAAATCAAGTTTCGCTCCAACATCATTCCAAAAAAAATTGTTTTTGTAAGAAAATTATACTTCGCAAACAAAAATTTTTATTGAAAAAATGTGTTAAGACATTCATTTTTTTAGCTCAAAATCCTCATAACTTATATAATAAATAAATCTCGTTTTGGGTCACACTCTTTTGCAGAAGAATCATTAATAAATTTACTTTTAGGACCCAAGTCGATCAAAAGCCTCACAAAGCATTGAAACAAAAAGTACATTTCTGGTTCAAAATCAAATTACTTTTTTTTATTACAAGAAAAAGCAAAAATCGTTTTGTAACGATTATAACGCATTTTTGATTTTAATGAAACTCAATTTGTGGACTAAACTATCAAGTTTTGCTAGAAAAAAATCATTTGACTAAATTTTGTTTCTTTAAGAAATATGGTGGGATCAAAATTATCGTTTTAGAAAAAATAATTAAAATATTTACTTTTTTGGGTGAAAATCGATCAGATATAGTCATAGTTAATAAAAAAAACATTTTTAGTCCAAAACTGAAAAAGAAAAACTACATTTACATTTAATTCAAAAACCTCGAAAGATAGAAACGAGTTTTTTTTGCTGTTTTTGAGCTACCTACTTAATTTTTGGTCCAAAATCTCAAGCAACTGCTACAAAATCAAAAGATAAAAAAATAATCCGTTTTTGTAGCAAAAACCAAGTGACAAAAAGTTCTTTGGTTCAGAAAAACTTATCAAGAAATTTGCTTTATGCGCCATAATCGATCAAAACCGTTATATTGCGTTCAACCAGAAGATTTACTTCATGAGTTCAAAATTGATAAAACGGCTTTTTTACTGAAAAAGAGGAAACTAAATTGTCTCATTGTTATAAGACAGAATGTTTAAAATCTCTGTGATTTTAAAGATTCTGTGTTTTAGGATTCAAATCGCAAATTTTGCTCCAAATACGCTGTAATTTTTTTTTACAAAATACCTAATGCTCATCGAACAACAATTTTTATCGAGAACGCCTCTAAGAAATACATTCACTTTTTGGTTCAGACTCTTTTGTAAAATCATTTAAAAATTAATTTTTTAGACCAAAATCGATCAAAACTCTCACAAATTATTCAATCAAAAAATGTTTTGTAACTATTTGAACGAAATTAAACGTTTTGTAACTATGAAAACGCACAAACCAAGTTTAAGGACTAAAATATCAAATTTTGCTCCAAAACCAATTAACAAAATCTCGCTTTGTAATAAAACGGTTACAGGACAAAATATCACTTAAAAAAAATAATAATTTAGTTTTTGAGCCAAAATCGATCAAAATAATCACAGTTATTAAAAAAAAAATCAAATTTTGTTTCAATACTGAAAAAAAAACCTTAACGTTTAATTAAAAAAATAGAAACTATTTTTAAAAAGATTAACTTTTTTAATCATTGCTTGTTAATACAAACAAGAGCAAAATTATCTCGAAACGGCAAAAAAGTTTTCTTTTTGTAATTGTAAAGATTCTAAAATATCTAAAATTATTCTAAAATGTAGCAAAATAATGCGCTCTGAACAATAATCAAATCACGTTTTGTTTCAGTCTCGAGGCAAAATTTCTTTTTTATAATCATTAAAAAATTTACTTTTTGGGTCAAATTCGAAGAAAATCATCACAAAGCACCCAATCAAAAGAATACATTTTATTTCAAAATCAACGAATCTGAATTTTCGTTTAGAAACAAAAATTGTTTTGTAACGATTAAAAGAAGGATTAAAACGCATTTTTTTTCGCAATTTTAATGAAACGTAATTTGTGGTCTAAAATATCAAGTTTTGTCTCGAGTTTTATTCTCTCATAAAATATGAAGGTGTATGCAAAAATACCGTATAATTATTACAATTAAACAAATTACAAATTAAATACTTTAAATTATACTAAATTCTGAGCAAAATTTCTTCTTTCTAAATTTTACTAATTTTCCACTAACTTACCACTAAATTCTCGATGTGCGCCCAACAATAATTCCCAATAATTTTATCTTAAGGTAATATTACATAATGAATTTTGTGAAGTAAAGGAAAAACATATTCAAAAATTCTATAAATATTTCACTTTAAATTCCCTAATTACCACTAATTTTGCAATGTGTGTACAACAAAACTGAGATCCCCATTGATTTAATCAAAATATTCACTTTGTAGTTCAAAATCGTTAAATCTGCCTTTATTTAGTTCAAAAAGGCCTCAAAATAAAATATCGCATTTTATTACCTAGCAGTAACGAATCAAGTTTCTATTTCATCATATTATTTCATCAAGAAAATTATACTTTGCAAACAAAAATTTTTATTGGAAAAATGTATTAGACATTCATTTTCTTACCTCAAAATCCTCATCATGTGTATAACAAATAAATCACGTTTTGGTTCACACTCTTTTGTAGAAAAATCACTAATAAATTTACTTTTAGGACCCAAGTCGATCAAAAGCCTCACAAAGCATTCAAACAAAAATACATTTCTGGTTCAAAATCAAATTACATTTTTTTAGTACAAAAAGAAGCAAAAATTGTTTTGTAACGATTATAACGCATTTTTGATTTTAATGAAACTCAATTTATGGACTAAAATACCAAGTTTTGCTAGAAAAAATCATTTGACTAAATTTTGTTTGTTTAAGAAATATGGTGGGACCAAAATTATCGTTTTAGAAAAAATAATTCAAATATTTATTTTTTTGGGACAAAATCGATCAGATATAGTCATAGTTAATAAAAAATTGACTTTTAGTAAAAAACTGAAAAAAAAAAACTACATTTACATTTAAATCGAAAACCTCGAAAGTTAGAAACGAGTTTTTTTGCTGTTTTTAGGAAACTCAATTTTTGCCGTCAAAAAAAACCGAAATCTCAAAAGTTACAAAGTCAAAGTTACAAGTTCTTTGTTTCAGAAAAACTTATCAAGTAATTTGCGCTATGCTCCATAATCGATCAAAACCGTTATATTGCGTTCAACCAGAAGATTTACTTCTTGAGCTCAAAATTGATAAAACGGCTTTTTTACTTAAAAAAAGAAACAAAATGGTCTCATTGTTATAAGACAGAATCTTTAAAATTTCTGTGAATTTAAATATTCTGTGTTTTAAGATTCAAAACGCAAATTTTGCTCCAAAATTACTACATTTTTTTTACAAAATACCTAATGCCCATCGAACAACAATTTTTTTAAAAAAATGTAAAAAAAATTTTTTTTTTTGGCATAATATCATCATAACGCCTTTAAGGGTGACTTTTACAAGTTCAAGTAAAACTTCAGATTGAACATAAAACTCCAGATAGAACCTGTTTTGCATTGCTTATCTGTCAGGTAAACAATGCAATGTACATCAAGTCTGGTGCTTTATCTTCAATCTGAAGTTTTACTAGAATTTGTAAAAGTCGCCCTAAGAAATACATTCACTTTTTGGTTCAATCTCTTTTGAAAAATCATTTAAAAATTAATTTTAATTTAAATAAAATTAAAACACCTTTACCTTTAATTAGAAAAATAAAGACTATTTTTTTTTGCGATTTTAAAGAAACTCAATTTTAGGTTCAAAATTTCAAGTTTTGCTACAAAATCGATAAGTAAAAAAAATCGTTTCTGTAGCCAAAACCAAGTAAAAAATTTTTGTTTTCAGAAAAACTCAAGAAAAATAAAAAAATTTGCTCCATGAGCTATAATTGGTTAAAACCGTCACAATTCGTTTCATCAAAAGATTAACTTTTTTCGATAATTGCTTATTAATACAAACAACAAAATTATCTCAAAAAGGCAAAAAAAATTTTTTTGTAATTGTCAAGATACTTAATTTTTAGACTAAAATGTCTAAAATTATTCTAAATCATCTAAATAAATTGCTTTTGTAGCAAAATAATGCACTCTGAACAATAATCAAGCCAGGTTTTGTTTCAGGCTGCAGGCAAAATTTCGTTTTTGTATTCATTAAAAAATTTACTTTTTGGGCCAAGTTCAAACAAAACCCTCACAAAGCACCCAATCAAAAGAATACATTTTAGTTCAAAATCAAAGAATGTACATTTTCGTTTAGAAACAAAAATTGTTTTGTAACGATTAAAACGCATTTTTTTTTCGCAATTTTAATGAAACGTAATTTATAGTCTAAAATATCAAGTTTTGTTCTAAACTCGAATGAAAAATCACTTCATACAATATGAAGGTGTATGCAAAAATACCGTTTAATTCACTTTAAATTATAGTAAATTCCGAGCAAAATTTCCTTAAATATTACTAATTTTTACTAAATTTCCGATGTGCACACAACAAATCTCACGAATTATTTTACCTTTAGGGAAGATGACTGGGAAATTTTGAACGATCCAATAATTCCATAAAATTAACCTTAATTTTCTCTAAATACCACTAAATTCGGCATGTGGGTAGACCAAAATGCAGCAGTGATTTCCCCCTCGATAATAAGTGAATGACTTATAAGTAAGACGGACCTAAATCACACATTAATGACGTATTGGTAAAACGTTTATGGTCTACTGACGTCAGTGGTTTACGAGCAAAATTTCTTGGCACTGTCTTAACCCAGGTCCGGCCTTTGTAGGTCATGGTATACTGACGTCAATGGGGGGGGGCTCAATAAATGGATCATGGCATTTTAAAAGAAATCAAATTTATATTACTGCAAGTTGTAATAATCAAAAACTCTTTCTCCAACACTGTGTTAACCCAGGTCCGGCCTTTGTAGGTCATGGTATACTGACGTCAATGGGGGGGGGGCTCAATAAATGGATCATGGCATTTTAAAAGAAATCAAATTTATTTTACTGCAAGTTGTAATAATCAAAAACTCTTTCTCCAACAGGCCAATTTACCTACTAGAATGTAACGTAAATTAAGAAAATAAAGAGATACCTAACTGACCTAAATTAACCTGAACTAACCTGACCTGACATAACCTAAACGAGTGCTTAATTAAGAACTATCTAAGAATAGAAATAGGTAGTCTTTGAGCTACAAATTTCAACATTTATCACAATTCCCAGTTTAAAGAAAATTGTTTAGTCTCAGTAAACAAACCGAAATTACTCCACATTTGTGAAATTGCCAACGTTTCGGAGTTTTCCTCAAAGCTTTGTCAATAAGCGAAAACTTGTGTGTGCCCTGGTATGGTCTTCATTTGCGCGTCATTTCGTGTAGTTGTGGATGTTTTAATTTTCATGGAGTAAAGTGTTGTTTCTGGCCCTGACAATGTAAAGGTCAAAATTTTGGTGATTTCTTAATTTTTGAGCGTTTTTTTTTTTAGATATCGACCTCAATAAATATATCATGGATGTTACATAAGAAAAACAAAATCAAATTTAGTTTATTATAAATTGCGATTTTCAAACTACTTCTTCTCCTGCAAGGCAATTTACAACATTGCCAAATGTAACGTAAATTAAGAAAGTAAAGAGAAAACTGACCTAAACTAACCTGACCTGACGTAACCTGAACAAGTAACTAAGATCTATCTGCAAAAGAGTTTTTGAGTTATAATTTTTCAGGATTTGTCAAAATGAGATCAGAAAAGAAAATCTGCAGAAAAAACCAACCAAAGTCACTTCACATTTTTTGTAAAATTTCCAACGTTTTGATCTTTATTGAGGTTTTCCTCAAGAATTTGTCAATAAGCGAAACCTTGTGTAGTATAGTTTCATTGCTTATTTGCGCGCCATTTCGTATAGCTGTGGTTATTTTAACTTTAATGTAGTGAAATGTTGCTCCTGGCGCTGAAAAGTAACTCAATAAAGACCTCAAAACGTTGGCTATTTCAGATATTTTAAATGATTTTTTTATAAGACTGAAAGCAGAATATAAGACCGAACAAAATGTGTAATATTGTAATTTCCAAAAAACGTTTATCTCTTATTTCAAAGCTCGTGTTACTAACAGTGATTACGCACCCTGATACCTAACTAAACCGGATAAAAAATGCACACCCAAAGCAGCCGTATCATGCATACCTCCCGTACAAAAACACCGGGCTCCGAGTATACAATAACTGACAAAAAGAACAATGGCCCTATACAATTCCGAGGCCCCGAGGGTGTGACACCTCCCCCCTCCTCGCCGCCGCGCGTACCTATACTCTCAGGACTAATTATAGACCTTAAAAGTACCAACGCCTTATTACCTACAAAACACATTTTCGTCGACGGGCACCCTTTAGGGCACCCGAGACCGAAGGACCATAATTGGCAGTATTTTAAAGTAAAAAGAGAAAGGACCTTGTCGTATTTCAAAACTTTATTGCGGTTGTTAAAGCGGCACGTCTAATAATGTTTTGTTATCTTTGTTTTGCAGAACGTCGCGACAGCGTTAATTCGGAAATGGATAGTTCCAACCCAACTAAAGCGGAATCGAGTGATCTGGACGACCCCAATCATCCGGAGAATACCAATACCGGTCCCCATCTTTGCCCTTACTGCGATTATACCAGCGAGAGTGAAATGCGCATCCAGGCGCACGTTTTGGCACAGCACGGGAGTAACATCAGCCAACAGGAGCAACAAGTGCTGCCTTGCCCTCTATGCCAAGATTTGTTCAAGGAACGCACTAGTTTGGAAAGACACGTCATGCAAGTGCATTCAGTGAATAGTGAAGGCCTCCAAAGACTACTGATGTTGGTGGACCACAGCCATTGGCTCAATCAGTCGTCCAGGACGTCGACGCCTAATGCAACTCTTGGGCAGAATCAAGTTTCACCGGCTTCGGCTTCTTCCAGAGAGTCGGGAAAACTAGATACCGCTACCCACAACGAAGAAACCACGGACTTATTGTCCCCTTCCAGTGACGACAACAACGAAAGCGAAAGCGAGAGGTGCAATACTTGTTTCAGGACGTTCCGGAACGTGGACGAGCTGTGCCATCATCAGAACGAAACTGGGCATCAGTTGGAGGTCAAACAAACGCCCAGTGGGCCTGGCTATGTGTGTTGGAAAAAGGGCTGCAACCAGTTTTTTCCAACTGCGCATACGTTGCAGATGCATTTTAAAGAAATTCACGCAAAGAATTCCATCGCCAATATGTCTGTTAGCGAGAAACACGTTTATAAGTATCGATGCAACCAGTGCTCTTTAGCCTTTAAGACCATGGAGAAGCTGCAGCTGCATTCTCAGTACCACATGATTCGAGACGCCACTAAATGTGTGTTGTGTGGCCGCAGCTTTAGATCATTGGTGGCTCTACACAAGCATGTAGAAAGTGTCCACTCTGAACTGACTGACGAAGAGCTAAATGCATACAAGCAGAGTTTGATGAACAACCCTCTCCTGCTAGCAGGATTGCAAGGTCAGATTTTGGATACCTCCACTAACGAGTTGCTGAAGAAAGAGAACGATAACGAAGTGGGAGAGCCTGAGGAGGCTAAAGAAGAGGATGGAGGCGCTGCAACTAATGACGGTGATAACTCGGATGACAGTATTATATACAAAGACCAGCAGTTTCTGGAAGACTACCTCAATAGCCAAGCAATGGCCGAAGACAGCTACAACGATCCGAACCGGAAGTACAAGTGCCACAGATGTCGGGTGGCATTCACTCGCCAAAGCTACCTCACTGCACATAACAAAACGTTGCTACACCGCAAGGGGGAGAAACTGACTTACCCCATGGAGAAGTATCTAGACCCTAATAGGCCTTACAAATGCGACGTGTGCAAAGAGAGTTTCACGCAAAAAAATATTCTCTTGGTTCATTATAACTCAGTAAGCCATTTGCATAAACTAAAAAGGGCTATGCAGGAGCAGGCCAACAACAACAACAACTCGCCGGCAGTATCTCCGATTATTGGTACTGCTGGGCAGGCGCAGAATTTATCTCTGACTCCCAAAAGCTCCTCAAGTGATGAAGATGACAAGAAGAAGTATCGGTGCAATATTTGTAAAGTAGCATATACTCAGGGCAGCACTTTGGATATTCATATGAGAAGTGTACTGCACCAGACCAGGGCCAGTAAATTGCAAGATTTAGCAATGACCGGGCAGATTGACCTGTCCAAGCCGCTTATAGAGCAACCCGACGTCGCCCAATCCCCGAAGCAGCCATCTCCGACACCGAGCGCCGGCGGGGAGGCAAAACAACCCTGCCCCACCCCTCCGAGTCCGTCGTCGTTAGGGCTGTGCTGCTCGAAGTGCGGAGTTTCTTTTGCCGGTCCCGATCAGTTGAGCGCGCACCAGGTGTACTGCCTGTTCGCAACGCCTATGGCAGTTGTGCCCGGTACTAACGATGACGAAGATAAAGATTTGAAGGCGAAAAAGGGCTCTCCGATCTATAAACACCTACTCGAAGGATATGGATTTGACTTAGTGATGCAATACAATGAGAGCCACCAAAGGCGACAGAGGGAAAAAGCTGAGGCGGAGCAGAAGATGAAAGAGGAGGAGGAGGCGGCCGCTTTGGAACCCCCTGAACATCATGAGGTGAGCCACGAAGAAGTTAAAGAAGAAAAGTGCGATGAGGCCGAAAAGGCCTCGGCGAGCGATAAAGATGAAGATGGTGGGAGTTTGCCAGAGGTGAGTAAATCTACGTGCCAAACGTGTAACAAGGAGTTCTCAAGTGTGTGGGTGCTGAAGAGCCACTGCGAAGAAGTGCATAAAGATGTGGTGCCGCTGGAATATTTAGAAAAATATGCCCAACAACTCAAGAACGAGATTGAAAAGAAAACCGTGGTGGTTACTGCGGCCACCAGTTCGACGTCCAATGCCCTGCCTCGGGTCACCACCCCAACAACAGGGGGCAGTCCAGCGCACGAAACTCCTGAAAAGGAGTCGGAAGAAAACAAAGATGTGTTACACGTAAAGCTGAACCTTCAGGCTGCTCCTGAGGCCACCTCTACAGCTCCCAGCACGCCGACCAGCAGCACGACTCCTGCTAGTTCTACCGACTCTTTGCCAGCCAACATTCAGGCAATGTTGGCCCAAACAATGGCGCAAAACCCCATGGCTTTGGCTCAACAAATGTCGGAGATGCAGGCCGCTTTGAACGTGATGCAGCTGCAACAATTGAACTTCAATCCGGTGATGCAGATGATGGGCATGGGCTTACCATTAGGGCTAAACGCGCTAGCAGCGATGAACCTGCAACCACCTCTGGTGCCCCTGATGATGCCGCCGCCGCCCTACGACCCTATTGGACAATTCGCTGCCGCAGGACAAGAACAGCAGTCCATGTTGGCCAAGCAGCAGGCGGCGCTACTGCAACAACAAGCGGTAAGTCCGATTTTGTTTGCTTTTTAAGGGCTGATTTATCAGCGAGGTTATAAAAATAAAAATAGCAGTTAATGACAGGTTTTTAATCGGTCGCTTTGGCTTTATGGGCAGCGTGTTTTATGCGGTTGATGGGGGGAACTGCATTAAAAAGCTTTCAATCTGTGTTTTAACAAGCTGAGCGCTTTTAAAGTTGTTTTATGTGTAATTTGACACTGTATCTTAATTGTCGCTGGAAAATATCGGGTTGTTTGCTTTAAAAACTGAAAGGCCATGAGACCCGAGTTTGCGAAGCTATCGTTGCCAAGGCTTCAGGGGTGGATCTAGAAAAATGTTTGCAAAAGTTCTTAAATTTGTACTTGGCGAGATTTGCGTCATTTCAAAAATTTAATTTGCAATCGAATAGGATATTTAAGTTAATATTCCGTATGTAATGTCAAAATCTGAGGTTCAACTTCCGGTCAAAACTGAGCTTAAGTAGTGTAGTTGAAGTTCAAGAATTTTTATATACGTTTGGGAATCACATGAATCTCAACAGTTTTGGAATAAAAATAACTAATAATGTGTTACTGTGCGACTAAACTTCATTACCTTTTAGATATCCCTGGATACTGGTATATAATATTATTTTGGTAATATAATTATAAGTACTTTTATAAGTTTAATTTAAAAAAAATAAGGTCAATAACAATGTTAAATAATTTTGCATAAACGCCCTTCAATACTCTTAAAACCGATTAGTTCTCAAAAAGATTAATTTTTGTATGAGTTATCATCAGTACATTTTTCTAAATTTATTGATATTTAGGTGTATTTTAATACTACTTTCTACGTTTCTAAAACACAGGGTTCCAAAATCAATGTTCCTTACGAGTGTATTGAGTCTCATAAAGCAAAAAAAGCGGAATTTATAATGAATTAAAAATAAATGGATTTTTTTATACTGTTTTTGATTAAAATGACACAATTCAAAGACATCGAGAAGAGCAAAAAAAACAGTTGGATTTATTTTAATCGGTCCAATCATTCTAAAGTAACAGGGGGTCAAAATTGAAAATTGACAAAGACCCTTTGTAGATTTTTTTTTTAATTTTTTTTCGTGTTTTTGACCGGACTGGGCTGTTTCTAATCTCTTAAAAAAATTACAAATTTAGTCCGAACAAAATTTGCCTCAAGAAATAAATTTCTTAAAAATGGTAAAGTTGATTCTAAAAATGCCAAAAAAACGACCACAGCAGGGGTTCTATCTCAAGAATATATTGCACCTACAGGATTTCCGTTGGTAGGAGGTAAAAGAGCACATGAAAAGGAGCAAAAAGAGTTGGATTCACTCCAATCCACTCGTTCTAAGGTTACAAGGGGTCAGAGTTGAAAATTGAGAAAAAAGACGTAGTCCCCCCTTTGTGGTCTATTTGAAAAAAAAATCTTACATTATTTTTTTTTGCTGTTTTTGATCGGAATAAGACGATTTGCACTCCCCTAAGAACGTAAAAAAGCTTAATTTGAACGAAATTAACCTCATAAGCAAGTTTTCTTAGAAGTGTTCAAAAAGTCGATGCTAAAAAGACCTAAGAATCGACTACTGAAAGGCTTTTTTCCGAAATTATTGAAGCAGTGGGACAGTTGGTGGGAGAAAAAACAGGACACCAAGAAGGAAAAAATAGGTGGATTTATTCTGATCGATTCAGGCGTTCTAAAGTTATACAGGGTCAAATTTGGAATGGAAATTGGGAAAAATGTCTTATAGCTCCCCCTCTTTTGTCAATTTAAAAAAAAATTAAACATTTTTTTTGCTGGTTTTTGATCGTAATGGGACAATTGCAATTCCCTAAGAAAACTCTTATAAGTTTTTGGGAGTGATAAAGAGTCCACACTTTTTACTTGAAATCGTCTAAAAATAACGACAAACACAATTATTTTCTTGATTTAGAACTTTACGTTCAATTGTTAGATCAAAATCGATCAAAGAAATTCAATTTTTGAGCCTAAAATTAACAGATTTAGACTCTTTAAAAAGTATGATGATTGTATTGCATCATCTCAACTTATAGATGTAAGGTTTTGCAGGTATAGCGCAAAAAACCACTTCTTTGTCGTTTGAATATCGGCCAACGTTTCGACGTTTAATTCACGTCTTCTTCAGGGCTATATTCGGCGACAAAGGATGACGTCAATAAAGAAGATTACAAAATGGAATTAAAAAACGTATTGTTTGAGGAAAAAAACCATCACAATCTTTTCAAAATAAAAAAGAAAAACATTTGTTTTCTTTAGATCGCTTCAAAATGATCACGCACGCATTTTCCCCTTTTTTGAGTTTTATTTTAAAATCAATTTTGATATTCAAAAATTTTAGTAGGTTTAGCCGTTTCAAAAAATATAAAATTGTAGAATAAAATTCGAGTTTTTGGGTCAAAATTGAATTAAGAGAAGCACCCTTTGAAAAAAACTATTACAACCGTCCCAAAATATAAAAAATCAATTTTTTGCTTTAAATCGCACTAAAATTATGACAAAATCAGTTTTTCCCTTTGTTAAGTCGAGCTATGAACTCTATTTTTAGATTAATATCGATTAAAAAATATAAATTTTTGAAGATCTACAAATTTTAGCAGGTTTAGCCCTCTCAAAAAGTGCAAAGTTATATACTTTTTAGGATAAACTTTCACAAGTTCCAAATAAAAAAAGATCAATTTTTGCTTTAAATCGCTTTATAAAATGACAACAAACGCACTTTTTTCCTCTCTTAAAGTCAAAACTCGGCTTTTTAGATTTTTGATCCAAAACTGTTTTTAGACCAAAATCAATTAAAAACCAAGAATTTTAACATTTTTCGCGTCTTTTGCATTAAATATGTGAATTTTTGGATCAAAATTAATTTGAAAAATGCATTTTTTTTTAAAGATGATCTTTTCAAAATAATAAATATTCACTTTATTAAATCGTTCATAAATGATGACAAGCTCGTTCTTTTCTTCTCTTAAAACCCAGTTTGAAACTTGAACTAATTTTGAACTAAATTCGACGAATGAATATACATTTTTTGAATAAAGAATTTTTTCATTTTATGCGTCTTCTAAAAGAGTACTTTTTTTGTATTAAAATCTAAATATTTGAATTAAAAGAGATTTAAAAAACGTTATTTTTGAAAAATAAAACACTGTTATGATCTTTTCAAAATAATAAAAAGTCCACTTTGTCTAAAAATTATGACAAACGCAGTTTTTTCTTGTCTTAAAGCAGAGTTAGAGTGAGATGGCGTACATACAAAGTGGCCTATCGAAAATCGTTCGTCAACTTTAGTTTTTTAGGGGAACAAATTTCTGAGCTGTTTCCAAGGCTGTTTCAACCCCCTAATCTGAACCATCGAGGTTGAGTTTTGAAGGTCTCATCAAGGTTAAGAACGTAACAAACTGAATTCGGCCCTCCCATTTTAGCCAATTTGAGAAAATTTTAGAATTTTTGTTTTCCTGTTTTTAATCGGAATGGGACGTTTGCAATTTCCTAAAAACATAATAAACTTATAAGACTTTGAAAGCTATCACGGCCGGTCAAAGTACAATCTAAAGTGTTTTCGGGGCTTTGAAGACGTGGTCCAATGGAATTTCTTCCTGTCGTTTACAGCTGCGGCAGATATAATCAAAGGCGATGAGGCAATGGGCGAAGTGATCTTTCGTGCTTCCCGACGTTGACTAATTCGACTGTGGTGAGCGTCGTGGTATTTATTCCCCCGCCGGCGCGGTCGCGCTACAGTGGAGGGACTGGGGTGGGGGTAGTGGTGGCGAGGGTTTCTTCTGCGCACTTGAAGTATTTCGTAGAAATCCCTTCCAGTCTCCATTTAGAAACGTAATTTTCATCAGGATTTTTTTTTGAAACGAAATTCTACGTAATTTCTTGATGGAAACGTAATTTCCTAGGAAATTCCAGAAATTTACAAACGTAATTCTTAGGAAATTACGTTTCTAAATGCAAACTGGAAGCGAGTTCTACGAAACACTTCAAGTGCGCCGAAACCCCGCGCCTCCACTACCTCTAGCCCAGTCCCTCCTCTGCGCCCATTGAATCATCGCCTTTGATATTGTCTGCCACAGCTGTAGACGAAACGTCAGGAAGAAATTCAATTGGACGACGGGTTCAAAGCCCGGAAAACACTTTTAGATTGTATAATAAACTTTGTGGTTCAAATGAAATATTTTAAAAACGTTGCTCCCAAAAGGAGGCAATTTTCTTGTTTTTCAATCAGGATGCATTTTTCTACGTTTTAAGCTGTTCTGATTTTAAATTGAGGATTTAAGTTTTTGGCCATTAATAATCACCTGCCATTATGAGGCAATATTAATGATACGAGGAGAGTTAAATTAGATCAAAGTAGGGTATTTTTAAAGTTGCTAGGACACAGACTTTTTTTGTGGACGACATTTTAGAAATCTAAATTTTATAGTATATTTTTAAAAAAGTTTTTAAAAGAAGAATAATTTACAAAAGGGGTGCGTTTAATTCACCAAGGTAAAAATAAGACTTAACACTATAGTTGTCGAAGCCAGTGATCTATAGTTTAGATAAATTACTGATACTTTTCATGATCACCATTTTTGTTACCAAGGCAATACGACTGCGGTATTTTACCTTCGTGTAGCCGGACCATTATTATACAGGGATGACCAAAATTTCAACAATATTCTTTTACGGATATGTGACCAATTTACATTTTTTCTTTGAACTCACCCACTCGGGAGACTCAACTTTAAAGCTTTCAAAATCCAATTGATTATTGTTGCCGTGGCTGTGAGCATCTTGCTCTGCGATCTCCCATAGGTCTCAAGGCTTTTGCCGAAGAAGAAAGTTATTGTTAGCGAATCGGTTGCGTGCGATTGAACCCTAAAGCGATAAGTGATCGATCCCAGGCCAAATACCAATCGCCTGATGAATTATAATTATTATTATATTACGACTGTGGCGTTTCAAAATATCGACGTTTCGAAACAGGTTTAATTGAATTGGCCAGAACAAAAAAAAATATACCGGTTCACGATGTTCTATTTGCACAACAATGCTAATATTTTATTTAAATAAAATGTATTAATAACAGGCAGGCGTTTCACAATAGAAATTAACACCAATGCTCTCGAAAATGTGTGCCACGATAAGTGTCATGTTTAAATTTGAATTTTAATTGCTTTTTTTCTCTGCAAGTCTCGGTTTTCGTCTTGTAATGCGTGCGTGTGTGTGTGTGTGTGTGTGTGCACCTTTAACACGTTGTTTGGCCACCAACGCTCCCTTTGTCAAGACATATTCAAATTTCGAGTGATTTAAATTGTAAAAATATTTTCCTGTGCTCGTCGAACAAATATTTAGTCCAAACTTATACATACATTTTTTCTAAGGTAAACAAATGGCCTTGTGGGGCCGTTTTACGTGCGTCCTTCCATCGCGACATCCCAGGTAGAAAACTTTTAGTCTTAAGGGACACAATTTCCAAAACTGATTACCTTCTGCTTATTCTTCACACACCTGCGCCCATTATTCGCAGCTAACTTTACGGTATCCTTTCATTTTCGACATTGTATCGGGGTTCTTTGTTACCGCGCTCAGGTATTGTGTTACAACTAGGGCGAATTTTTAGTTTCTAATCTCCAATTTTAACAATAACGAACCGTCGAAATTAGTGTGCAGGGCTTAAGCTTCCAATGTGCGTTTTCCGGGAATTTCAGCCCTTTGAAGAGAAGCAACACACTCTCTATCTTTCTCTCTTTTCTTCATCTGTGCATCAAACACAAAGCTGCCCGCAATTATCTTAAAGAGAGTTACCGGGGCATATTTCAAATGCCCGCTGTATAAATGATCACATGGAGCGCAAATTCCTGCGTCCGACCGCTTGTTTAACGGGAAATAACGCCAAGATACTTTATAATTACTCCGGGTCGCGTTAATTTTGATTTAATGGTGTGCCTTGTAAATATCTCGAGAACACGCCGAGGTGCGCCCGATAAATCTGCGCCGGTTTAATTGAAAATCGTGGACAGGAAATGTCACATCTGATGAAAACTACCTTTTAAACTTATACACCGAAGTTTGGCCTCAGAGTCCACTTTGAAAGATGAGAGAGAGAAAAATCTTCTGTTACTCTTTTGTTACCCACAATGATTTCCAAACTGTGACCTTTTCCTTCCATAAGTTGGTTAAAAAGTGGATTTCACTTTTCTGCCTTTTCGAAACAAGCAAGAAATCTTCCCTGCAAGTGCTCTTTCTTAAAATTTTGATTTTTTTTTAATCATAGACAGATCTACATTTTACTACTGTCTTTAAGGTAAATTTTTTCAACAAAATCCACTTCTACCATTTCTAATACAACTGCATTAGGTACCCTATCTCCACCCATATGGTGGCGATTTAGAATGTCCACAAAATGGAACACAGTCCACCTTAATCTTTAAGTTGTCCTCACTAGAGATCAGATACAATTTAATGTTAAAAAAAACAATCTTTTTGCTACAAAACCGTCAGTGTCACTGGACTACCCAATGACAGCGTCGTTTGACCCAACAGTTACCGAAAGCGTGGAACCTGAAAATTTTGAATTTGGGAAACCTGAATGGCATGTGAAAAAAGGGAGAAGCCTAACGAAATGAAAGTTTCTATCAAGAAAAACCAAATTAAGCCCGATGAAGCCCCGGAAGACTGGTACTTGAAGAACTAAAGATGAGGAGCAACTGGAAGTTATTTGCAAATACAAACAGAAACCCAAAGAGGAGCAGGAAACAGTTAAAAAACCTGAAGAAAGAGACGAAGCCTACAGAGACAGCAGTACCTGTTGAGGATATAAAGACGAACAAAAAAGCACCAAAGACTCTGAAGACAAGAGACTTGAAGCTTTGAGTTTGAGGCTTAACAGCATAACTGTTCGTGGTGACGTCGTGTTGACGAGAAGAAGAAAAGGGTGCCTAAGGTTAAGACATAGAAATGATGCACGAAGCTTGAAGATTATTGAGTTTAAAGGCCCAAAAAAGCAAAGAAGGTCCAAGAAGGAAATTAGTGTCCTTTCTAGTAACATTTGTTGAGACGAAGCTAAAAGGATAATTCTTCCACTCGATGTAGTCAAGCTGGCAGCCATCAAATTGAAAAAACCTCCAAAGATAGCAGAAATGGCAGAAATGAAAATTTCTAAACTTAAGTTAAAAAGCAGGATTAACTCGGCAGATTTCACACCAAATCAAAGACTTCTACAGTTTCTTCATGTCAACTTATTTGGAGGTATCGACGCAAATATTGAGGAAAATAGCATATCTAGAAGAAGAAATATAGAAAAAGCTGAAAAAAATAGAAATAGACGACAAAAAATTTCGAGAAAGATTTAACAGAGCTTGAGAAGCTGAATCATGTCAGAAGTCGAAAACTCGAGAAGAAAAAACTGGAAGAAGTCATTGAAACGTTTAGGTGTCGGCTTGAACCTAAGGAAAAGCTCGATAAAGAAACTAATGAACTTGTTACAATCATGATTGTCAAGAAGAAGAAAGCACCAAAGAAGGAGGAAGAGGGAGGAAGTTGTTTTGAAGGAACGTCTAGAAAAGAAATAAAAGAAATCTCTGGAGAAAACTATCAAAATTAAACTGATTATATCGAAAAAAAAACAAATAATTCAATTCTGGAAAAAAAAACAAATAATTTCGTTGAAATGTCCACAAATGGAACACAATCCACCTTGATCTTTAAGTTGTCCTCATTAGGGATCAGATACAATTTAATGGTAAAAAACGAATCTTTTTGCTACGAAACCGTCAGTATTACTAGACTACCCGAAGACAGTGTAGTTTGAGCCAACAGATATCGAAGGCGTGGAACCAGAAAATTTTGAATTTGAGAAACGAAATGAAAGTTTCTGTCAAGAAAAACAAAATTAAGCCCGATGAAGCCCCGGAAGACTAGTACTTGAAGAACTAAAGATGAGGAGCAACTAGAAGTTATTTGCAAATACGAACAGAAACCCAAAGAGGAGCAGGAAACAGTTAAAAAACCTGAAGAAAGAGACGAAGCCTACAGAGACAGCAGTACCTGTTGAGGTTATAAAGACGAACAAAAAAGCACCAAAGACTCTGAAGACAAGAAACTTGAAGCTTTGGGTTTGAGGCTTAACAGCAGAATTGTTCATGTTGACGTCCCCTTAGATGAGCTAAGAAGACTGTCTCGTTAGAGCCTGAGAAGAAGAAAAAGGTGCCTAAGGTTGAAGACATAGAAATGATGCACGAAGCTTTAAGCTGAATAAGTTCAAATAAGGGCCCAAAAAAAAACAAAGAAGGTGAAACCACTATCCTTTCCAGTAACATTTGTTGAGGCGACGCTAAAAGGATAGATCTTCCACTCGATGTAGTCAAGTTGGCAGACATCAAATTGAAAAAAACCTCCAAAATTTGCGAAAATGGCAGAACTGAAACTTTCTAAGCTTAAGTTAAAAAGCAGGTTTAACTAAGTAGACTTCACACCAAATCGAAGACTTCCACAGTTTTTTTATGTCACCTCGTTTGGAGCTATCAGGACAAAGATCCAGGAACATAGCATATTTAGAAGAAGAAATATAGAAGAAGAAATAGACGGCAAAAAATTTCGAGAAAGATTTAACAGAACTTGAGAAGCTGAAACCCTGTCAAACATATAACAAATACATTACTTCTGAAAAAAAAACGAAGAATTTCATTAAGGAACGAGATTTCAAACTATTTGACTTCTTTCTTAAATACACTAAAAGAGAGACATATGAACCTACAAGTCCTGAATAAGACGACAAGGAGAAACTTATTTAAAGAAAAAGAAGAAAAACAGAAAAGCCGTTACCTGAAACCGAGAAAATAACCATCCAAAAGGAAGTAGGTACCAAAGTAACCAAAAAAAGACACAGAAGAAAAAGTTGCAGAGAAACGCCCACGAAAACCTAGACCCGACGAAGAATCCGAGGAATCCAAGCTTAAACTGGTGAAGAAATTGAGGAAGACGAGCATGTAGTTAAGATCATCCAGTCAGTGAAGCCTGAAGAAACAAAGAAAATATTCCCAAAGAAGAAGACAAAATAGATTTCATTCCCACTAACGATGATGACTTGAAGAAGAAGAAAAACCTGAACTACAATTTTCAAACCAAAACCTAAGAAGAAAACAGAAAAAGAAAATCCACCGAAACTGTAAAATTTAAAAAAACCAGCGGAGCCTGAAGAAGTAGAAGGCGAAAGAACTTCTTCAGTAAACCATCTAAATCTGAGAAAGGGAATGGTCGAAGTAAAAGTTACTTTTTAACTTAAAGAAGAAGATGATGACATTTTTTTCATAATAAGAAGAAGAAAGTGCTGTTTCTCCAGTTGAGCTAAAAAAATCTTTACAATGTTTGATACATCTTGACAGGTGGTACTGTAGAGTCAAACCAAGCACGGTATACCAAATGCTACCCCAATCTTTGAAGAGATTTTCGAAGAAATTCTCGACGTATATCTGAAGAAAATCTAATCTTCTTTTTCCACAATCATAACATTATAGAAGGTTTTAATTTTATGAGGTTAAGCCTTTTTTGTAGGCAATCAGTGACGACCTTCTCTTCCTATGTGCGAAACAGTCAATAACTCAGTGAGACAGTGGTGATGTTAGGTTCTTTGATAACTGGTCGATGTGGAAGAAAACGTATCCCTAATTCATTAATGCTTGTAGTTATTGGTTCTATTGTTTTCACTGGTTAAAAACTCTGGTAGGGGCAAAACCTCCTCAGGTGCAATTCTTTGTTCTGCTACAGTAACTATCTGAAAGTGTTTACCTTTTTTCTCTATAGTCACAGTAACAACCTCTTAACTGTTTCTTTAAGACTTTCTTCGTAACCATTGCTCCTGTTATTTTTTTTTTACTTCTTCAGGCAGCTCCTTCACGAATTGCTTCTCAAGAGGTTGTTCTGCTGGCTGCTCATAAACGGTAACAACATAATCTAGTTGCTTGCCTTCCTCTGCTATTGTAACAATCTCCATTAAATCTGCGTTTTCTTTATGCTTCGTGTTTTTTTTTTCACTTTTCTACTTGATAACTTCATGAACACACACGATTTCTTCGTGAATTTGCACTGGAAGTTCTTCAACTTATTTAGGAAGCACTTCCTAGGAATCTGTTCCATCTCTACATCATCTCCAGAGATCTTTCCTTTTGTATTCAGTAAAAGAGAGTTATCTTTAGTGATTTTTATAACAAGTTTCTTCTTCTTCACACCATTCTCAATTACGCCAAATTAGCAAAATCTATTCAAGAAGTTCCTTGGCCATATAACTAGGCTGGAAAGAAAAAGACCAAACCAAGAAAGAAGCTGTAGAGGAAGCTTTGAAAAAGGTCTACTCCAAAAGAAACTCCACAAAAAGAAGAACCTGAACAGGCAGTTTTGAAATTTAAACCTAAGAAGACAGAAAAATGTTTTTTTCCAAAGCTATAAAAGTTAATAAAAAGAAAGAACAAGTAGATGTAGAAAGAGTTTTCTTGAATAAAGCATCTAGACTTATGATTGAAGTAAAAAATACCGTTTAACTCAAAGAAGAAGAAAATGGAATTCTGCTATAGTCGCAGAGAGTTCTTCTTACTGTTCTTTTAAGGCTTTCTTCGTGATTAGTGTTGTTTCTTTAACTTTTTCAGACAGCTCCTCCAGGCAATCGTCTTTACCATCTTTCTGCTTCTTGTTTATGGTTCATTTATTTGCACTTTTCTTCTTGGTGACTCCATGCTTCTACACGACTTCTTCGTGAACTCAATAACTTCAAACTTCTTCAGGTAGCATTTTTTATGAATCTCTTCCGACTCTACAGCAACTTTAGAAATTTTTGCCTTTATGTTCTGTCACACTAATAAAACTTACTTTCTGCTTGCTACCTTTAGTGGTTTCTATAACATATTTCTTCTTCGTACTATCCCCAAATGCCTCCTGATATCAAAGTTTATTCAGGAAGTTCCTCGACCACATAACTATTTGGTCAGTGATTTCTTTAGGAACTTCCGTTTTTTCTCGTAATTACGATAGTGGTATTAGGGGCTTTTTCGTTTTCTTCCACGGTGAAAGAAGAAGACTTTTTTTTTAGTGTTTTTAACCTCTTCTCGGCAATAATTTAGTGTCTGTTAATATTTTTTTTTGAATATAATAATTTCTGTTTTTTTGAGCTGTTTTAGCAATAGTTTTTCGTCCTTCTCTTCACGTTTGGGTTTCTGTTTGTATTTGCACATAACTGCTCTTTCTCTTCAGTTTTCTATGCACTAGTTCTTTGTGCTCTGGAGCTTCTTTAGGTTTTTTTTTCTTGAGAGAAATTTTTTTACTTGGTCAGGCTCCTTCTTTTTCTTCTCAGACCATTCAGATTTCTCAAATTTCTCACATTTTACTATTAACGTTTATCTGATCTCCAATGTGGATAACTTGGAGTTCAATAGTTCATCGATCCATAGCCTAAACTGCACTGGTGATACTTCCCATCAAATAATGGCTGGATCTAAAGTCTCTAAGTTAAAAAACTGTGTCATATAGGGAAACATGACTCTCAGGTACTTCTCTTCCACCGAACAGGCAATAATCAACTTTTTCGTGTAGAGAAGATAGGAAGAAACTCTATTCACTTATCAACAGCTGTCATGTTGTTTAGCTTTTTAAATTTTCCCACTTGGCTCTAGTAAGTGGGAAATAAGAAAAATAGAGACACGTGATATAAGTAACTTTATAAAAGGCCTGAAAACTAATTAAGGGGTTCAGTTCCGTCACACTCAAAGAAAATAGAACAAAGCAAAACCCTTAAAGGTTAATTTCTCGATAGGTACACAAATGAACTCAGGTTTGAAAATGGACGTCATCAAGGTGTCTAAAACACTAATAAAACTTATGGACAAAACTGAATCCAATGATTTTTGGGCCTTTTATAAAGTTGCATTCAAGAATTTTTCAGACATATGGCAAAATGCGTGTGTTAAGATGTTCATATGCAACAATGTTATTAGAACAGCAAATTTAATAGTCACTCAAGAGCTTGCGACTGGTGATGCAAACATGGATGTCAATAATTATCCTCATAAAAGCTCATTTAATAATATACTACACAGAACGCATCTAAAACACGACAATAATCACTATGAATACTATCAATGTTATGTCATGTTGTGCAACCTTATAGTCCAGGCCAAAATTGAAATTCTTTCATTTACCAAGTAATTTCTAACAAAAAAAAGTGACACCACTTTGGTCCCCCCTGTGCCTTCCGAAAACAATAAGATACCGCAACCACGGTTCCGTTATCCATTTCTCCGAGACCATTAATTATCTAAAATAGAGAACGAGCCGTAATAAGTGTCCTCCTTATTAAAAATGAATGTTTTATTATTATCTACTATAGAACAATTACAGGCAGGATAATTGCGGGCCTAAATAAAATTCCCCCGTCGTCGGGTCGGTAATACGAGGTTACCAACCGTCATTAATCGTAAATAGGTAAATACACCATCGCAGGTTTCAATGACATCATACCGCGCTCGGTTCTCATGGTCCGAGAGTTAAACGCCCAATTAAAATTCTGCAAACAATCGGATGGTTTAATTAATAATCAAAATCAGCTGTCACATTATCGCCTGATGAACATCGACAATATACGTGTGAAAAATCAATATTCCGCGTGCACGTCCGCACAATGAATATTTAAAAATCAATAGGGACGAAACCAAATGACCATAAGCGCCCGGATTGAATTTTAATGTTCGACTTACCGATTGCAGGTTGCCAACGCAGCGGCCAATCAGAAAAGGGCTCGCACCCGCATCACCGACGAACAGCTGAAGATTCTGCGCGCGCACTTTGATATCAACAATTCACCCTCCGAGGACCAGATTCACGACATGGCCAACCAGAGCGGGTTGCCGCCCAAGGTGATCAAGCATTGGTTCCGCAATACCTTATTTAAAGAACGACAGAGAAATAAGGACAGTCCGTATAACTTCAACAACCCTCCATCTACCACTTTGAATTTGGAGGAGTACGAGAAGACTGGGGAAGCCAAAGTAATGCCTCTTAACAGTTCGTCTGGTAGCAGTTGTGACGAAGCCAATAAGAGCAAAGAGTCAATGATCTCTTCTGCTGTTGAAGTTAAGAAAGAAATCAAAGAAGAACCTGGAGAGGAGCATAAGTTGGAAGCTGCGGAGGAGAAAGTCCAAAGCTACTTTAGCTTACCCCCAAACTTACAGCCGCCGCAAAGTCCGGCAACCTCGGTGGCTTCCACGGAGAGTATCAACGTTTCCTCGCAGCCTACCACTCCAAATAACTTGAATTTGACATCGATCATAGCCTCACAGCTAGGGGAGAATACCCTAACCACCAGCACCCCGACATTAAACCTCGGACACCACGGCCCTATGCTACCGCCACCAAAGATGAATCAGCAGAATTTTCCCAACCCCAATAGCCTCCAAGGAATGCTTCCGCTAACGCCCAACAGATGTTTGAGCCCTAGCAGGGAATACAGCAATCCTGGACAGGGTTCTTCTACTGGGAAAAGGGCTAATAGAACCAGGTTTACTGACTATCAGATTAAAGTGTTGCAAGAGTTCTTTGAGAATAATGCCTATCCTAAAGACGATGATTTAGAGTATTTGTCCAAATTACTAAATTTGAGTCCAAGGGTAATTGTAGTTTGGTTCCAAAACGCCAGGCAGAAAGCTAGAAAAGTGTACGAAAATCAACCCGCAGTAGAACCCGCTCCTGGGATAGACGAAAGTGGTGCCAACAGGTTTCAGAGAACCCCTGGCTTAAATTATCAGTGCAAGAAGTGTCTCCTGGTATTTCAAAGGTATTACGAACTCATCAGACATCAAAAAACCCATTGCTTTAAAGAGGAGGATGCAAAACGAAGCGCGCAAGCCCAAGCTGCCGCGGCTCAAATAGCTGCAGTGCTCAGCTCTGAAGACTCCAACTCGAGCACCACCCAATCAGTGGAACCCAACCAACAACAACCACCGCCGGGACCTTTGCAGAACCTATCGAGCCCAAGTCAACCGAACGCCCCTACAACTCCCACTCCCAGCCAAGGAAATTTTCCAAGTTCGTCACCGACTCCTTCAGATGGTAAAGAAGGCACCTACCAATGTGACAAATGTAACTTAGTATTTCCGAGATTTGAGCTTTGGAGGGAGCACCAGCTGGTACATCTCATGAATCCAAATTTATTCCCTTCCTATCCTCCGGACAGTCCTTTTGGTATTCTTCAGCAACATGCTCAGTTGCAGCAACAAATGGCGGAGGCCAAGCCACCTGCCCAGAACCATCCTTTGTTGAACATGCTGAACAATGTAGCGGCGCAAAAAAGAAAAATTGAGGAGTTTGGTGACGTAGAAAGCGATGCTTCGGATCAACCCAAAGACAAGCGCCTCAGGACCACTATTTTGCCAGAACAGCTAGATTATCTATACCAAAAGTATCAGATTGAAAGCAATCCTTCAAGGAAGATGCTCGAGAATATTGCCAGGGAGGTCGGATTAAAGAAGAGAGTAGTGCAAGTTTGGTTTCAGAATACCAGAGCTCGGGAAAGAAAGGGCCAATTCAGAGCTCATGCGCAGGTGATAAACAAGCGGTGTCCGTTTTGCCCCGCCTTGTTTAAAGTGAAGAGTGCATTGGAATCGCATCTTACTACCAAGCATGCGGATCAATGTGCCCGTGGGGAAATAAATATTGATGCTTTGCCCGATGAGGAAGTGAGCCTGGAAAGTGCCCCCAGCTTGTCTGGAGGTAGCGACAAGTTGCAGCAACATCAACAGCAGCAGCAACAGCTAGCACCGCCTCTTTTTCCAGCAATGCACCCTGACATGGAAAGCTCTATTAAAAAATACTATGAAGAAAGCATGAAGAGGTATATCAGCGAGTTGCAGCAGCACTCCTCCAATGGGGATAAAAGTGAAATTAAAACTGAAAAGCCTGAAGGAGGGGGGGAAATTCCCTTAGACCTGTCCAAGCCGGTAGATCTGTCGAGGCCCATGAAAGTGAACATGGAACATGGATTGTGCGATCCGGGCCCTTTAACGGACCTTAGCGAACGTTCTTTATGCGACGAACGCAGTGACTCAATGTCTGAGACCACCGAGTACATAGACGACGAAAGCAATCCGACTTCTCCAGCCAGTAGCACCCAAAGCAACACTCAAAGGCAAATGAATTCCGGAGGCTCAAAGCGATTTCGCACTCAGATGAGTTCGACCCAAGTAAAAATCATGAAAAGCCTGTTCGGCGACTACAAAACTCCCACCATGGCCGAATGCGAAGGCTTAGGTCGCGAAATCGGTCTCCCGAAAAGGGTGGTCCAAGTGTGGTTCCAAAACGCGAGAGCCAAAGAAAAAAAGGGCAAAATCGCCCTACATAAGGTACTGGGACAGCCAGACGGCGAGGGCGGCGTCCTGCCCGACGACTGCAAATACTGCAACTTTAAATATTCCCACAAGTACTCGATTCAAGATCACATCTTCACCAAGGGGCACATCGCCAACGTGCGCATGCACCTCGAGAGCCAAGCCGGGGCCAGGGACCAGGACGAGTTCCAGGTACCGCAACTGCCGGGAGGGTCTCAGGATGGTGGGGTACCTCAACAGCCGCAGCAGCAGCAGCAGCAGCAACAACAAGGCCAGTTGAACAACAATACTCATCTACAGCTGCTGCAGATGGCCGGGATGCAGAGCAAGACCGCCTCGGAGCAGGACCAGGAGAGTGCGGAGAGTTTGTTTCAACAGCTGTACGCTTTGGGGAACGGATCCAACAACTTTGGGGTGCAGAACCAGTACGTGCACCATGCCATGTTTGGAGCCAACGGTGAGTACCTTTTTTTTATTTATGGTAGTATTTAAAGATGTACAGTGTGTCTCAAGTTTGATCTACGTAGAGGCGTTGAAGAGTATTTAGTATGTACAATTGAGAAATATTCTACTATTGTTCCGGGTTGTAAAAGGTTGTGAAGTAATGAAGTGTATACGTTGCAACTATGACATTGGTCTTTGTTACTGTGAAAATGGTAAAAAATTTTGAATAAATGATATAAAAGTGGAAATCAGTGACACAAACATTGAAAAACTCTAAAAAAATTGCACAAGTTTTTAAGTTATTTTATTCAAACAATTAATTAAAAAGTTGAAAAATGTTATTACCATTACTGAGGTCTCACTATCCTTCTCCCTTTTTGGTGAAGGTCGCTTGTTTTCCATTTTTCCAACTCTGTCATTCACCACATGTTCATTCCAAAACCTTCTTCTCGCTCGGATCCATCTTATTACATCCTCAGCTTGGAAAATGGCCTAACTGTGTTCTTTTACATTCTAATTCCTCTGTAATATTGAACATCAGAAAATATAAGAACACCAGATTAGCAAATATTTTGGAAAAGCTGGATCTCATGATGTAGTTTGGATCAGTGACAGGTGGGAGATGGAAAGGAGGGTCAAACTTTTTCTAGAGGTGGAGGCGGGTCATCATATTGTGGTGTAGTCGTCCACATCTTTGCCCTTCTCATCCAATATGATAACAATTTGATTGTTGCAATTTTCCCTTTGGCAAAAGGAGTATATGGTAGATCATTTGAGCTCTGCCCTTCTGCAAAGGCACGACTGTAAGCACCCTTTTCGCATTTGCAAAACACCATTCTAACGCTGAGTTCGTGGTTGGACATAACCCATCTCACTCTACCTTGTTAATTTATTGTGAAATGATTTCTTTTTGGAGAGCTCAGACTTAGTGTAAGAGAGTACCATTTTTGCACCTGATGGCAGGTCCTCCAAGAATGATATTTTGCAGCCTTTATGGCGGGGGGAGGGTGGAGAGAGTCGGACAAAGTTGACTATGGTCATTGGTACCGACTTCTGAAATTGATTGCTACTCAAAATCTGAGCATTGCAGCGTGTTTAGCGTTCCTCATCTCCTCCTGCGTAGAGGTTTATTAAGAACTTATATCGCCAGAATTTCCTACTTCTTTCTGGTTAGAGTTTGGATGAAGGAAAATGCTGGATAGGTATATTCTGTTTTTGCGATGTTGCACCACTTTGTCAGAAAAAGGCAGAGGTTGTGTCGCGCCCACTGATGGCCTGCAACAACAAATTCTGTAAGACCTGTATTTTTTCACAATCCTGGAAATACATGTTCGTGTGTCCAGAGCTTAAGATAATGAGGAAGAAGGACGACGTCATTCTCAATGATAAAAACTTAATCGATCGATGAACATATCAGCGTCAGTCTGTCAAATTGATGTGTGTTTAGCAAAATGTGTAAAAACTTAGGTGACGTATATCTCCACAATGAAACTGACAATGCTGTATCACCCTGTGCAGGAGGTAACCATCATCGATCACTGTAAGCGCTCCGTTTCTTGGGACTGATGTTTGCAGTGAGCGGTGTAAGTGTTGAATAGAAGGAAGATTTCGTGCTTTTTAACGTGTAATAGTAACTGGTTCAACATCATCAACTTTATCTCTTGTTGAGCACCTTCACAGAAGTGGTAGCCGATTCCAAGTTTATTACCACTAATTTGTTTCACTATCAACTCCGACGATTTCATGGAGAGTAGTTGTTGAACCAGATCTTCCATTTTTTTGGTGTCTCTTACATTTTTGAGTGCCCTCATGTCAAGGTGATGACGTCAAAGAGTTGCAGTTCCAGTGAAACTTTCCATTTACTCGCAATTGTTGAGCATGGAACCAATTCTAGTGACTTATAACAGACCTGCCTAGATCATGATTCTAAACCCGAACTAACTTGTTCTTTTCTTAAGAATGTCCACAAATCAGAACAGAATTTTTCAAAGTGACATGTGCTCTTTCTTCCAAGTCAAGCATGTCTTGAGAATAAAATCGGATACTTTTTGCTTAAAAAAATCTCCTCCTGGGATCATCTTGATGACATATTTTGGCTCAGAAGCCTCCTATTCACTTAGCCTTGATAAATCGCCTCATAAAAGAGCTTGTTCAATAATATTGACTCCAAAACTTGAAATTGGACCCACTGAGTTCAATTTTGTTTAATACCGTTCACTCACGACTTGGAAAACCTCATTCCCGCTGGCAAGAGGTTTCTAACCTCTCCTTCAGCCACCCATGGCTCCATCAATACTTCCCAGAACTAGGACATAAGACATAAGAAAGTCTGCAATTAAGAGTACTGGCGACTTGCAACAACATCTCAAGAGATGAATCAGCCCTCCCTGGTTTTTTTATCAACTTCATCACCTGAACTAATCTGTTTTATTGCTTAGAGTGTCCACAAATCAGACCAGTCATGTGCTCTTCCAAGTCAAGAATGTCTTGAGGGTACTGTAGGCGGCTTGTAGGTTGTCTTTTCTTCTTGATTACTTCCTTACAGTCGAGTGCTGTTTTGCTTCTTTAACGCGACTTTCTTCTTTGGCACGCATCGCCAGGTTGTTTAGGTATTAGTCCTCCGATTTTTTTTCTTTTTCTGGTCCTTCGACTTCTTCTAGTTCATCTAACTCATTTTGGTGTTCATCTAACGCTATTTTTCGGTTTTTTGTTTTTTAGAAAATTGCACCTCAGCGGCTCATGGTTGATTGAGTAACAAAACGTGCGTTAATTTAAAAAAAAACCTCAAGCAGGCTATGGAGTTAGAACAGTAGGTCTAAGATGACTTCATAAAGACAATTGAAATGTCATTTTTTATGAACTAATCTCAGACAAGACTTTTAACTCCATGGCTTGCTACGAGGTTTTTTTATATACACCCTATATGTTTTTAAGGACCAAACCCTTTCTTCAAATTCTTCTTATCTCAGGGTGCTTCAAAAGTTTCATTACTGCTTCCTTTATTTTTTTTGTTAGTTCTACTTTTTAGATTTTCAAATTTCGTCCTTTTCAGGGTCTCTCAATAATTTTGTCTCTGTTTTCTTCATTTGAGGCATTATCTGCTAAATGTGACTCTGCACTATCAGCTACAATATAATTTTTTTCTTCTGGAGCTTCATCTTCTGACAATTCTTACTTATCGGTAGTTTCGAAATTTGAATCTTGTACAGAATCATTTGTTGTTTTATTTAATAAAATGGGCTTGCTACTTAGAACCACAATGATTTCAATGTCCTCCACATCTCCAACCAGAAATTGCTTCTCTCATTCTTGGTTATTCGCGTCTAATCTAGTGGTCGACCCCATTGGGTTTATTTTTACATGTTAATACCAGAACCCTCATAACTGAGAATGTTCTTTCAGCAACCTTCTGATCGCGAATTAACAATAGTCTAGTCACGCCTTGCTTTAACACTGTAGAGTAAGCCTGCAAATTATTAATAGCCTTTGCGGCAAAAAAGGAACTTCTATTGGTCGCGGAGACGGTCACCCTGGTAACGGCGCTGTCAAGGCGTGTCAAGGTTTATAAAACCGCCAAGCGTTCAGGCTTTTCCTATAGATTGTACCTAATGAGATCCGTGACTATACTCCGAGATGACAAAAATGACAATAAGCTCAAAAACTGCCGAAAAATCACCGTTAAATGAAGAAAATTATTAATAAAAGAGGGCTTAAGGCCCCAGAGATTAATATTCGAACAATTTTCTAAAAGAATAATTTTTATCCGAACAAGTTGTACGGTTCTTATATTTTTACCTTGTGACTTTCTTTTTCATATATTTTGACGCAGATTTTCAAGGTTTTCAATTTTCAGTTAGAATTTTGGTTAATGGAAAGGCAGGAAATCAATAAGAGTAAAATACTCTTGGAGCTCTTTTTTGTTCAGGTTTGTAGAATACTGGCAATTATTATTGTAATCTGTAGATCAACCTTGATGCACACCGTCTATTGTTATAGAGACTTTGGATTAGATATGGTCCGGGGCTGCTATAAGGCCGAATTCAATACACATAGTTACCATCGCACTTTTTACCTAAGCTCAACCATCAACATATTCAGCGTTTAAGTGAAAATTAGACAATAGCCCTCCGGGTTCCAAGAATGGTACCGAATATCTATCTTGGGCGTTTTGTCGAAAACGTGCAAACAAAACAGCTGTTTACATTATCGGCTGATTGATAACCGAAAACCAGGTAGAAAAATTGTTTTCTGAAAAAGGACAGCTATGTGTGTTTTCGAGCGCGACCTTCCTACACCTGGACCGGATTAGCCCTTTGAACAATGGGCTATCCGGGGACCCGATGTATTTTTTTCATTAATAAATCCCATTGTGGACTTTGGTGGGACAAAATTAGACATTTTTCTTGCTATTGAAAAGATTGGTGGAAACGAGAGCAAAAGAGGGAGGGCGCAAAGAAGAAATAACAATGACCGTCACAAAATGTAATTTTAATAACGCAGGACATGCATATGAGCGTGGCCCATTGTGTTTTATGTTAATTGCAAAAAAGTTATTTATTGCCCCGGCCGATCGGCAGTAAAATACTGCTGCCAATAATAAAAGACGCGATCCATAACTAATATAACTGCCTCGGGGAGTTTTCGCTCACCGCCTTTTAACGGCCACGTTATATTATTTAATCACCATAATACACTCAATCAGTTGCAATAATAAATTACCGATTAAAAAAGGCGCGATTTCGTTTACGAAAAGAATACTCTAAACATGGAGTTATTTAAGTTTTAACGTCAAAAGCGAAAACTCCCCTGCTGTCGATATATTATGCGTAATTGTCGCAATCGGAGTGCTGTTTTTTTACCCCCACAGTAGGGATTTATATACGGGGTGATATAAAGAAACCCCGCTGGCCTTGGAGTGGCCTTATGTCGTTAAACGTCTGTTTCTCGTGAGTCATTACCAACACAACTTAGGTACACATTGACTTAAAAAAGACACTCTCATTTTTTTTTTTTCATTTGAAGAAGTTAAAAGTACAAGAATGGCCACAAATTTGGATTTGAATCATGCGTCTTGTATCCACTGGATACCAATAAGTTGCGCCCTTATACTCTACATGTGGTGATCTCGAAACCAGTTAGAGATACATACTGAATACCCTTAATAATTATGATGAGGAATTATTATTAAAAATATTAAGATGAGAAAAATAAAAAGTAAAAAAACGCTCTTTGAGAAATCCAAAATCCGTCCAACCAACACACAGTTTTAAAGGTGAAAACTTGGACGAATGAGCCATCCTTTGATGTCACAAATCTGGATCACTAATAGGATCCCTTTTTGAAATGTTTGCCACTTTATGTGCTACATTATCTACCAGTTGATACAAAAAGTTTTGCTATACCCAAGTTTCCATGTAAAGTTTCTCCGGGGTTGTTTCTTCTTTCCCATTTCTCTTGACCCATACCGAACTATTCTTAAAAGTTACTAAGAAGCTGTTGACAACACAAATGTCCATGCACTTTTCCTTATTGAAACAATCTGCCCTTTTTTATTCTCATTTTATACCACAAAAACACATTCGGGTAACCCAAACAATTACTATTCCAAATGTGTGTTTAAGAATTTTTTTTGACTGCCTTGAGTGTCACTTGAGCTTTTTTTTCCTTCTTGTTTTTGTTTCTACCTTCTTTTCTCTTCCTAAAGTAATTTATTAAAAGACAATTAAATTTAAACACATTCTGGTTCTTTTATCCAACGAATTACTATTCTAAGCAGCTTTTTGTGTGTTTAACATTTTTTTTATGCCTTATGTATACTTGGGTCTTTTCCCCTCTTTCTTTTTGTTTCTATCTTCTTTCCTCTTCCTGAATTAATTAATGAAAAGACAATCAAATCGAAACACACTATTGTTCTATTTACCCAAAGAATTACTATTCCAAGCAAGTTTTTTGGGTTTAAGATTTTCATTGTGTGTCTTGTGCGTCACTTGATTCTTCTTTTCCTCCTTTTCGTTTCTCCCTTCATTCTTCTTCTTGAAGTAATTTATCAAAAGGCAATAAAATCGAAACACATTTTGGTTCTTTTTTTCACTTTACTATTCTAAGCAGGTTTTTGTCGTTAAGATTACTTTATATATATTATGTGTCACTTAAGTCTTCTTTTTCTTCTTCTTTTTTGTTTCTGTCTTTATTTTTCTTCCTGAAGTAGGTAACTTACTAAAAGATAATTAAATCGAAACATATTCTTGCGGTTTTTACTAAAAGAATTACTATTCCAAGCAGCTTTGTGTGTCTTGTGCTTCATTTGAGTCGTCTTTTCCTCTTCCTTTTTGTTTCTGCCTTCTTTCCTCTTCCTGAAGTAATTTATTAAAAGACAATTTAAACCAAACATATTCTGTTTTCTTTTCCCCAGAAATTACAAGTAGGTCCGTGTGCTTGAGGTTTTTTGTGTGTCTTCTGTGTCACTTAAGTCTTCTTTTCCTCCTTCTGTTGTTTCTACCTTCCTTCTTCTTCCTATTAAATTCCAATTAAAATAATTTATTCTTCAGTAACGATAGTGATATGCTTGCACTTTTTTGACTGGATAATATGTGTTTTTTCTTAAATTCTAATAATTTTATAGGATTAGTTAGCACCATGTCAATCGAGAACTTCGTAATCTTTCTAAAAGCATTTATTATAATCCTTCTTTTTTCTTCTTTCTGTTTAACTCGTCTGTTCTGTCTCTTCCTAGTTATCCTAATGTATATATATAATAAAGAAATTTATTTGTTGTAAATAAACGCACACCTTTTATAGCAACAACAACAAAATGGAAATATAGCCTATTTCTAAAAACCTCTTGACATTAGACGCAAGACAGCTTGACATCCAAAGTCACTTTTGACAGTCTTGACGTTGACATAAGGCGGTTTCAAACTATATGCAGAACTGACAAGATTTAATAATTGTGTGTAAATAAATACTCTACACCGCTCTGAGAGTATTTCCATACTTGACTACTGTTGAGATAACAAAGGATGGGAATATTTTCAAAGCGGCCACCAGAAAACGCATTTCAATACCTTAATAAGTGAATTATTGCAATATTTAAAAAAAAAATACGCTTTTTTATGTAACATCCTTTGTGAGAGAATGTAGAAATCTCTCTTAAAAAGGGCGAACAATTCCCTTTTGGCTGGAAAATTTCCGGGCCTCCGTTCGGATATCCAATGAATAATAAACGAACGCGGCGCCCTCTACTTTCAGAGGGGCAGTTAATTATGACGTTTTGGAATGATAAATTACCTGAGCGCGATAAGGATGTGTATAAGAAATTCCCGGGGAGAAAAATGAAACTTTCTTTTAGGAGCTCAAACAAAGGGGGGGAAGGGGGGCCGCTTCCCGTCATCAGTGACGGCGTTAAATTAAGACGAAAGTCTTCAGCGTCTCGCGACTGAATGCAACAAAGTACCAGACGACTTCTCGAAATGAAATTCCCGTCTTTAGCAAAAAGTCAACAGACATAAAATCCGGTGGCAAAAACATTGCACAGAGCTAAAGAGTACAACTTTTATAATCGACGATCGTCGGCCAATAGCCGGGCGTAATGCGGTAGCTATACGGACCCGATGCTCGTTTGTCTTATTGCAAAAGTAGAATGAATCTCGGGGGGCCCCGCCCCGTTTCGCACGCGCCTCCCCTCTCGCTCGCACCCGCCGCCCGCCGCATGCGGCCGTCCTTGTTCCGCGGGCCGTGACGCGCGTAAATCGCGATTTTTGCTCGTTTTTGTCGTTTTCTTGATTTGTGTTTTCTCAAAGCCCGAGCAGTTTGGATCTATTAAGGCGGATTTATTGAATTCGACGTGCAGACTGCTTGTTTCGAGTGGTGGCTGCTGCTGATTTTCTTTTGTTGTAAACGGTATTTGCGTACCTTGCGCAGTTTTTATCGTGAAAGCAGCTCTCTCTCTCTAAACTGTAGCAGTGAAAAGAGTGCGAGGTAAAGTGAGAGAAAGAAAATGTTATAAATGCAAAAACACGTGTTATAGAGGGAGACACTCGAACGCGATTCTTTACCCTCCCGTCCTGCAAGAGGAAAAATATTAATTTTTAAAAGCTTTCTATGTCCTAGTAAAAGACAAAAAAAATATACATGAACATCAAGTATGTAGAATATAAACTAATGAAGAACTTACCACGTTCCAATCATCACCTTTTTATTGACGAAACAAAGGATGAAAATACTTTCAGAGCGCTCTACAGCAGCCGTACACCAAAATGCTGCGAATTATACTATAACCTCATTTTCAATATTGACATTGACAATATGACATTACCGTACAGTTGACATATGACACCGCTACCATGTCTCACTTGTCTTGTCATTTTTTGAACAGTGAATGCTTTGGATTCCTTAGTGTTGGGCTTCTGCTACTAAATTATCGGTCGAATTTTTTTAGATGAATTATAAAAATTTCTTATCTCTCGCAAGTTGACATTATTACTTTTTCACTCTAGAGCTGAGTGCAGAAGAAAACTATTAGTAGGGATGGGCTATATGAAAACATGTCGCGTAGCTCTGTAGTTTTCTCTCAGTCAATATGAGTAAAATGCCAATTTTGAAAAGAAAGCTGAGAGCAATATTTTTTTTAGAACCAATGGATTGATGAAGTTTTACCTTCCAGCTAGATGAAAAGAAAATGGAGCTCTGTAGGCTAGTTCTTAATAAATTATACGAGGTGTTCATTATAAAACTTCATCTAACAGGCTATGAAATTTTGACAGAAAAGGATGACCTAATCAAAATAAATAGACTTTTGTTTCTCCATCCTTTTCTTTTGACATTTCATAGCCAACTAGATGAAGTTTTATAATGAACACCCCGTATATAGGGATGGACTAGAGCGACAAAAACAAAGAAACATTTCAGTTTTATAGAAGAAATTTTACAAATTTTCTTAGAAGTGGCCCTAAATCACAAGTTTTAGTGGGGAGTAGGAATTATGCTTACAATTCTTAGTAAATAGGTTTAACGCGTTTTTACTAGAGATGTGCTATACCCATAATATCGATTTAACACAGGTTTAACACGTATCTACTAGAGATGGGCTCATTATTCGTTTATTTATAACTGGGATTATAAATAGAAAATAACGGCACAAAAAAAAACATTTTAACTTAGAATGTTTGCCCATCTCTAGTAAATGCTATGTTTTATTTAGAGTAGGGCTTCTGCAGCTAAACCTTCCAAGCGAGCGCACAAAAAATAGTGTTATTCTTGGTAAATGAATTTCCTGTTAAGGTAAAACTAATAGGGCGAAAGGCAGAAGAAAGCATTCAATAGGGATGAGTTGAAAGTTCATTGTGAATTTGCAACAATTTTTCATTTCTTTAGCATTTAGCAACCACCGCAACTCATAACCTGTTATCAATTTTTAGACAAATGTAAATCAGGAGTCGAATCTTTTAATCTCAGTCAAATGACGAAGTAACTAATAGGGATGAGCAGCTAGAGCGACAAATTGAGGATATTGATTTCATGAATAAAAATTCGTGGAATCTTTCCTTATCTAGTAATTATCGATTTTTCAATAGATCCCTCTTGCAAACAAAGTCAGATCCTGACATTCTAGTCAAGCGAAGAAATTATAACCAATAGGTCGAAAGGCAAAATAAAGGGAAATTAATAGGGATGGGCTGCAATTCCGCTGTGAAATGGCAACTTCTAAATATATTTTTTTCCCATTCTATTGCATGTTTAACCACCGCAACTCATAACTTTTTATTTATAAATTTTTATGATAAATGACTAAGATTAAACGACGAATGAAGTAACTAAGTAGGGATGGGCAGCTAAAGCGACATATTGAGGATATTGATTTCATGAAGAAAAATTAGTGGAAGTCCTCCTAATCAATTAATTATTGATTTTTTAATAGACTCCTCTTACAATTCACGGATTCCTAACAAGTCTGGTTGAACGAAGTAATTGAATAATAAATAGGTAAATTCTATATTTTATTTTCCTGTACTTTTAGGCGATACCTATAGTAAAGGGAGAACTATTAAAATATTTTATTTTTATGATTATTGCAATTGTGAAGTGACACACGTGTCTTAACTAACCCTTACTTCCATCTCTAATATATTTAAACACTTGCCCATCTCTAGTGAATGCATTTGTTTTAGAGTTGGGCACGGTTGAAAGTTTCCGCGTTAGAAATTTTCGATTATAGAGTTTCAGGAAGGAGGAAACAAAACGAAATAATGATTAGATGATTTTAAATGTTTATTATATCATCGATTACATATATATATAACTCAGCCACTAAGCAAAAAGGAAGTTTTCAGAAAGTATCCGGAAAATTTCGGATACTTTCTGTATTGTCTTGATTATGTATAAAGTTATTTATTGCCCCGGCCGATCGGCAGTAAAATACTGCTGCCAATAATAAAAGACGCGATCCATAACTAATATAACTGCCTCGGGGAGTTTTCGCTCACCGCCTTTTAACGGCCACGTTATATTATTTAATCACCATAATACACTCAATCAGTTGCAATAATAAATTACCGATTAAAAAAGGCGCGATTTCGTTTACGAAAAGAATACTCTAAACATGGAGTTATTTAAGTTTTAACGTCAAAAGCGAAAACTCCCCTGCTGTCGATATATTATGCGTAATTGTCGCAATCGGAGTGCTGTTTTTTTACCCCCACAGTAGGGATTTATATACGGGGTGATATAAAGAAACCCCGCTGGCCTTGGAGTGGCCTTATGTCGTTAAACGTCTGTTTCTCGTGAGTCATTACCAACACAACTTAGGTACACATTGACTTAAAAAAGACACTCTCATTTTTTTTTTTTCATTTGAAGAAGTTAAAAGTACAAGAATGGCCACAAATTTGGATTTGAATCATGCGTCTTGTATCCACTGGATACCAATAAGTTGCGCCCTTATACTCTACATGTGGTGATCTCGAAACCAGTTAGAGATACATACTGAATACCCTTAATAATTATGATGAGGAATTATTATTAAAAATATTAAGATGAGAAAAATAAAAAGTAAAAAAACGCTCTTTGAGAAATCCAAAATCCGTCCAACCAACACACAGTTTTAAAGGTGAAAACTTGGACGAATGAGCCATCCTTTGATGTCACAAATCTGGATCACTAATAGGATCCCTTTTTGAAATGTTTGCCACTTTATGTGCTACATTATCTACCAGTTGATACAAAAAGTTTTGCTATACCCAAGTTTCCATGTAAAGTTTCTCCGGGGTTGTTTCTTCTTTCCCATTTCTCTTGACCCATACCGAACTATTCTTAAAAGTTACTAAGAAGCTGTTGACAACACAAATGTCCATGCACTTTTCCTTATTGAAACAATCTGCCCTTTTTTATTCTCATTTTATACCACAAAAACACATTCGGGTAACCCAAACAATTACTATTCCAAATGTGTGTTTAAGAATTTTTTTTGACTGCCTTGAGTGTCACTTGAGCTTTTTTTTCCTTCTTGTTTTTGTTTCTACCTTCTTTTCTCTTCCTAAAGTAATTTATTAAAAGACAATTAAATTTAAACACATTCTGGTTCTTTTATCCAACGAATTACTATTCTAAGCAGCTTTTTGTGTGTTTAACATTTTTTTTATGCCTTATGTATACTTGGGTCTTTTCCCCTCTTTCTTTTTGTTTCTATCTTCTTTCCTCTTCCTGAATTAATTAATGAAAAGACAATCAAATCGAAACACACTATTGTTCTATTTACCCAAAGAATTACTATTCCAAGCAAGTTTTTTGGGTTTAAGATTTTCATTGTGTGTCTTGTGCGTCACTTGATTCTTCTTTTCCTCCTTTTCGTTTCTCCCTTCATTCTTCTTCTTGAAGTAATTTATCAAAAGGCAATAAAATCGAAACACATTTTGGTTCTTTTTTTCACTTTACTATTCTAAGCAGGTTTTTGTCGTTAAGATTACTTTATATATATTATGTGTCACTTAAGTCTTCTTTTTCTTCTTCTTTTTTGTTTCTGTCTTTATTTTTCTTCCTGAAGTAGGTAACTTACTAAAAGATAATTAAATCGAAACATATTCTTGCGGTTTTTACTAAAAGAATTACTATTCCAAGCAGCTTTGTGTGTCTTGTGCTTCATTTGAGTCGTCTTTTCCTCTTCCTTTTTGTTTCTGCCTTCTTTCCTCTTCCTGAAGTAATTTATTAAAAGACAATTTAAACCAAACATATTCTGTTTTCTTTTCCCCAGAAATTACAAGTAGGTCCGTGTGCTTGAGGTTTTTTGTGTGTCTTCTGTGTCACTTAAGTCTTCTTTTCCTCCTTCTGTTGTTTCTACCTTCCTTCTTCTTCCTATTAAATTCCAATTAAAATAATTTATTCTTCAGTAACGATAGTGATATGCTTGCACTTTTTTGACTGGATAATATGTGTTTTTTCTTAAATTCTAATAATTTTATAGGATTAGTTAGCACCATGTCAATCGAGAACTTCGTAATCTTTCTAAAAGCATTTATTATAATCCTTCTTTTTTCTTCTTTCTGTTTAACTCGTCTGTTCTGTCTCTTCCTAGTTATCCTAATGTATATATATAATAAAGAAATTTATTTGTTGTAAATAAACGCACACCTTTTATAGCAACAACAACAAAATGGAAATATAGCCTATTTCTAAAAACCTCTTGACATTAGACGCAAGACAGCTTGACATCCAAAGTCACTTTTGACAGTCTTGACGTTGACATAAGGCGGTTTCAAACTATATGCAGAACTGACAAGATTTAATAATTGTGTGTAAATAAATACTCTACACCGCTCTGAGAGTATTTCCATACTTGACTACTGTTGAGATAACAAAGGATGGGAATATTTTCAAAGCGGCCACCAGAAAACGCATTTCAATACCTTAATAAGTGAATTATTGCAATATTTAAAAAAAAAATACGCTTTTTTATGTAACATCCTTTGTGAGAGAATGTAGAAATCTCTCTTAAAAAGGGCGAACAATTCCCTTTTGGCTGGAAAATTTCCGGGCCTCCGTTCGGATATCCAATGAATAATAAACGAACGCGGCGCCCTCTACTTTCAGAGGGGCAGTTAATTATGACGTTTTGGAATGATAAATTACCTGAGCGCGATAAGGATGTGTATAAGAAATTCCCGGGGAGAAAAATGAAACTTTCTTTTAGGAGCTCAAACAAAGGGGGGGAAGGGGGGCCGCTTCCCGTCATCAGTGACGGCGTTAAATTAAGACGAAAGTCTTCAGCGTCTCGCGACTGAATGCAACAAAGTACCAGACGACTTCTCGAAATGAAATTCCCGTCTTTAGCAAAAAGTCAACAGACATAAAATCCGGTGGCAAAAACATTGCACAGAGCTAAAGAGTACAACTTTTATAATCGACGATCGTCGGCCAATAGCCGGGCGTAATGCGGTAGCTATACGGACCCGATGCTCGTTTGTCTTATTGCAAAAGTAGAATGAATCTCGGGGGGCCCCGCCCCGTTTCGCACGCGCCTCCCCTCTCGCTCGCACCCGCCGCCCGCCGCATGCGGCCGTCCTTGTTCCGCGGGCCGTGACGCGCGTAAATCGCGATTTTTGCTCGTTTTTGTCGTTTTCTTGATTTGTGTTTTCTCAAAGCCCGAGCAGTTTGGATCTATTAAGGCGGATTTATTGAATTCGACGTGCAGACTGCTTGTTTCGAGTGGTGGCTGCTGCTGATTTTCTTTTGTTGTAAACGGTATTTGCGTACCTTGCGCAGTTTTTATCGTGAAAGCAGCTCTCTCTCTCTAAACTGTAGCAGTGAAAAGAGTGCGAGGTAAAGTGAGAGAAAGAAAATGTTATAAATGCAAAAACACGTGTTATAGAGGGAGACACTCGAACGCGATTCTTTACCCTCCCGTCCTGCAAGAGGAAAAATATTAATTTTTAAAAGCTTTCTATGTCCTAGTAAAAGACAAAAAAAATATACATGAACATCAAGTATGTAGAATATAAACTAATGAAGAACTTACCACGTTCCAATCATCACCTTTTTATTGACGAAACAAAGGATGAAAATACTTTCAGAGCGCTCTACAGCAGCCGTACACCAAAATGCTGCGAATTATACTATAACCTCATTTTCAATATTGACATTGACAATATGACATTACCGTACAGTTGACATATGACACCGCTACCATGTCTCACTTGTCTTGTCATTTTTTGAACAGTGAATGCTTTGGATTCCTTAGTGTTGGGCTTCTGCTACTAAATTATCGGTCGAATTTTTTTAGATGAATTATAAAAATTTCTTATCTCTCGCAAGTTGACATTATTACTTTTTCACTCTAGAGCTGAGTGCAGAAGAAAACTATTAGTAGGGATGGGCTATATGAAAACATGTCGCGTAGCTCTGTAGTTTTCTCTCAGTCAATATGAGTAAAATGCCAATTTTGAAAAGAAAGCTGAGAGCAATATTTTTTTTAGAACCAATGGATTGATGAAGTTTTACCTTCCAGCTAGATGAAAAGAAAATGGAGCTCTGTAGGCTAGTTCTTAATAAATTATACGAGGTGTTCATTATAAAACTTCATCTAACAGGCTATGAAATTTTGACAGAAAAGGATGACCTAATCAAAATAAATAGACTTTTGTTTCTCCATCCTTTTCTTTTGACATTTCATAGCCAACTAGATGAAGTTTTATAATGAACACCCCGTATATAGGGATGGACTAGAGCGACAAAAACAAAGAAACATTTCAGTTTTATAGAAGAAATTTTACAAATTTTCTTAGAAGTGGCCCTAAATCACAAGTTTTAGTGGGGAGTAGGAATTATGCTTACAATTCTTAGTAAATAGGTTTAACGCGTTTTTACTAGAGATGTGCTATACCCATAATATCGATTTAACACAGGTTTAACACGTATCTACTAGAGATGGGCTCATTATTCGTTTATTTATAACTGGGATTATAAATAGAAAATAACGGCACAAAAAAAAACATTTTAACTTAGAATGTTTGCCCATCTCTAGTAAATGCTATGTTTTATTTAGAGTAGGGCTTCTGCAGCTAAACCTTCCAAGCGAGCGCACAAAAAATAGTGTTATTCTTGGTAAATGAATTTCCTGTTAAGGTAAAACTAATAGGGCGAAAGGCAGAAGAAAGCATTCAATAGGGATGAGTTGAAAGTTCATTGTGAATTTGCAACAATTTTTCATTTCTTTAGCATTTAGCAACCACCGCAACTCATAACCTGTTATCAATTTTTAGACAAATGTAAATCAGGAGTCGAATCTTTTAATCTCAGTCAAATGACGAAGTAACTAATAGGGATGAGCAGCTAGAGCGACAAATTGAGGATATTGATTTCATGAATAAAAATTCGTGGAATCTTTCCTTATCTAGTAATTATCGATTTTTCAATAGATCCCTCTTGCAAACAAAGTCAGATCCTGACATTCTAGTCAAGCGAAGAAATTATAACCAATAGGTCGAAAGGCAAAATAAAGGGAAATTAATAGGGATGGGCTGCAATTCCGCTGTGAAATGGCAACTTCTAAATATATTTTTTTCCCATTCTATTGCATGTTTAACCACCGCAACTCATAACTTTTTATTTATAAATTTTTATGATAAATGACTAAGATTAAACGACGAATGAAGTAACTAAGTAGGGATGGGCAGCTAAAGCGACATATTGAGGATATTGATTTCATGAAGAAAAATTAGTGGAAGTCCTCCTAATCAATTAATTATTGATTTTTTAATAGACTCCTCTTACAATTCACGGATTCCTAACAAGTCTGGTTGAACGAAGTAATTGAATAATAAATAGGTAAATTCTATATTTTATTTTCCTGTACTTTTAGGCGATACCTATAGTAAAGGGAGAACTATTAAAATATTTTATTTTTATGATTATTGCAATTGTGAAGTGACACACGTGTCTTAACTAACCCTTACTTCCATCTCTAATATATTTAAACACTTGCCCATCTCTAGTGAATGCATTTGTTTTAGAGTTGGGCACGGTTGAAAGTTTCCGCGTTAGAAATTTTCGATTATAGAGTTTCAGGAAGGAGGAAACAAAACGAAATAATGATTAGATGATTTTAAATGTTTATTATATCATCGATTACATATATATATAACTCAGCCACTAAGCAAAAAGGAAGTTTTCAGAAAGTATCCGGAAAATTTCTGGTAACTCTTGCCCAACTTTAGCTGTTTTATATTTCAGGCTTCTGATTCTCTTTTCTAATTTCAGGATTCTCTCTCTCTAGCTTCTGTTTGTTACTGAATTGGCCAAGAAGACAAAAAAAAATAGTTCTTTTGCATTTTTAAAAATCTATCTGAATTTTGAATTTGCTTGAAATGACTAATTATTGATTTTACAAAGGACATTCTAAGTCGATTTTTGTTAAATATCTCTGATTTGATAGATTAGTGATGGGCTTAAAAGTCGATTTGCAGAGGTGGGCTTTAAGAACCATTTTGTGACATTTTGAAACGGGAACTTTTTAAAACTTTTATACAGATAGTTACAGTATGATGGTGAAAACTGATAATTGAGGAACTGCTGCAAGTATCGATTCATTGTAGTAAACCCATCCCTAATTAGACTCTTTTTTTGTCATTCCTTTGATTATTAAAACATTAGACTTTGCCGGAATCAATATTTTGAGCTTCGAACACCGTAAGCAACATCTCGTCCTGCATTAAACCCTCTCAGATGGGGTAAACTTCTCCCCCCTCATTCGAATTCTAATCTTAATAGAGCCACGGAAAAAAACGCATAATCCGGCAATCCACCACGAAGAAAACGTCTCTTAATAACCCTCGAACGCTGCAAAGCAATCGAAAACTCCTATTTATCCCCGAAACAGCCAATTTCCGCCCTTCTATACCCGAAGAAATGAGAAATATGAATTAATATTTCATCCCCCCATTGTATTTGCCCATATTATGAATTGGTAATGCGTCGAAGTCCTATATATACCCGAAGAAGGTTACGTGTTTTCCTCATTTTCCCTTTTATTTTCCTTCTTTTTTTCACGTCAATTATTGATGGCGCACGTATTGGCGAGAGCACCCCGTATGTTTTTCGGCGGGGCTGTTAATGCCAGGGGCGTACGAACACAGCTTTTATTTAAAAAATAAAGGGGTTAGTGATGTGTCGTTTTATCGAGTCACACGCTGCCTATCGTTATCGATAGTAGTGTATAGTGATGCAGTAAAATTTAAAAATAGTAAGTGGACAAATTGTTTAATACATTTGCTCTGTTGTGATGATGGTGTATTTGTCCATTTTATTTGATTTTTATTTTGTTGACGTTGTTATTGTTTTGTCACGTTTGTTACGTTGCGTGCGTTTTGGTTTATTGCTTTGTTGTATTATTTATTTTGCTTTTATCAGTTGCTTTACGTTTTGTTTTCGTTTTCTTTCAGGTTAACCGTGACCATCGGGCGCAGCAACACCAGTGCAACAAAAAAAAATCGCGACTGTCACTCACATTTTGTTTATTTATTTATATGTCATTGCGGATGTCTTCCAGCCTTTCATAAGTATTATTATACGTGGTTGTATATATATTATTCATAATGGATTAGAATATAGAAAATTTCTTTCCCCTTGTTAAAGCCTCATTCACACGAACATAAAGCCACAGTTATCTTCAGACCTCGCATACGCCCTCTTGTTGTAAATCAAGCTTTATATATACATATTATATATCTTGTACATATGTACTTTTTCCTATTAGAGAAAAGGAGCTGTGCCTTTGCTACGTAGAATCTACATCAATCTCAAATACATAATGTAATTGAAACTAAAATGTGATATTTATACCTATATTATATTATACTTTAGCTCCCAGTGAACAAGTTGAAGCTTTATCAGTATATGTACGTTTCCTGAAGCTTTCTAACATGCCCCTGTACATATAGTAATCGATAGTTTTTACTATTTAAAATTAGTTTCGGAATAAAAAATTGTATGTTAAGTTCCTAATAGATTCGTAAGAAACGTGGCCTTTACTATTAGTGTATACACAGTGGCTGAAAAATTAGTTGTGTATAGTGATAAATTATTATTTTCTTGTAATAAAGCAATTTTTATTACTTTATATTTTTTGTTTTTTTTTTATTTTGTTTGAGGTCGGCTTGATAGGATCACAATAATAAAAAAAAAATTTCTGACTTTCTTAATTCTTAAATCATCAAAAAATTTTATTTCATATCAAAAGAATCAAAAAATGTTAGAATTCTTTTCTTTAGAAATTTTTGTTTCTACACTACTTGTGAAAAAAATCTTTATATTCCCTAATTGGGTTTTTTAGAAAATCAGAAAAACACTCTAAAAGTGTTTTCTTTAATTTATTTCTCTATCTGTCTATCTTTATTTAATTTCTCAGAAAATTTTAAACAGTAATTTTAAAAATTACAGAAAACAAAAATTGATTTTTTATGGCAATGTATGGCTTCAATTTTATGATGCCTGTATAACGAGTACCAGAAATATTTATCATTTTGATAAAAAAAAAAATCGCTCAAGATTAGTAAAATTGAGCGTTGAGTATACAGAAAAATTATTTTTCTATTATCTTATAGGTATTTGTTGTTCTGAACCATTTTTCCTAGTGTGAGCATTAATTTTTATCTGAAATAATTTGGAAATCAACTTAAAAGTACCTAATTAATCCGGAGTTTCAGAACCAATAAATATCGATGGCGCAGAAAATGAAAAACTTGAATTGAGAATCCTGAATAGCCTGAGGAGAAAAAGGAGAAGTTTGAAAAACAAAGGTTTGACAGAGAAATGTAAGCCTGAATAAATTCTAGACAACAAGGAACTTGTACTTGAAAAAGTGAAGATTAGGAACAAACTTAAACCCAAATCCGAAGAAGAGCAGAAAAAAAGCCACATCAACTAAAACAGCTCGAAAAATGAGACGTAGGTTCTAAACCTAAACTTATGAAATTTATAGACATACCAGTATCTGTTAAGAATATAAAGAGCAATAAAAAAAGTAACCAAGAACCACTTGAAGAATAGAAACATGATGTGGGTTTGATGCTTAAGCTTAATCAATGAAATAGCTCAATTTCTTCAAGTTACCTTAATTGAAGGTATCAGGCAAAATGGCGTAATATCTAGAAGTATAAAAGAAGCTGAAAAAATAGAAATTAAGACTCCAAATAAATTCAAGGATGTAAAGAAAAACTTTATAGAGCTTGAGACGCTTGATCTTGATGTGACGAAGACCTTGAGAACAAAAAGCAGAAGTCTATGAGTGCGGTCAGAAATCAGCGTAAATCTAAGGGAAAGCCGAGGAAAAAACTGCTGAACTCGTTAGAAAATCAAGATTATAAAGAAAAAGAAACAGAGAAGTAAGAGGAAAGTTGATACGGTTGTTTTGATGAAACGTCCAGAAAAGAAAGAAGAAACTATTAAAATTAACATAAATCTCGAAAGAGAGACATATTATGAACCTACACGACAAGGAGGAGCGTGACAAGCAACAACCTGTAAAAAAAAGAAGAAAACAAAGTCAGAAAGACAAAGAAACCGAGACTTGAAACCGAAGAAATAACCACTGAAAGGGTGTACCAAAGTCTCAAGAGGAAAAGAACACAAAAAGAAATTACAAAGCTCCACGAAAAACTAGATTTCAAGACTGTAACTCCAGAAGAAATTATTGAAACTAAATTGAAACTTGAAAGAAGGCTGGTCTAAGGGTGACTTCTACATATCCAGTTTAAACCCTACCTGAAGTTAAAACTCCAGATTTGATGTATATTACCATGCTTATGTGCCAAAATCTTTCGATAAACCTAAACTGAAGTTTAACTGAACTTGTAAAAGACGCCGACAGTGAAACATATGAATCTTCTAGTCCTGGGGAACAAGACAAAGAAAAATCTGTGAAAAAGAGAAGAAGGAAACAAAGCCAGAAAGGCAGAGAAACCGACACCTAACACCGAGAAAATACAATAAATAGATAAATATGGTGTTCATTATAAAAGTTCATCTAGTTGTGAAAGTTAAAATGTTAAATTTTAACTTTAATTGTTGTTAAAATTTCAATGCCGGTAGGGGTATTAGCCCTCGGAGTAGTTGTTTCTGTTTGTTTCCCTCTTTAACGCTGCAATATTTTTGGAAATATTGAAAGCAGATAAGTTTTCAATTTCCAATTAGTAAATATTGCTTTTTTTACATATTTTAAACTAGAGTTTCCTGCGAAAAAGCTAAAAATTTCGTTCACTTTCATCTAGTTGGCTGTAAAATGTCAAAAGAAAAGGATGGAGAAACAAAAGTCCATTTATTTTGATTATGTCATCCTTTTCTGTCAGAATTTCATAGCCTGCTAGATGAAGTTTTATAATGAACATTCCGCATTTATTAAAAAGAGGTGCACCAAAGCTTCGAGAGGAAAAGACCGAAGAAGAAATTCCCGACGAAAAATCTAGACCCTACGAAAAACTACAGAAATATAAGCAAAAAGGAAGACGAAGATGTGGTTAAGATCCTCCAGCCAGTAAAAATTTGCGGAAGTAAAAGGAAAATTGCCAAACTAAGAAGACGAAATAGATTGTGAGAAGGAAAAAAAGACCAAATCAAAGAAGGAAGGAATATTATGTCGGTATTTATTAAATATTTTGTCTGTCACAATGTCTAGTGCAAAAGGGACTTCACAAGAAGAAGAACCTGCACGTTAAGCTCTGACATTATAGTGATCGAGCAGAAAAACATTCAGAAACAAGCATTTTCATATTTCACGTTAGTTCAGGTTAGTCAATCTGTTTTATTAGACATAAACGACGTGTGGGACAAAAAAATTCTTCTACCGGTTACTGGGATATTTACGAACAAATCCGAATGAAAGACTCTGAAGAGAAATGTGATATAAGGTCAGGACTAAGCTGGTATGCTGTCAAAACTTAACTTAAGAAGAAGACAGAAAAACAAAGTTTCGAAACTGTAAAAGTTGAAGAACAATCAGTAGAGACTGAAGTAGTAAATGCCGAAAGGGTTTTACTAAAGGAAGCACCTAAACCTGAGAAAGCAAAAATGGTTGAATTAAAAGTTGCTGCTCAAGCATCTTCGCTTCAACCCAAAGAAAAAGAAGATTTTTGAGGAATAAATTATTATTAAGCATAACAAAGATAATTCTCCGACAAAAAAAAAATTAGGATCAAATGTAGAAAAGGAAGAAGCTTTTCCAACAGAGCTGGACGAAGAAGCTACTGCTGAAGATACCCGAAGTAGTGGATAAACAGGGAGCTACAACCGCGTTCGAAGAGGTTGCAGGGTTATTACTCCCTCAAGAACTACTATTCAACAGTTTTCGTTTAGTTTTTACTTTCTTACAATAAAAGTTCCATTCGTACTTCGTCTTCTCGTCACAATTGCTGCATTTGTTCTGCTCTAATTTTGATCTTTGGTGTTATTTATTGGAGTCCCTCGATATGCGGGTATCGATCTTGTTGATCGTTTGGTGATACCATTAACTGGCTGGTTCTGATTCCCCCCCCCCTCCGGCCCTCAAATCTCTATCCCTCAATTGTAGGCCTTCAACGAGCTCTATCTTACGCCTCTTAGCAGCCAGATCATTGAACTCGAAGACCAAAACCTAGAAATTTCGATTGGGAAAAAAAAGTTTTTCCAGTTTCTGCAAAAATTGACCTGGAGTTTCCTGATAAAAACACTTTTTTTTAGTATTATCCTTCAATGGTCCCTTTTGTTTAAAAGTCATAGATATCAAAGTTGCTTGAAGATCCATATTAATTCGCAGCTTGTAAAATGATTACGTCATAGCAAAGTTTCTAAAAAAAAAAAATGTGATCGATTGGAATTCGAATTAAGGAGCTTTTTGTTAGTGCAGATGGTCCTTAATTCGTTATCTAAAGCTTTACTGTGATGCAGGTACCTACGGAATTGGTTGGATATTAAGTCAGGCAAATGAACATGGAATTGAAATTCCTGTTGCATTCCAAAGTAAAACCTTGACCTCAGCAGTAAGAAATTTTGCTCAAATGGACAATGAGGCACTAGCTGTATTCGTTGCTATTAGGAAATTCCATGACTATGTTAACGGACACAGAATCATATTTCCATTCACAGGCATTTTCCGGTCAGAGAAATTCCATCGCTCCGGATGCTTCTTTGAACACTTATTCTAAATCCTTCCAGTCATGAGTTCCACTATGTCCGTGGAAAATAAATCGGTAATGCAGGTACCCTTCGCCAATTGACTACCAAAGGTGTAGTGTAAGACCTACCTACTTGGGGATATGTTCTAACTTTGCGGCAATGCGAAGAAATATCCTCCAGAGAATTGTCTCTTTTTGTTCTTGGATTTCTCTCTTGGAAAGGTACATACAAAAGACGGGAAGCTGTCACCCCTAGCGTAGTATGGCAGAGGAACAAAAAAATTCCAAACGAAGTACCTATGCATCCGCGATGCATGGTCAAGATTACCCAGCGACGGAAAGTCTTCTGTGTTCAATAGAAAATGTCATCTAGATGGATATGAATTTTTGACACAATAGGATGACATAATCAAAGTAAATAGACTTTTGTTCTTTCATCCTTTTCTTTTAGTCAACTAGATAACGTTTTCAAATGAACACCCCTTACATTCTGACCGTGGTGGAGGATAATGGTATTCTCTCTCTAAAAGGATAATGGTATTCTTCAGGCGCTAGCGACTCCATACCATACATGTAGCAGTGGCCAATCCAAAGTGTAGTACAAAACGTAAAACCTGCTCTTAAGAAAACAGAGGAACAAGATCTAACCTGCCAAGATCCTGATGAGCCTCGAATACGGCCGGAGTGAATTTCAGCAGCAATCGAGAAACAATCCGGCCCTGCTAACTGCACAGTGAGGACACCAGATGGGAAGGTCACTAGAAATTTCTCAGCCCCTTTAGATTTAGGGCACCACCAGGACTATGTGCTTAATGTTAAGGCTATATAGTGAGAAAAGTGTTAGGTGTTAGCGGCGTTATCCAGGCTTTTAATCGCTTCTTACAAAGTGGGAGAGGAGTGTTTGTTATTCCAGAAATCTAAATGGTTATAGTCGAGCCTTGTTAATTTTTTATTCGTGGAAAATGTGCGTCCTAACTATATATCTTAAACCTCATTGAAACCCAGACTGAGTCCGATCCCTGGTCACCGAAATTGTCCACAAAACTAATTGCTAAAAATTTGTATGTCGTTACCGTTCATGTTCGCCTTTATCTGCGGCCCGTATCTTCACAATCCGTGGGACTTTTTCTGCTTACCCGACTCGAATTTTAATATCGGTCATTATTTATTAATTTCTATGACGTGCGCACTATAAAGGTCCGCAAGTGAACTAACTCGGCTTCCGAAATCGTGGGCACGCGAAGAATGCAATGCCATAACGAAATTATGACCGGTTATATGACTTGTCTCATCATATATGACGCAATTTGGGCTTGTTAGTCGCACAAATATGTCGGCGACATGCTTTACGACCCGATGGGGATGGATTTTTTCACGCCTCTGCCCTGATTATGGCCCTTCTAATAGTCCGGAGCTGCTCTGGAGTATGAGGTAGTGCAGTATCGTGCCTCGGTCCCGAAGAAATCCTTAATAATGCGCATTCGATTAGAAAGACCTTGTTCTTTTGAAATTTTAATGTCCGAATCGGAAACCGAAGCGATATTTTGAATAATGTAAATCCCGCTTTTGTGATGGACCTATATATCGGCTTAACAATCTTATTAAATGTCGAGGGCTGCACTAGGAGGAAAGGCCGGGCTCGGAAATTGCCAAAAACGAAACAAAAGACAATCTACATTCAATCACCCTGGACCGGTCGATGTTCGACTGTCATCCATCAAGCGGTAAATTTATGGGCCATCAAGAATTCTGTATTCGCGGGTTTCTTTCTCGAGCACAGACTGGCCGGATGACGGGGACGATTTCGGGTAAAAATGTTAAATAGGGTCTGCGGACAATCAGTATGCGATTGCGTCGAGGATTTACAATTTTTGAGATATTGACAGGTTGGGAGGATCAAAAAAAAAATTACTCCATTTGTTGCTTGCTCATCCATAATAAGTAAATATATAAGCCAGTTTCTATAGCCTTTTTCTGATATATGTGATTTTTTTATGGTAGATTGCAAACGAAATTATTAATTAGTCGCTTCTCCAATTCTCAACTATATTTTAATTAAACCCTTTACTTCGTATTTGATTAACCCCCGTATAAATGTGATCAAAATTGCCGACCTACTTTTTAGGCAGGATGCGCATGCCAATGCGTATTATCCTCCTGTAACGTCCATTTCTCTAAATTTACAAAACCTAAGTTTTAAAACTAACCCACGGAAAGCCTATTGTATGACACCTAATTGTTACTGCCTATTTCTCAATTACTGTGTTTTGTCACATTGTACTATTCCAGTTGGTTCCGATAAATCTCATATCGTAAAAAAAGTTTTTATTTGTGTTTACAGCTTAAAGTTATTACACTAAATCAAAGTGAAGAAAACACGATTTCCCGTCAGACTGGATAGACCCATTATCCAATAATTATAAGTAAATAACAAAAAAACCTTTAATCTATTTGCTTGTAACACAGTGCTCGCTTGTAACTCTGTATCATCTCTAGTCGTTCGAAAGTCCCTATTATTTTGATGGCCGTCAAGACATACCGAAAATGTCAATGTCAAACTTGCGTTGCTATGGTAACGAGCGCCTCGCGCACTCTTGTTTTGGATAAAATGGCGACGACGCGAGATTGTGTTTGGTATGTCAGCTATTTCAGTTTAGTTTAATTTGTTGTTAAGTGCATTGATTCGTTGATTTGAAGCCCCAAATGCCAGATCAAGACTCAAAATTGTTATCTTGAGCTAAGCCCTCAATGAAACCAATGGTTTTGTTTTGTTCTCCAACCTCAGACACTCAAGAATGTTGGATTTGAATTAGATGCGGTGTTCATGGATTCTTGGTAAGATCTAATTATTGTTATTAGACCCGCTTACAAAGATTTATTTAAAACGTGTCAGTGTTTAATGATTTCTGTATAAACTTTTTTTTTGACCACCGATTACCATTCTCATTATTTTTCCTTTTCTTAAAATTGAAACGTTTCCTTTGGTCAAAAATATTCTTGAAAAGTGTATCGTTCAAAATAGTGGCCTCCTCCTTTAGAAAACTTGAGTTTATGCGGGATGGATAGAGAGAGACAGAGAAGCTACAATAGTGTGAGTGAGACGACACATTTTTACTTTGATTCAATTTCAGTTACCGCGCTCTAAGTGTATTTCCATCCTTTGTTTTCTCAATAAGAATGAAAAGAGGGTTATACTCTCAGAGTAGTCAAGACCAACACCAACACTATAAAAGACCTTGATTATTCAAATTCCGACTTCTATTCTAGTTTTTTAAGATTCAAATGTAAAAACTTTTTTTTATTAAAAATAGCTTTGTAAAATGTCGATCAAAATGGTCGCCCCTTCTTCTCTAGAGCAATTGAGTTGATAGGGGATGCATAGAGACAGACAGAGAAACTGCAAGAGTGTGAGTGAGACGACACATTTTTACTTTGTTTTAATTTCAGTTACCGTGCTCTGAGAATATATCCCTCCTTTGTTTTCTCAATAAGAATGAAAAGAAGGCGATAGTCTCAGAATAGTCAAGAGCAGCCACCCACACTATAAAAGACCTTGATTATTCAAATTCCGACTTCTATTCTTTTTAAAGAGTCAAAGGTAAAAACCTTTTTTTTATTAAAAATAGCGTCATAAAATGTCAATCAAAATAGTCGCCCCTTCTCCCCTAGAGCAATTGAGTTGATACGGGATGAATACAGACATACAAAGCAACTGCAAAAGTGTGAGTGAGACGACACAGTTTTACTTTGTTTCTTTTGATTTCAGTTCTCGTGCTCGGAGAATATTCTCATCCTTTGTTTTCTCAATAAGAATGCAAGAACGTCAATACTCTCAGAATGGTCAAGTGCAGCCACCTGAGAACGCATTAAAAGATCTTGACTTACCAAGTTCCGACTTTTATGTCAGCCCTGAAAACTTTTACTTTTATTAAAAATAGCCTTGAAATGTGTCTCAATCAAAATGATCGCCCTCCTCTTCTCTTTTATAACTGCACTTAACCCACACTTGTAAATAATTTAGTTTAGGGTTAATTAAGGTAAGAAACAACACCTTTCTTATCCTAATTATGAACCTTCACATTGCTGCCTACCTTGAAAATAGTTTTCGATAAAAAAACGAATGCTTTTAACCACTTTCAATATCCAAAAATTAGAACGTTAGAAGAATCATGGAGGTAGCACTGGAGGTAGCAAACAATTCTCAACATTTTCCTAAAATTAATTCCGTTTTTGTCTCTTGCCCAGAAGTCTGCCATGTTTGAGTGTGCGGCCACGTAAAATCGCGATTTCGAATCATTAGCCATGAGACGCCACGTGACGTCATTCTTGCCGATTTCGCCGCCATTTTTGTGTTACCCACTGTTAGAAAGAGAGGCCAAAACTGCAAAACACGAGAGTCACTCGATATAAAATATACTAGCTCGTTGAGAAAAGTCTTTGACAAAGAAAGAGAGTGGACGCCGCACGCAGTTGTCGGCTAGGTTGTTACAAAGAGTCTGAGACGCCATTTTTGTGGTGTCAAGACAAATAATTTCGTGGCGTTGTGTTTTTCGCAATAAATTGGGTCTTGTAAGACTTCCAAATGACCTTGACCTTCCAAATTCCGAACTCTTTGTCAACACCACCAATTGAACAGTTTTTGAGAAAAAAAAACTCTTAACTAGTTTGGATATAAAAAGTTCTTAACCACTTTTTATATCCAAAATTTAGAACATTAGAAGAATCATTAAGGTAGGACTGAAGCTAACAAACAATTCCCGACATTTGGTTCAGTTTTTTTAACCATAAATCCGCCATGGTTGTGTGTCCGGCCATCTAATGTCATCGTCAACCAAATCGCAATTTCCAATCATTTGACATAAGATGTCAAGTGACGTTACTTTCTGCCTATTTTTGGTGTGGCTTACTCTTAGAAAGGATCGTTAAAACTGTAAACACGAGGATCTCTCCAATAAATATAATTACTTGTTAAGAAGAGTCTTTGACAAAGAAAGCGAGTGGACGCCGCGAGCAGTTGTCGGCGGGGTTATCAAAAATATTAAGACGCCATTTCTGTGGTGTCAAAACAAATAATTCGTTGGAGGTGTGTTTTTTGCGTTTTGTAGCAGATTATTACAAATAATTTGTATTGTTCCGAAAGGTGGGATGTGCAGTTTCTGGTTTTAAGAGCGTTACCTATATAAAAACGACTGGAGTTTCACAGGTAAATTTAAAATGATATATTTTTAGCAACAATAAATTATTATTCCAGGTAATTCTAAAACTAGTTATTTTATATTCATATATTCCAAATATGGTTATATACCGTTTATATATACCAATTATATACCGTAGTGAGTGAAACGAAAAATGATATTTTGGGTAATATATTTCTAACTTTGTAATTTAAAAATACCTTTTTTTATTTAGTTTTCATCAGATGTAATCTCGAATAGAAAACCGATATTTGTTAATAATAATAATTAATTTTACAAATCATTTTTCAATAAACACTGCAAAGCTTTAGTGTTAACTGGTACCAGTCGCCAGCGTTGTATTATCCTTCATCTCTTTTTCATATTCTAAGAGAAGAATTATGTCGCCATTTTGTTGAAAACAAGCGTGCGCGCGGCGTTGGTTTCCATAGCAACGCGACTTTCGTTGACAGCTATCAAAAGATTAGGGACTTTCGAGTGATTAAACAGGATACGGAGTGGTGTGTTACGGGCAGAGAGATGTTAGAATTTTTATTTTCCTTTAAATATTGGATAATTCTTGTTTTTGGGTTTCCTCCTCATATCAACAGTCTTTTTCATTTGTATGGTTGACCACGTTTTATATGCCCAAAAGGGTGTTTAAAAAGTTGAATAGCAACGAAAGTATATGACAAAAAGAAAATAAAGAAGAAAAAATTCCAGAAAATATTAACCTGAAAAAAAAATATTTTCCTGGAAAGACCATCTTAGAAATTCGAGAAATCAATTAAAAAATACGGGGTGTTCTTTAAAAAAGTGATCTAGTTTGCTGTGAAGTGTCAAAAGAAATAAATGGATTAACAAAAGTCCGCTTTGAATATGTCATTTTTTTCTGTCGCCACTTGGATTATGTTCTCTAATAAACAATCCATAGAAAGAGAATCTAATACATCTGCTGTTCTACCAACTAACTTTTAACTGCACAACACACTTTGACTTTGGCAAAATTTGATGGAAAACTCTACTGAGAATAAAGTATAGGTACTATTCTGTTAGTTGAGCAAAAAATTTCTTATACTTATTACCTTTAAGTGCAAACCGGTTTCAGCTTTTAGCCCATCGTCAGCGCTATAACGGGCAAGTATAGTCAATTTCGATAAATGGCATAGCAAAGCTAAAGATAAAAAATACCAGCTTTAGCCAGAATCTCAGAGAAAAAGAGACAGGTTCTAGTCTTAGAGAATCTCTAATCTTCTAAACCTATCCAATAACGCTAAAAAGATAGAAGGAATTGCCGCTTTTTTTGAACTAAACTGACCTGATCGTCATACTTTTAATTAATTTCAAAGGTGTCACAGTTCTTTGTAGTGTAATGAGTAAAATTAAAGAAATCTCATACCTCCTTCGTGTAAACCATGGGCTTCTAAATGAACCTTCCGATTCGATAATGAGACCCATTTGCTAACTCAATGTTTGCCATCAGCGCGAGCAAACAAGAAACTAGATTCCATCACAAACAAAGGCTACCACATCAGCGCCTAACTTATTAAACCTTGTTTACGCAATAATTAATAACCGGGTGCTAATTGCAGATTATGACATAACGCACACATGCATTCATGTGGGAAGGTCCTGTTGTTTGTTCGAGGAGTCCGGCCCTGAGCGTTTGCCTCGTTTTCGACTTCCATCAACCGTCGTAATAACGTCTGGTCTCGTTACTTAAATATTTAAATATGTCACCGATATTCTTTTGTCTGTCCGTTTCGAATAAACAAATGCGAATCAGAATTGCTAATCCATTTACCATCCAAGATGGCCGTGCCGATTTTTAAACCAGGCAAAGCAACACAGAACGTACCTAACTTTACCTAAAAGGTTTTAATTTTAATATCGATTCCCGCGGGCAGCAGCCGCAGCAGGAACGTCTTCGGGGTGGAGGAGGAGGACACATCCTCCTCCACGTCCTGCTTCGCGCAAGCTTTTAATCGACGCCGGCGCCGCCCCTTTCATCCTCCAATTAGCCGGCGTCGCGACGCCTGGATTGGACCGGCCAGCGTTCCTAATTAGTCCGAAGGAGGAATTTCGGTCCTGGATAATGATCCTGCAGGGGCATCGTTTGCCTCGGTTTTCCTCATTTCCTGTCGGTTTTTAATTGGAAACGCGCCATTCGGGCGGAGCCTCCGTTATCAGCCACTTAATTGGTCTGGATTGTATAGTGTCCTGGATAGTTATGCCGCTCTGCCTGGATACGGCGACTCCTTCTTCGCTCTGTTTTATCGAATTTGCAATCAACTTTGTAGTCGTCGTTTTCGGACCACGCTCTCACTCTGATGGACGCCCCTTTCAAGCACACTTTTCATTAGAGGAGATGGATATATCTTGTTAAAAATGGATTTAAGTTTATTTGTAGATACTTTAAGAGGTACTGGAAATTTTCATGCACGGCTCTGTTAGAGATGGAAAACAAAAACTCGGTAAAAGAGCAGTTAGTGTTTTCATACATTTTGATCTTCAATACTGAGTTAATGAAACACAATATTTTTAAAAGTCTTCAGTTTTATTCAGTAGAATTTTGTTGGCCTACTGAGATCGTACGTGCTATTCAACAGCATCAGCAAGTCTATAACTTAATTGAATTGACGCTTGAATTGAGAGGGTTTTTTGGCTGCGTAGAAGGTCGCCATGGCAACCGCGCTGTCAAGCAATGCCAACGCCTAACAAATCCTCACCCTATTACAGGTTTGACCATTAAAAGCTGATAAGCCAAATTTTAATACTATTTTTTGTAATTTTGCAATATTTTCTTCCGTACTGAGTACTCTTGATCTGCTCTTTGATATGCATGCCAAGGACTTTTTATCTTTTTTGCTGATGTTCTCAAATTTGCTTCCATAACTTCCATTATTACATCCGGATTTGACGTAGATTTGCCATGTTAATCTGTCAACATTTTTTGTTGAACTTCAGATGGAGTATAAACTCCGGTACATAACTGGGCCTAAGAGATACTTTTACAACTTCACTTTAAAGACAAACAAAAGATTTTGACAGATAAACAATTTAATAGATACGCCAAATCTGGAGTTTGAACTTCAGTGGACGGGTTTAAAAATGACTTGTCTCCCCCCCCCCCCTTCGGTCAATTTCGGAAAAATGATGGTTATTGTTTTTGTTGTGTTGTCTGTCAAATTGAGGCTATTTCAATCCCTTTATGAACGAAACAAACATAATAAGTGGGAAATTAGTTCCATAGGTAGACTTTTTTCGAAACGCCTTCAAATCACATTCGAAAAGCACCTAAAGGGTCTATCTGCCAAACTATTGAACCTGCGGGATTTTCTGTAACGTTAGTTCAGGTTAAAGAGATCATCAAAAAGAAGAAAAACTGTGGTTTTCACTCCAATCTGTCCACTCATGCCAAAGTTACAGGTGGTCAAACCTGGAATGTGAGAAAAAAGAGGGAATATCCTCCACTTTGCCAGATTCAAGAATTGATGGTATTTTTTGCTGGTTTTGATCGGCATGAGCTGATTTCAATCCACTGTGACAAACATAACACAAAATAAAATTAGTCGTATATATAAGTGAACTTTTTTCTAAATGCCTCCTAAGCACGTTTTAAAAATCTCCCCTCGTTTTAAAGTTACAGGCGGTCAAAGTTTGGAAATTGAGAAAAAAGAGGAAATTTTCACTCTTTTGGCGAATTTCCAAAAAAATTTAAAATCCTTTTTTTGCCGTTTTTGATCGCATTAGACGATTTTAATCCTCTGTGAACGTAACAAATATAATAAGAGTGAATATAGTCCCCTAAGTGGACTTTTTCTAAATGCCTCCAAAGTATGTTTTAAAAGTGCCTAAAACCCAACTCCGAAATGGTTTATTTACCAAACTATTGCATTTACGGGTGTGTTGAAAAATATGTGCTGAAGTCATACAAAAACCCAGTTTTTGCTGTATAATCAACAAAAACTTTATTTTTGCAATAAATTACATATAGAAACAATATGAAAAACTCTTTGGAGGTACCACAACCCTCTACATCTTTCTTATTGAAACAACACAATTTTTGAACATCGAAAGGAATGTTTTTCTAAGTCTTCAGAAATCGCAAATAGATCTTTAACAGAGACGAAGAGGAAAAGGCTTAGAAAATAGTCACTTTAGGAACTTTAGTAATTTTTTTAGCATTAAAACGTTCTCTCGCTAGAACTAAACGAAGAAATAAAATAGAACTCTGCTTTTGCAGATCCAGCGGGAAAGTATTTATTGCTAAAGATATGGTCTTCATTTCTGAAGAATCAGATATAGAAAGAATCCAAAACCCCAATATGAAGAACTATTTGGAGGTACCACAACCTTCTATATCTTTCTTATTAAAACAGCACAATTTTTGAAGATCGAAAGGAATGTTTTTCTAATTCTTCAGAAATCGCAAATAGATCTTTAACAAAGAAGAAGAGGAAAAGGCTTAGAAAACAGTCACTTTAGGACCTTTAAAAGTGCCTAAAACCCAACTCCGAAATGGTTTATTTATCAAACTATTGCATTTACGGGTGTGTTGAAAAATATGTGCTGAAGTCATACAAAAACCCAGTTTTTGCTGTATAATCATCAAAAACTTTATTTTTGCAATAAGTCACATATTATACAAATACAAAATTACAATATGAAAAACTCTTTGGAGGTACCACAACCCTCTACATCTTTCTTATTGAAACAACACAATTTTTGAAGATCGAAAGGAATGTTTTCTCGTTCTTCAAAAAGCGCAAATGGATCTTTGATAGAGACGAATAGGAAAAGGTTTAGAAAACAGTAACTTTAGGAACTTTAGTAATTTTTTTGGCATTAAAACATTCTCTCGCTAGAACTAAACGAAGAAGTAAAATAGAACTCTGCTTTTGCAGATCCAGCGGGAAAGTATTAATTGCTAAAGATATGGTCTTCATTACTGAAGAATCAGATATAGAAAGAAACCAGAACCCCAATATGAAAAACTCTTTGGAGGTACCACAACCTTTTACATCTTTCTTATTGAAGCGCCACAATTTTTTGAAGATCGAAAGAAATGTTTTTCTAATTCTTCCGAAATCGCAAATAGATCTTTAACAGAGACGAAGAGGAAAAGGTTTAGAAAACACTTTAGGACTTTTAGTAATGTTTTGTCATTAAAACGTTCTCTCGCTATAACTAAACGAAGAAATAAAATAAAAGTCTGCTTTTGCAGATCTAGCGGCAAAGTATTTATTGCTAAAGATATGGTCTTCTTTTCTGAAGAATTATATATAGAAAGAAACCAGAACCCCAATATGAGGAACTCCTTGGAGGTACCACAACCTTCTACATCTTTCTTATTGAAACGCCACAATTCTTTGAAGATCAAAAGAAATGTTTTTCTAATTCTTCAGAAATCGCAAAGAGATCTTTAACAGAGACGAAGAGGAAAAGGCTTAGAAAACAGTCACTTTAGGACCTTTATTCATTTTTTGGCATTAAAACGTTCCCTCGCTAGAACTAAACGAAGAAATAAAATAAAACTCCGCTTTTGCAGATCTAGCGGGAAAGTATTTATTGCTAAAGATATGGTCTTCATTTCTGAAGAATCAGATATAGAAAGAAATAAGAACCCCAATATGAAGAACTCTTTGGAGGTACCACAGCCTTTCTTATTGAAACGCCACATTTTTTTGAAGATCGAAAGAAATGTTTTTCTAATTCTTCAGAAATCGCAAATAGAATTTTAACAGAGACGAAGAGGAAAAGGTTTAGAAAACAGTCACTTTAGGACCTTTAGTAATATTTTGTCATTAAAACGTTCTCTCGCTAGAACTAAACGAAGAAATAAAATAGAACTCTGCTTTTGCAGATTCAGCGGGAAAGTATTTATTGCTAAAGATGTGGTCTTCATTTCTGAAGAATCAGATATAGAAAGAAACCAGAACCCCAATATGAAGAACTCTTTGGAGGTACCACAACCTTCTACATCTTTCTTATTGGAACGCCACAATTTTTTGAAGATCGCAGGAAATGTTTTTCTAATTCTTCAGAAATCGCAAATAGATCTTCAACAGAGACGAAGAGGAAAAGGTTTAGAAAACAGTCACTTTAGGACCTTTAGTAATATTTTGTCATTAAAACATTCTCTTGCTAGAACTAAACGAAGAAATAAAATAAAACTCTGCTTTTGCAGATCTAGAGGGAAAGTATTTAGTGCTAAAGATATGGTCTTCATTTCTGAAGAATCAGATATAGAAAGAAATCAAAACCCCAATATGAAGAACTATTTGGAGGTACCACAACCTTCTATATCTTTCTTATTGAAACAGCACAATTTTTGAAGATCGAAAGGAATGTTTTCTCGTTCTTCAAAAAGCGCAAATGGATCTTTGATAGAGACGAATAGGAAAAGGTTTAGAAAACAGTAACTTTAGGAACTTTAGTAATTTTTTTGGCATTAAAACATTCTCTCGCTAGAACTAAACGAAGAAGTAAAATAGAACTCTGCTTTTGCAGATCCAGCGGGAAAGTATTAATTGCTAAAGATATGGTCTTCATTACTGAAGAATCAGATATAGAAAGAAACCAGAACCCCAATATGAAAAACTCTTTGGAGGTACCACAACCTTCTACATCTTTCTTATTGAAACGCCACAATTTTTTGAAGATCGAAAGAAATGTTTTTCTAATTCTTCCGAAATCGCAAATAGATCTTCAACAGAGACGAAGAGGAAAAGGTTTAGAAAACAGTCACTTTAGGACCTTTAGCAATATTTTGTCATTAAAACGTTCTCTTGCTAGAACTAAACGAAGAAATAAAATAAAACTCTGCTTTTGCAGATCTAGCGGGAAAGTATTTATTGCTAGAGACCTGGTCTTCATTTCTGAAGAATCAGATATAGAAAGAAACCAAAACCCCAATATGAAGCACTCTTTGGAGGTACCACATCATTCTACATCTTTCTTATTGTAACCGCACAAGAAGGTCGAAAGGAATGTTTTTCTTATTCTTCAGACAGCGCAAATGCATCTTTAACACAGACAAGTAGCAAAAATTTAGAAAACAGTCACTTTCGGACCTTTAATAATTATATGCATTAAAACGTTCTCTCGGTAGAGCAAAACGAAGATATAAAATAAAACTCTGCTTTTGCAGATCTAGCAGGATAGAATTTATTGTTAAAGATATGGTCTTCATTTCTGAAGAATCAGATATAGGATGCAAAAACAACAATATGAAGAACTCTTTGTAGGTACCACAACCACCCGCATATTTCTTACTGAAAGTTGTTTTGGTTATATTTTTTTTTAGTTTAATTAAAGTGAGTTTTTTGATGTAACGCCAGAAAAAGTCTAATTAATCCTAAAGTGATCCAAAATCTGCTAGAAATATTTGTTTTTTGAACTAAGACAAAACCTTGACTTTACTGAAGAGATTTACTGTTTGGACCAATTTTTCAATATATGAACTAAAAAGTATGAAAATTGTGACAAAATAAAATTTTCAGACTCCAAAAGAACTGAAAACTTTTAAATTAAAATCTGAAGTTTTAAACTTAGAAAAAGGCACCGAAACGTTTGCTTTGTTTAAAGAGAATTCTTTGAGGCAGTTTTCCAATAAATCCAATTTCTTAACTAAAAACTGTACAAAATTTAAAAAAAACAAAACCTTTGCGAGTTTTCTAAAAAACTTTTTCTATAAACTTTCTTTGGTGGGAGGTAAAAAGGGACATCGAGAAACCGTTGGATTCACTCCAATCGCTTCACTCCTTCTAAAGTTAAAATCGATCAAAGTAGGAAATTGAAAAAAAGAGGGAATACCTCTCTTTTGGTTCTATAAATCGTAAAATCCAGAAATCATTGTATTTTAGATTATCCGGCCACTATAATTGAAATTGACTCTCTTTTTGCATTGGAGAATATTTTCCAGGAAAAAAATATCAGGACAAAGACACAAAATAAAATTTCTACGATTGCACAGAAATCCCCGACGTATTGACGTTTATTTTACGTCTTCTTCAAGGTTATACTATTCACACTGTAGAAGGTTTTGTCATTGACTTGGATCATTCATTAAAACAAATACCAGGGGTGAATCATACATTAAAACGGAGAAAAACCTAGACAAAAATAGAGGAACCATGAAGGAACCGAGTGGCAGTGTGTGTGCGTATGAATTTAATGACCAGAGATCTTAATGAGAAATAAAGGAGTTGGAGCAGGGTTGAAAAAGAAAGTTATTTTTCTAATAATCCCTAAAAATATCGCAGCATCCCAACAGACAAAACTATATTCTGGGTTTTGCTGCTATACAGTTCTTTCATGGTGTGAAAATTTCTACAATTTGAGTAGAGTAGCCTTGAAAAACCGAAAAATAAACGTCGAAACGTCGGCTATTCCTTCGTAACCGTAAATGTACGATTTTGTGTTCTTCTTTCGAATGTTTTCTCATGCAGTGATAACCACTTGAGGACCTACATTTACTAGCGTGACGTCATGAATGTATGAATGATGCTTGAAATTCATAGGAGTTCAATTCAATTAATTCAAATTTTTCCTAATTACGCATTGATGACCCATCTTTTTATCAACCTGTTCAAATGTGACAACAACAAGGAATAAAAAGTTTCTTTTTATTATTTGACAATTAAATTATATAAAAACCCCTCAAAAACGTGGATCTATGAGGCTCTCATGAGCTAGGTTTGCCTTTTATTAAAATTAAAAGTACGAATAATTTACGAGTTTCTCAACCAACTTTTTTCCTCATATTGGTGAAACATTGAGATATGAGTTTATTAATTCATATCTTTTTCGTTCTTTTTTACAACTTTTTCTTGTAACTTGACATGAGTTTTTCTACAGGAATCAGGTTTAGAGTTTTTGATTTTTTTAAGGTCTCAAAAATCTTTATCTATTCTCCTCTGAAGGGTTGATGCTTTTGCAGTTTAGAGTCTAACAGATATCAGGTTTAAAGTTTTTGCTTTTTCTTTAGCTGTCTTCCCTTGATTTGGAGTATTTTAGAAATTTCCCACGAATTAAGTTTTTAAAAATGTATCTTTATTTTACGTCAGGTTCCACTTGTATTTAAGCATTTTCTACTGAAGCTTTAGTGTCTTTGATTTTACTTTAACTGTATTTTCTTCAATTGCTGATCCCAAGTGCGGACATTTTTCTCCTGCATTTTCTCGTTGGACTCGTCGACATCGAAGTGGAAACCATGAAAAGGTTGATTGTTACCGGCGTGGTACGCCTAACATTAACATTAAAACCGTCCAAAGTGTTAAACTGCAGTTTAGTTTGTACCAACTTTCGAGAAACTTCAGGATGGACTAGTCTCATGGACTTATTTTCTTAATTGGTCAGTGGACTAGTCTCATTTTCTTAATCGAAGCTTTCAGTGACGTAATTGCTCGAAATTTGGTGGCGTGTCACCATGGGTTATTATTTCATATTATACAGGGTAATCCAAAGATTTTATGGGAGCATGTTTGAGGTCAAAATAACCCTTTTTTTTCGTATTGGCATGGGTCCAAAAATGCATTCCTACAAACTACATACAACAAATGCTCTTTTAATGTCTTCTTTTAATTAATTTTCAATTTAATTTTTATGCTGGATTTAAGAGACTCGTTTGATTTAGAGAGAAATTCTCAACAAATGTGAAATTAACTACGATAATTTTCATGGTTTTTTCCCATGCATAGAAATATTTCATTATTTTGGGTTTCTCGAATTGTGAAGTTTCTAGATCTGTACTTGGACCTTCTAGTGGCGCACAAGTGGCCTATAGCATAACATTAATAATTCTACATACACAGTAACAAAAATTTACTCGTAATCACTTACAGTACTTAACTCAATTAAAAAGCGCTATGAATAGGAATGAGACATCAGCAGTGAAAGAACAATTTTCGAACGAATTTCTCGATTGATATCTCTAAGTGATGTCTGTCCTTATACAGTAAACTTAGCTGTAATAATTTGTACATTTTCCATATACACTTTTCATGATGAGGCGGATACGTTTCTAACTATTCAATAGAAGAAAATTCCTCCATTTTTCTCCCCACCTCAAATCGCTGTAACAATTTTTCCTCATTATTAACAATGAATCTCTTGAATAATACATTCTTGATTTGGACAGCTGCTGAAACAAAATCGATACGCTTCGCGTTATGGGAACACGCATTAATTCCCAAATCTTGATAATTCCTACCGTCCCCGCGCCTCCTCCCCCCCGCAACCGTACCGAATAATAAGGGCAAAAATTGATCACCTCGGACCGGACTCAGGGGTGTTGGTATATTGTCATATTTCCATTGTGAACGCGGCTTTTTATTAACATGCCATTAGGTTCTCAGGGACGGACTCGGATTGCTCGAGAAATTAGTGTTAAAAAATCAAAAGGGTGTGCCCTTAGGAGAGGAAAAAGGCCGTTTTCCCGCACGGTTTTACGGCCTAATGGCGGTCGTAAATTTAAAATTCCCAATTTTCGTTGCATGAGGGGGACGCAAAGATTTTTTCGAATTCATAAGTTCGACCTGGCTTAACAACAAAGCTTTAAAACCGTTCGATTTTAAATTTATCGCGCGGGGTTGGCCCTCCTTTATGTAACAATTTCGCCCCGTTCAAAGCAAATAAGACGATAGGGGTGGAAATGATTTTCGATATTAAATACGGCGTTAAAAATATAAAAGTACAAAAGTGTGGATACTTCTTTTTTCGGAGCTAGCGGCATCATTAATCATGGGAATAATACAATGTGTCGTTACCGGGGGATTTTGCATGAAAAATGTGGATTTAGTTTACACAAAGAGAGGGATATTCAAGGGTGCAATGTATACGAGGGTCGGTCGGCTGATTCTCGTAGACTTTGCAATTATTAAATTACTAATGGGTAAATTGATGAAGCGGTTGAAAAAAGGCCAGCTCTTTGGCAAGGCTGGTTCTCCACACATTACGCACACATACACAGAAAGTTAATTAACCATTGTCGCATTCTACAATAAACCTCAAATATCAAGAGCGAAAGAAACACAATAGTTCTAATTCAATCACCGGGTACCGTACCTTTCATTGTTTCCTATTCGCACAGCTCTTTGATCATTAACCACTAATGAAAAGCCATTTTGAAAGTAGGAATGGGTGCCGCTCATTAAAGTCGAAAGGTCTACATGTCAGTTGCGTAAATAGATCGATGTATATATATACAGGGCGCTCATTAGAAGCTTCCTTTAATTCGGAAGCTAAACAGCCAAGACAAGCCTTTTACGCTTAACCGGAGATTAAATCATATGGTTAGTTAAGCAAAGCTCGCTGGCAGCCAGTCTTCGAGCATCGCTATTCGGGGGATATTGATTGATTAACACAAGACACGGCCGCATGTATGATTTCGAAGCTGACGGCTTTATTGTCTTCAGATTTGGGTGATAAAAAAATATGTTAGAATCATATAGTTCTAATTGAATAAACTGAATTATATGATATACGAATTGCTTTTAGATCTTAATCGTTAGTAATATTTATAGCAATACATTTAGGATTTTTTCTTTTTTTTTTATTTACACAAAACTTCAACAGAAATGTTATCCAAACAGATAACTCATCTATTGTTGCTAATATACAGAGGATACAAACTAAATGCCAGAGTGCGAACTATTCTATATTTCCTCACATTATGTACAGAAAACTGAGAAATTAGTTTTCAGCTTTTGAAAACTAGGCCGATTCCCTTCATTATTATACAGAACTTCACACTCAATTCGAAGATTTTACAGATGTATCATTCAGGTCAAAATAACTATTATTTTTTCTATAAACACGAGTCCAAAAATGCATCTTCTCTAAAATATGCACGTCCCAAGAAGCGTAAAAAGACATTAGGCCAAGAAGGGAAGGACACTACTCGTTCGAAATCTGAAAATCTGAAAATGTATTCTTCGAACCTGAATCTCGAGGCAATTGGTTACAAACCGCAATCTATGATTTACAATACCATAGATGAAGTGTCAGGAGGAAGGCCAGAAGTAGTGTGCAAGAGACTCTTGTAGAAATCTAAGAGAAGGAAGAAACAAAGAAACAGTTGGATTAACTCCGATCGGTCGAGACGTTCTCAAGTTACAGGCGGTCAAAGTTGAGAAATGAGAAAAAAGTCGTAATACCCCCCCCCCCCCTTGCATATTTTCGAATAAATTTCGGTAATTTTTTTTGCTGTTTTTGATCGGCACCTACGAAACTTCCTACGATGGGAGATGAAAGAGGACATCAAGAAGAGGAAAAAGAGTTGGTTTCACTCCGATCGGTCGAGGCGTTCTCAAGTTACAGGCGGTCAAAGTTGAGAATTGAGAAAAAAGTCGTAATACCCCTCCCCCCTTTGGACATTTTCGAAAAAATTTCGGATTTTTTTTTTGCTTTTATCGGAATGGCACGCTTGCAATCCCCTAAGAACGTCGCAAAATCAATTCGAATTAATTGAACCTCCTTAAAGATCGACCTCCGAAGGGGTCTGTCTCCGAAAATATTGCACCTACGGAACTTTCGACGGTGGGAGGTGAAAGAGGATATTAAGAAGAGGAAAAAACAGTTGGACTCACACCAAGACATCAATCGAGACGTTCTCAAATTACAGGCGGTCAAATTTGAGAATAGAGGAAAAAGTCGTAATACCCCTCCTTTGGACATTTTCGAAGAAAATTCGAAACATTTCTTTGCTGTTTTTGATCGGAATAGGACATTCGAACATACGGAACTTCCGACGGTTGGAGGTCAAAGTTTAGAATAGAGAAAAAAGTCGTAATACCCCCCCCCCCCCCCTTTGAACATTTTCGAACGAATTTCGAAAATTTTTTTTCATCGGAATGGGACGCTTTCAATCCCCTAAGAATGTAACAAACTCACTTCGAATGAGTTTAACCTTTAACGGTTTTTTTTTTAAAATGGTCAAAAACGCGATTCTAAAAGTGCCTGAAAATCGACCTCCGAAGGGGTTTATGTCCGAAAATATTGCAATTACGAAACTTCCGGTAGGGGGAGGTGGAAGCGGACATCAAGAAGAGGAAACAGCAGTTGGATTCACTCCGATCGGTCGAGCCGTTCTCAAGTTACAGGCGGTCAAAGTTGAGAATTGAAAAAAAAGTCGTAATACTGTACCGTACCCTGGACAGTTTCGATAAAATTTCGGAAATTTTTTTTCGTTTTTGATGGAAAAGGCACGCTTTTAAACCCCTAACAAGGTAACAAACTCAATTCGAATGAATTTATCTTCCAACGAGGTTTTTTTTAAAAATGGTCAAAAAACGCGATTCTAAAAGTGCCTGAAAACTGACCTCCAAAGGCGTCTATGTCCGAAAATATTGAGGAAGATGAGAGGTGAAAGAGGACATCAAGAAGAGAAAAAGTCAGTTGGATTCACTCCGATCGGTCGAGGCGTTCTCAAGTTACAGGCGATCAAAGTTGAGAATTGAAAAAAAAAAAGTCGTAATACCCCCCCCCCCCCCCCGGGAGAGTTTCGAAAAAAATTCGGAATTTTTTTTTTGTTTTTGATGGGAATGGCACGCTTTTAAACCCCTAACAAGGTAACAAACTCAATTCGAATGAATTTATCTTTTAACGAGTTTTTTTTTAAAATGGTCAAAAAACGCGATTCTAAAAGTGCCTGAAAATTGACCTCCGAAGGCGTCCATGTCCGAAAATATTGCACCAACGGAACTTCCGACGATGGGAGGTGAAAGAAGACATCAATAAGAGGAAAAGACAGTTGGATTCACTTCAATTAATCAAGTTACAGGCGGTCAAAGTTGAGAATTGACAAAAATGTCGTACTACCCCCACCCCCCTTTGGACATTTTCAAAAAAATATTTTTTTGCTGTTTTTGATGGGAATAGCACACTTGCAATCCCCTAAAAACGTAATAACTTAGATGGGTCAGGAGTGAGTTAAAAAGTCCGAACTCAAATAAAAAAAAAGGATGCATTTTTGGACTCATTATAGGAGAATTTATAGGAAAAATAGGGGTTAAAAATAGGGACACGCCACAAAATTTGGAGTTATTCCGTCACTGAATGCTTTAATTAAAAGAACGAAATTAGTCCATTGAGCCATCGCAGAAAAGTTTTCCTGAAACTTCTTGGAACCTGATGCAGACTCAACTGCAGATGAACACTTTGGAAGGTGCGAATATTAATGCTAGGAGTACCATGCTGGTAACAATTAACTTTCTTATGGCTTCTACTTTTATGTCGAGATATATGAAAATTCCAACAAAAAAATGTAGGAGAAAAATACCTGTACTTGGGATCCGTCCACATCAGGAAAATACAGTTTTAAAGAAAAATCAAAGACACTAAAGCTTCAGAAGAAAACGGATTTTTATACAAATTTTTGAATACCAGTTTTTTAAAACAGTAAACAAAATTTTTAAAAACGTAGGTCGTGGAAAAGTTCTAAAATACACTAAATCAAGTAAATAGAGTTAAAGAAACATCAAAAACCTGATTCCTGTAGAAAAAATCATGTCAGTTACAAGAAGAAGTTACGAAAAAGATACGAAGTAATAAACTCATAACTCAAAAGTTGGTTGGGGAAGAAGTCGTATATTTTTTGTGTATTTTCTCACACTTCTAAATTAAAAAGTACAATCTACAGCTGCGGCAGACATTACCAAAGGACGAAGAGGCAGTGGACGAAGTGACCTGCTGTGCTTCCCGTCGTTGACTGACTCGACTGTGGTGAGCTCCGTGGTATTTATTCCGCCGATTCTGCATTTAGAAACGTAGTTTCCTCCTTCTTGTTGAAATTGTTGTCGTGTTTAAAGATCTCAATGGCCTCTCTCGTTAGTCTCGGATAGAAACGCTGCGATTGATATAAGATATCCACCTCGTTGAAAAGAATGTCGTAACCTTCGGAGAAGGCGTGCTCTGCTACTGTTCACTTTTGCGCTTGTCCCGGCCTGCAACTCCTCTGGAACAAGCTCAAAAGTCAGCAGTAGGATCACGACATTTTTTCAACGAGGTGGATATCTTATATCAAACCTACGGTTCTATTTGACGGCTTTTTCAAGTCGGCTTTGGTCAATTTGTAGAGAGAAACCGTGAAGGAAATATGTGACAGCTTTTGATATCCAGAATGTAGTTCTTCCTAGAGGGATGCTGCGATATTTTTAGAGATTAATAGAAGAATATCCTTCTTTGGGCTGCTGATCATTTAAGACTTAGATTTAAGTTCCTTTTTGTTGATTTCAAATCAAGAGCATATTATTCAAGAGATTTATTGCCAATAATGAGGAAAAACTGTTACAACTGTATTATATGTAGGGCTGAAGAATAATCGAGGAACCATTTTCTACGAATTTTCTACCCTTGAATAGTTAGAAAGTTACCTGCATTGAAACGTATATCAGAATTTGGAAAATGTATTAATTGTTAAACTGTATAAAGACAGATGCTAATTAGAGATATCAATCAGAAAATTACCAACCATAATATTTGATTTTCAATATTGTCACGAGATGATGTGTGATCGTATTATTATGTAAAATTATTTTTGAATGCGCGTTAATTTACGCTTTAAATTTCTATTTTTTAAATGGGTACCGGGTAGTGATTATCTCCCCCGAAGGGTCTTATGCTGATTTACTCACTGAATGGGGCTTTCAAAACTAGGGGTTAAATTTAAAATGATAAGATGGGATTCAAGTAAACTTCTATTTTCTATACCTTAGAATTACCCTAAATGCTTTAAGAAAATAACTAATATGAAAAAAGACACCGTTGCAACAAATGGGTCTTACCTAATTTAACTGTAGAGAACGACCGTATCGTGTCAACCAATTTAACATACTTTCCGGGTACTGGGCGTCCTAAGAGTACCCGTGACTTCCTTTAGGGCAACAAGGGTGGTTCTTCCTTGTACTGGGACAATAACAAATTTCAGAAAACACTTAATTACTCTTCGACGGGTGGTCGTTCGTCTATCTTACGTAACGCCCCCAAGAAGATCAATCCGAGCTTCAAATCTTGTAGTCTTGCCTATGTGCAAGCCACCGAGCAAGTCCCCAAACTAGACTCCACCTCGTGGGACCCCAAAAACGACTCCTTTTCTACTATTAAACAATGGGCTGGTACCTGATGGTGGTCGTTCGTCCCTCCGGCGAAATGTCGACCTCCGACCAGCCTCAACGCGGCTCCCCGCACCGACTCCTCGAGAGTCCCCCCAAAACCGGACTCCCCTCGTGAGCACCAGACTAGCACTGCCTTTTCTCTCTCAAAAACGCTCTTTATTGTCAGCACTACTTTAGTACAGCTAACTTTCTTTATTGTCAGCACATTTTTCTCAAACCTTCTTTTTCATGACGTTCATGAGCGGTTCGTTGTACCCACATGTTGAACAAATTTGCAAGGTTTAATTTTTAAATTTGGTTGCTAAACCGTCATCGACCGACCATTTCTAAGAATGCTGCAATGTTATGTCTTTTTGCTTTTTTGTGACAATATTTTTCTTTTACTTAGAGAGGGGTTCATTTCTTACTTGACTGTTGATGTCCCACTGCTAGCTATAGTCTAATACAAGAACAAACCTTTGTCTTTCAGTTTGCCTTTCAATTGGGTTAAGTCTCTAAGAAACTGTTGTTATAGTGTATATGACAATTATTAATGTTAAGCCTCCTAGTACACACCAGAAGATCCAAGTATAGGTCTAGAGGGTTCACAATCCATAAACCCACAATAGCATGACCTAATACTGAAATGCTCTCAATCTTTCTAGGCATGATAATGATAGAATCAAGGGTTCTATAGCTTTGTAGTTACCATTCAAAGGGACTCTGACCTTAATGTTATGGGTAGAAGCTCTAAAACAATAAACATTATGACGTCCCGCATAAAGATATAGAATGCTTAGTGTACCTTCTTCTAGGTGGTGATAAGTTTAGATAATGGAATTCTTTGTTTTTTTACTTGATTTTATCTTTTTTGCACTTAGAACAAGTTACTTCAAGTTCAACTAATCTTTCTGGCACGTTGATATTATGAAAGGAGTTCAAATTAAATTAGTGAACAAACGTGACTATTTCAAGAATTACATGCAAATTCTAATATGCGATTAATTTGAAATATTGTTTTTTGTTATTAAATTTTAGTAGCTCTTTTTGTATTGGTAATTAAGCACAATGGGTAAGGCACCTTGGTAATCAAGCACATTTCACAAATTGTATGCATAAAAATAGTTAAAAATGTACTGCTATCTGTATTGTTCACGGCATGATTTCATCTCGCCACAGGGAATAATAAATATCGCGATTTGAGGTGTTCAAAACAACAAGCAATTAGAGCAGATTATCTACCTGAAATCTCTTCTGATATAAACTAACCTGAACTAACCTGAACAAACAGTTAGACTTGACTGAAGACACTGTGCTGCTGTTAATAGAAGAATAAAATAGTTGATGATGTACACAAATTGCACTCTAGACTCATGAATTATTAGTACATGTTCTTCTGAAGGTAGCCATATCTTTTAGTGTTGGCGACTATCTTATTCTATTCGCTGCAGCTAAGATTAGTTCAGTTGATGTTAGAGCAGTACATTTTCTTATATTGGCCTACCAGGATGTACGTCTGCGTCCAGGTCTCAATTTTGCCCTGTAGGATTAGAAGACCTGTTGTGAATTTGAGCATAGATGAAAAGATAATTTTAGTGTGCCCCCAGAGAGATGGAAAAGGGCATACTCACCTTTTTCCAAGGACGTACCACCCAAACACTCACTACAACAACAGGAGATCACAATATTCCTCGTAGCCGAAGCTAATCTTCCAAACAAGCAGATCTTCGATGTTATCTTTAATCGGGCAAAGGAAAAAAAGCTCTCTTCATTAATTATTAATGTGTCAAAAAAGGACGGGAAAAAAGAGGAAGATTTTTCGCCCGCGGAGCTTGGGAAGGGGACGATTTGCATATTTAATTGTGCTCGAGCCTGAAGAATACAGGCGACAGCACAAAAATGCCTTTGTTTGAAAATAACTATGTTAATATCGATTTCCTGCTCAACTGTTTATTAATGGCCCTCGTTGAGCGTCTATAAGGCCCGTCTACATTACGAGGTTTTAAACACCGTCAGAGGCAAAGACACGCATTTACATATAAAGAAGAAATCGAAAAAACGCTCGCGAGGTGATCTTCTTTTATTTGAGCTTATTCGGACGAGGGCCTGAGGAGGGAGGGGGGAGGAGACAAAAAAGCAGGACGAACAGAATTCAAAAGACCCTAATGTGGAAACTTAAAATTTATCGTTCGAGAACAATGATGCGAGTTTTTATAGATTTAAATTATTGGCTAAGTTCGGTCATTTGGACTGGGCCCGGTTAACTAAGTTATATACGAGGACCGGAGGATAACGATGGCGTTTATTTGTGTTAAAATCGCCCACGATCGAGTTAAGGCAGCCCACTTTTGCTTGTTTACGGGGATACGGTCGTAAAGCTGGCCACAATAAGACAAAGTCGCCTCGTGTAAATGGCTATGGTTTATTATAGGCCGGCTTCATATGTTAATCAGGTGTACTTACGAAAAAAATGAGAAAATACGATTAAGATCGCCTGTGTTTACATCAGGGGCGTAGTCCACGGCGCTTAGGCCATTAGGGTGGTTTGTAAGCCAGTTGTGATATTATTCCATCACTCAAAACCTTTCGGCTTTCCTAAATGTATGGTCCAATTCCTTGGAGGAATTTCTAGGAGGAATTTACAATTTCTATTGCGAAAGAAAAATTATTGCTATTTTTGCGAAAACTCTGTTGTTACTTAGAGAAAGGCACCAAATTCCATAGCTTCGGAAAACAAAAAAAAAACAACACGCTCAATAAAAACAATTGAAGGTGATTTCTACAACTGAAACAAGCAATCAGTTGTCACTTCTTTTCTTTCACTAAGTGTTGAAAAAAAAAGGTAAAACGTGGCTTCGGTTTACTAATGAGTTTTCAGAACACAAAAAACAAGGATATTTTTAGCATCTGAAACAAAGAGACAGTTCTCATTTCAAAATACCAAAGTCGTATCTCTCTAATCAAGGCCGAAATAACAGTATCGCAAGTAAATGGACCTGAGTTGTCAAAAGATTATCACACATTATCAAAGGCGATGAAACATTATTACATGCGGCAGACATTATCAAATGCGATGAGGCAATGGGCGAAGACTCGACTCATTTCGTCGAAAAACGGCATTCTTTGACTCTTTCTTCAGGAGAAATTCTCGTTAGCTTCGATGTTGTTTTGCTCCTCATGATTGTACCCATTAAGGAAGCCATATTAACCAGGAGTTTCCACAAGATATTGCCAAGTTGTTCCAACACTGCCTAACCACTACATATTTTCAGTGGAAGCAAAATTTCTACGAACAATGGTACCTATGGACAGCCCCCTTAGTCCAGTAATAGCCAACTATTTTCGCCAAGGCGTCGGCAACGGCAAATAAGAGGCCAAAGCGCTGGACGTGGACGACAATGTTATTTGCAGCAATGGCAAGGATGAACTTCAAAACTTCCTCTTACACCTCAACTGTATCAACCCAAAAATTCAATTCACTATGGAGATGGAAAAGAAAGGACGCCTACCGTTTTGGGATGTTTTGGAATCAAAGAAGCCGAATGGAAAACTTGCGCACACCGTTTATAGAAAACCAACACACACTGACCGATACCTCAGTAACGAATCAAATCATCATCTGTATTTAAATCAACTCGTACAATACAACAGAGCTTGAGATCGGCCAAAGACCTCGGAGATCCCCTATCAGCACCCGGAGTTCACCGAGTTCCATGCAGCTGTGGCTCAGTATACATTGGCACCACAAAGCGCAGTTTCAATACCAGGATTACGGAACATAAGAGGAGTTGCAAGCTGGGACAAACACAAAAGTCAGCAGTAGCAGAGCACGTTCTCTCCGAAGGTTACGACATACAACCGCAACGTTTCTATTCGAGACTAACGAGACAGGCCATTGAGATATCTAAACGTGACAAGATCAACAGGAAGGAGGAAATTACGTTTCTAAATGCAGACTGGAAGCGAGTTCTACGACATACTTCAAGTGTGCTTCAAGTGCCACCACCACGGGAGATCATTTCGCTCACTGCCTCATTGCCTTTGATAATGTCTGCCGCAGCTGTAGGCGAAACGTCAGGAAGAAGTTCCATTGGACCACTGCTTTAAAACCCGGAAAACACTTTAGATTGTATTTTGACCGGCCGTGAAAGCCTTCACAGTTTTATATACAGGATATTACAAAAAAAATATGCTAATCCATTAACTACTGATAATTAACACTACAGTTAAGAAAAAGAACTTCTTATCGGGAGCAACAATTTATAAGACAATAACCATACATCATAATTCATAATTTTTTCTGGTTATTTTTCAATTTTTTTTTACAGTCGCAGTGGTTCCTGGTAACTTACCCCCCTCCTCAACTGTAACAATTTCTTTGTTTTCTTCATAACATTTTTTTCACTTGTTTTTTCTTTTGAAAGACCTTGCTCTAAAACTGTGGCCTCCTGTACTCCTAGTAAACTCTTCAATAGTATAAGATGAACTCTCTTCGACAGTGACCCGTGGTTTGAAATTTCTTGCCTTCTTCCTCTAAAATCACAATTTCACACTCCTTTTTGTCACTCTTCTTCTACTCAATAATTACTCTTCTCTTCATAACCCGTTTCTTAAGTACTTCGTGTTCAAAGACGATTATTTCTAGAACATCCTCGGGTAGTTCTAGAATTTTATAATGTACTGTTGTTTGGGGTTCTTTGCCTTCATCTTCTGCTGTAACTACTTGTATCTCTTCCTTGACGTCTTTTTTTTTTAGTTTTTATATTGCGTTTTTATTTAATTTTTCGTAATTTTCTATTATTCTTTGTCATGTTTCATTCAACATTTTGTCTTTTTAATTTTTTTTCTACCGATCTAAATTCTACCTTTCATTGGAATTCCGTTTTTTCAGTTAATTTTGCCCCAAAATTGAGCTTTTCCAACGAGAAAAGAATGTTTTGATTTGTAATGACAGATTATTTGGGCCCCAAAACTGTGTGCTTTCACGAATAACTAACTAACACGGTGCTTTCACGAATAACTTTCTAATTTTTTAAGCAACTTTGGGGCTTTGCGCTGAAATAGAGCGCTTGCAACACAAGTTAAAAGTCGATTTGTATTGAAAAAACTTTGATATTTTTTTTTAAATGTTTACATGTTTTACCTTAACATTAGAAATAATTTAAATTTGTTTACTTTTTGAACTTTCTACCTCTTTTAGGCATATTTTTTCTATACTTTTTTCTCTTTCAGATTTTTTCTTTTGGGTGCTTTTCTCGCTTCATTTAAATATTTCTTTTTTTATTATTCGTGAAAAAACCGAATAGAAAATTATATATTCTTATTTTTATTCTACTTTTTTTTCACATATATTACTTTAATTGATCTAAATTAGACTTGTTACTGGGTTTTCATATTTTCGAGGTAATTTTTGCTTAAAACTGAACATTTCCAACTAGTGAACACTTGTAATGATTCCCGCCTTCTCTTCCTTGCTTTTTTTTCAAGCTTATTTATTTCATGTTCTTTTTTTTATTTTTTATTATTTTTCGAGAACACTTTGTGGTCTTATTTTTTTGCCCCTCCAAATTGAAGTTTTTGTTGGGTTTTCATTCTTTTGAGTTAATTTTAACCTAAAATTGAACTCTTTCACTGAGAGAATAATTATAATGTATACTGTATTGTAACTAGACAATTTTGGCCCAAAACTGTGTTTTGTCACAATTAATTATTCTTGAATCTTTGATACGATTAGCTAGCAATGGATTTAAGAAGACTACAAAGAAGTTATATTGGCCTAATAACTTGCCTAGAAACGTTTTTTACTCCTGTTGCTAAAAATTTAGTTGATTACACTACTTTGAACAATTTTTTTTTAAAGTCTTGTCAGTGACTAGTACAGGAATCGAAAAATACCGGAATCGGAACAGGAACCGGTCGAATTCTACGGAACCCGAACTGGAATCGGAATCTTTAATGCGACATCTATAAATTGTTGTAAGTACCGGAACCGTTAAAATTTTGTTAGAAAATATCGGTATTTTTAGGTTTTAACTTTTTATTACTAGAGAGAGACAAACATGGCCATACGGCCAGAGTCCATACAGCGCAGAATATAGAAGGAGATAGAGAGAAACAATTGTTTTCTTATCAATCTCTTTCTAGTCTTTCTTCAATTTTCTTGTCTCCTTCTACCTACACTACGCCAAGACAAAGATAAAATATCGGAGTTTCTTTACGAACCCGACCGAAAGACATAGCACACATGTTTAGTTGTTTTTAGAGTTTTAATTTATAATAGAAATATATAAAAAAATAATAACAAATTTTATTGAAAACAAATATTTGGATTTTAGAAACGTTATTTCATAATTTGGCTTGAAACTGCAACACCGCCGGTCAGGTTTTTTTTAAGGATCTCAAATTTTCTTCTGGAACCTTGTGTGGTATCTAAAACATCTTTGGAACCCAAACCGGAACAGTTGTTTTATGAAAAAATAATTAAGAAAATAGGACCTGAACACCTATTTTTCACTTTATAATAAACAAAGCGGTATCGGAATCCATATTCCAAAAAGGTTTGAGTCCTTGGTCGGTGTCTCTGTAGCCTTCAAAATTTCTCTCAAGAAACGATTCAAACCTCGATGTCTCTGTAGTCTTTAAAACTTCAATGCAGTTTTTTCAGACAATTAATTAAGATTGTGATTAAATTTGGGTTAGTTTCAATGGAATTTCACTGTTCTGTAGGCTTATCAGTAGATTTAGAAAGACTACAGAGGCATTATATTACTTGAAGAACTTGACTACAGAGGTTTTTTTACCCTTGTGGGAACCTTAGTCTATTGCACTACTTTGAACAAATTTCAATTTTTTTGAAAACTTGGTTCCAACGCACATTTTACAACATAGTCTTCAAAATTCTTGTCAACAAATAGTTCAAACCCCGATGTCTCTGTAGTTGTTAAAACTTCAATGTAGCTTTTTCGGACAATTAATTAAGATTGTGATTAAGTTTGGTTTAGTTTCAATGGGATTTCACTGTTCTGAAGGCTTAGCAATGGATTTAAGAAGACTACAAATTTTACTACTGTTGTTACAAATTCAGTCGATTCCACTACTTTAAACATTTTTTTTAAAGTCGGTGTCTCTGTAGCCTTCAAATTTTCTTTCAAGAAACGATTCATACCTCGATGTCTCTGTAGTCTTTAAAACATCAATTTACACTACATTGATTTGAACTTTTTTTGAAAACTCGGTCCTCTGTAGCCTTGAAAATTCTTGTCAACAAATAGTTCAAACCTCGATGTCTCTGTAGTTAAGTGAAACATCTTGGACTTCCACTGTCTTTATTGAGTTTTTTACACGACGTTTCGAGCAGTGGAATCTCTGTTCGCTTTCAAGTGAAACTTGAAACCGAGCAACCAGAGCAAAGTTTCACTTGAAAACGAGCAGAGATTCTACTGCTCGAAACGTCGTGTAAAAAACTCAATAAAGACAATGGAAGTCCAAGATGTTTCACTTAATAGTACATCATTGTCTACCCCCTTTAAACGAACGTCTCTGTAGTTGTTAAAACTTCAATGCAGCTTTTTCGGACAATTCATTAAGATTGTGATTAAGTCTCGGTTAGTTCCAATGGGATTTCACTGTTCTGTAGGCTTGGATGGATTTAAGAAGACTACAAAGAAATTATATTGCCCGAATAACTTGCCCAGAAATTTTTTTCACTACTGTTGTTAACAATTCAGTCGATTATACTAGATGAACACATTTTATTTTATTTTAAACTCGGTCTATCTGTGGCTTTCAAAATTCTTGTCAACAAATAGTTTAAACCTCGATGTCTCTGTAGTTGTTAAAACTTCAATGCAGTTTATTCGGACAATTAATTTAGATTGTAATTAAGTTTGGGTTAGTTTCAATGGGATTCCAGTGTTATGTAGGCTTAGCAATGGATTTAAGAAGACTCCAAAGAAATCGTATTGCCCGAATAACATGCTTAGAAATGTTTTTTATTACTGTTGTTCAAAATTCAGTCGATTACACTACTTTAAACAATTTTTAGAGTCGGTGTCTCAGTAGCCTTCAAAATTTCTTTCAAGAGACGATTCATACCTCAATGTCTCTGTAGTCTTTAAAACATCATTTTACATTACTTTGATTTGAACTTTTTTTGAAAACTCGGTGGCTCTGTACCCTTCAAAATTCTTGTCAACAAATAGTTATAGTGGTAATAGTGGATTTAGAAAGACTACAGAGGCATCATATTACTTGAAGAACTTGCCTACAGATAGTTTTTACTCTTGTTGGAGATTCAGTCTATTACACTACTATGAACAAATTTAATTTTTTTTTGAAAACTTGGTATCTTTGTAGCCTTCAAAATTCTTGTCAACAAATAGTTCAAACCTCGGTGTCGCTGTAGTTTTTAAAATTTCAATGCAGTTTTTTCGAACAATTAACTAGGATTGTCATTAAACTTGTGTTAATTTCACTAGGATTTCACTGTTCTGTAAGCTTACCAGTGGATTTAGAAAGACTACAGAGGCATCATATTACTTGAAGAACTTGCCTACAGATAGTTTTTTACTCTTGTTGGAGATTCAGTCTATTACACTACTTTGAATAAATTTCATTTTTTTTTGAAAACTTGGTATCTTTGTAGCCTTCAAAATTCTTGTCAACAAATAGTTCAAACCTCGATAGTTTTTAAAACTTCAATGCAGTTTTTTTGGACAATTAATTAGGATTGTGATTAAACTTGTGTTAATTTCACTAGGTTTCACTGTTCTGTAAGCTTCTCAGTGGATTTAGAAAGGCTACAGAGGCATTGTAGTACTTGAACAACTTGTCTGCAGCCTTTTTTTACTCTTGTTGGAGATTCAGTCTACTACACTACTTTGCACAAATTTAATTTTTTTTGAAAACTTGTTATTTCTATAGCCTTCAAAATTCTTGTCAACAAATAGTTCAAACCTCGATGTCTATGGAGTCTTTAAAACTTCAATGCATGCTTTCGGACAATTAATTAAACTTGTGTTAAGTTCACTAGGATTTCACTGTTCTATAGGCTTATGAGTGGATTTAGAAAGACTACAGAGACAGAATTTCAATCTATTATACTACTTTAAACAAGTTTCAATTTTTTTAAAACTTGGTATCGCTGTAGCCTTCAAAATTCTTGTCAACAAATAATAGTTCACACCTCGATGTCTCTGTTGTTCTTAAACCGTCAATGCAGTTCTTTCGGACATTTAATTCAAATTGTGATTAAGTTTGCGCTAGTTTCAATGGAATTTCACTGTTCTGCAGGCTTAGCAATGGATTTAAGAAGGCTCCAAAGAAATTATTTTACCCGAATAACTTGCCTAGAAATGTTTTTACTGCTGTTGTTAAAAATTTAATCGATTACACTACTTTGAACAAAATTTATTTTTTTTGAAAAGTTGTGGTTCTGTAGCCTTCAAAATTTATTTCAAGAGACGATTCATACCTCAATGTCTCTGTAATATTTAAAACATCAATTTGCACTACTTTGATTTGAACTTTTTTTGAAAACTCGGTGTCTCTGTAGCCTACAAAATTTTTGTCAGCAAATAGCTCAAACCTCGATGTCTCTGTAGTTGTTAAAACTCCAATGCAGTTTTTTCGGACAATTAATTAAGATTGTGATTAAGTTTGGGTTAGTTTCAATGGTATTTCACTGTTCTGAAGGCTTAGCAATGGATTTAACAAGCCTACAAAGAAATTATATTCCCTGAGTAACTTGCCTAGAAACGTTTTTTACTACTGTTGCTAAAAATCCAGTCGATTACACTACTTTAAACTTTTTTTTTGAAAAGTTGGTGTCTCTGTAGCCTTCAAAATTTCTTTCAAGAGACGATTCATACCTCGATGTCTCTGTAATCTTTAAAACATCATGTTACACGACTTTAATTTGAACTTTTTTTGAAAAAGCGGTGTCTTTGTAGCCTCGAAAATTCTTGTCAACAAATAGTTCAAACCTCGATGTCTCTATAGTTTTTAAAACCTCAATACAGTTTTTTCGGTCAATTAGTTAAGATTTTGATTAAGTTTGGTTTAGTTTCAATGGAATTTCACTGTCCTGTAGGCTTAGTAACGGATTTTAGAAGACTACAAAGAAATTATATTGTCCGAATAACTTGCCTAGAAACTTTTTTACCTTTTCTTGTTGCTAAAAATTCAGTCGATTACTCTACTTTGAACAATTTTTTTTTTGAAAACTCAATATCTCTGTAGCCTTCAAAATTTCTGTCAAGAAACAATTCCAAACCTCGATGTCTCTGTAGCCTTTAAAACTTCAATGCATGCTTTCGGACAATTAATTAGGATTGTGATTAAACATTTGTTAATTTCACTAGGATTTCACTGTTCTATAGGCTTAATGGTGGATTTAGAAAGACTACAGAGACAGAATTTCAATCTATTATACTACTTTAAACAAGTTTCATTTTTTTTGAAAACTTGGTATCTCTGTAGCTTGCAGCCTTTCACTACAGTAAATATGTAAATTTTGGCATTTTCAACTATTTTCATTTTTTCTTTATCTTATATCCACTACTATAACTCTCACTTATTTTGGACATTATATTGCCTTGCACATGTTGTGAATATACGAAGGAAATGTGAAAGTCAGATTTCCAACCCTTACTTGATGTTAATAATAAGTGAATTGATTTAAATGTAATAATTATTTTCTCACACTCTGACAGTTAAACTTACTCCAATTGCTTGTCGTGCTGTGCTCCACTCCAATTGTACTTGTGTACTCTGATATACACAAATGTGCGTTTTTGAATACAAAGTACATAAGCTTGCTTTTAAAGACTAATCCCGAAACCTCCATTTTTAATCCCCCCTTAATCCTGAGGGATGTCGGTGACTTAAAAATTTTAATATGCGACGTTCATTTCGCATTCTATGATAGCTCAGGCTCCGTCTTGGCTTATATATAGTATATACGGGTCCGTATGAGACCCGGGGGATCTCGATAATTATAAAGTTTGAATTGCTTTGGAGCAGATGTCGTGGCGCGATTATTAAACTCTCTTCTTCGGCTTGAAGTTAGGAGCGTCGTAGAGGCGGATAATGAGGGAAGTTTTTAATAAGAGTGCGCCCGGGTAAACACTGGCGCTGCAAGTTTTCTTTAAGTATAAATTTTAGCCCCCGGAGCTACGAACAATACATACACCACGAGATCGAAAATCCGGGGATCGAGACCAAATTGGAAATTCACGCTCGAGATAACGCAATCTATGGCCAAACGAGATATTTAAATAGGCCGCCCTTGTTCTTTCAATTTTGCATCCCACCTCGGTTCTTTTTTTTTTGTTTGGCACTTCTCTATCTCTTTCTTTTGTCAGAGCAATAATTGAATTTCGGATTGGAGTGGCAACATGAAAGAGAAATCGCCCGAGGGGCGAGAGCACTATTTAACATTCCGTTTTCTCCTTGAAATCGGACCGCAACACTAATACACTCATCCGTATTTGGTAATTAGCTCAAGCCAGCTGTAAGTGTGTGTGTACAAAAACGTTGAAAACTAATTAAAATAGGACATAAACGTCGCCTTAGCGGCCACCCCATCGGGGACCATAAAAATGCCCATTGGCCGCATTAAAATACCGAGACCGAGCTGCGTATTAACATAAAAATGTAGTTATTAATTTCGTGAACCGATTTGAATATCGTCCAAGGGTAGATGTTTGGTTTCCCGTTGCTTTGAGGTTTTGTTGCCATCGGGGAAATATTGGAGAAGGGGCCCATTGTCATGGATATCAGAGAGAAACACCATTAGACAACGCGCCTTTTTTTTGTGCCCTGGAAGTTTACCTTTCCTTTTAATGTCTCTGTTTAAATAAAAGATTCAAAATTGAGGTTTGGCTTGAGTAAGAAGTGAGTCTCCTTTGTATTAAAAATTAACTTGAAGAAGGGTTAGTTCTTTCTCAGAATTTCCAGACACAATGAGAAAAGGATCTCAAAGTCCAAAATGCAATGGCGAAGTTTGCAGTCAGTCCCCGGATAAATGAAAAGTGTCTTGTAAAAAGCAAAAATTGCCAGTTTAAAATTTTATTTTTTGGGATTTAGTCCTGCTTGGGCAAAGACCAATTTCTAAAATATTTTAAGTTTTAACATCGAAAAAGCTTTAAAAATGATAAAACACATTTTTTTCACTAGGTCAATGATCTATCCTATGAGACAGACAACAGAATATCGTTAGGAAAAATTGCTTAGAATTATCGGTTAAGAAAACCTTACGTTTTTGATAAAGATGAGAGAAAAAATCCAAATATGACGAATTGAAAACGGTTCTTCTGCTGGCGACAATCAACGTCAAAACCTGGTCCAGTTTTCCACGAATCACTTATGCTCTACCAATTAAAGGTAATTGAAGAGTTAACACTGCATAGGTAAAATTCAAAGAATACTGTCAGCGATCAAAGTTGCAGAAGATTATTTTCAATTTTGAAATTCAGTTCTTAATCTGAATTTAAGCAACTGTTGCGACATATTTGTTACTGGAAAAGTAAAAATAAACAAAAATAAAAAATTTGATAAAAGTTGATTTATCAGTAAGCCCAGGTTTCTGAAAGTTACTATACTCGTATTGGCGTTGTTTTCGATTCTAAGCAATTCTCTGTCGTATTTTTTCACATAAAAGGAAACTATTCTCTATCGAAAAAGGCGTGTTTTTTTCAATTTTCAAGGCCTCTTTAATTTTTAAAAGCATTGTATACCAGAAAGTTGTCTCTGACCAAGCAGAAGTACGCTACAAAACACTAAATTTTAAATTTGGAAATGTTTTACTTTTTTTGCCAAGACTCGTTTTACCTATTCGGAAACACACTGTATAATTTGAATCAGACACACTTAGACTTAAACATGGACTTTACTACTCTAAATTTCTAAAGGATGTATTTCAGAGAATGAGTGTTTTCTCAAAGCTACTTTATAGAAGAATGTTAAATTTTCTTATTGGAGTTTTTCTAGTATTTTACTTAAAATTAAATATCTTGTTGACATTCTTTTATTTAATTCTTGTATTTGAAACTTTCTTATTCGGTTACATTCAGGGTTGTTATCAGGTGAAAATTTAAAAATCATCAGAACGAAAAAGTTGCCGTAATTATCAAGAACTCTTTTGTATTTTTGTTTCGACAACTGGAGAACCTCCGCAAGAAGAAAGCACAACTCCTGAGTTCACTGGCATTTTTACTACGATCCTGTGACACGAAGAACATCCCAAGCTTCCAAAGGATAAAAGGACCTTCAGATCTATTCAAGCGAGCAGAATTTACCACAGGATCGAACAATCCCTCCTCCGTGAAAGGTTCCACGAGATCCGTAGAGATCATGCATATAATGATAAAAAAAACTTTTATTTGTCAATTTAGAACTAGCTAATAGCTTGCATTGGAGCGACTGGGAAAAGGTGTATCGTTTGACACATGAAAGGAAGATTGCAGCCCAGGCAGTCGCAACGAATCGACAAAGGAAGAACTCAGACTTCGAGGCAGTCAGTGCCACTAACAGTTTGCCGGTTACAGTAAACCTCACGTCCAAAGAGAATCAACGCAAGGTTATAGTCAATTTGACCGACAAAGAACTGTCAACGGAGCGGTCTGAACAAGAGTGGAAATTTTGCCATAACACCATCCAGGATACCAGTACAAGGCATCGTAGCCAATGTGGAGAGCAGAATCCGGCAGCTCCCAATTCAGACGGCTAAACAGATAAGAATGGAACCGTCACGACGCCCACAACGACCAAAAAGCAATCTCACCTTTGCAGAAAGGAAAGCTCTGAAAGCCTTGAACAAAGACAAAGATATTCTCATTTTACCAGCAGATAAAAGAAACGCAACATCAGTAATGTCAACATCTGATTATGAAGGAAAAATCAGGACACTGTTAGATCCCACTACCTAGAAGAAGCTAACTCGTGATCCAACCGTCCGGATTCCGAGGGCCACAACAATTTAATCAAAGACGTGAAGCCTTGCCACCAAGGCTGTACGGTTTTGCCAAAGATCCACAAACCGGATGTGCCCCTGAGACCCATCGTGAGCACCATAGGAAGCCCGACTTACGAAGTCGCAAAACACCTCACAAAATTGCTGCAACCTAAAATAGGAAATATTGAGAGCCTTATAGAAGACCATTCATTTCGTAGAAAAACGGCATTCTTTGACTCTTTCTCCAGGAGAAATTCTCGTTAGCTTCGATGTTGTGTCGCTCTTCACGATGGTACCTATTAAGGAAGCCATGAAACATATTCACCAAGAATGTTTACAAAATATTACCAAGTTGTTCCATCACTGCCTAACCACTACATATGTTCAATGGAAGGATTTCTACAAACAAACTGATGGTGTAACTATGGGCAGCTCCCTTAGTCCAGTAATAGCCAACTGTTTTATGGACATTTTTATTAGATTACCTATGAGGCAGACATATACACAGAATAAACTGTTTAAAAAAAAACATTCATAAAGAGACACAACATTCTCCTTCAATATTTGGAGGTACAATACAGGAACAATATTCACTTACAAATAAACCCAGCTTATCAAATCCAATCTAATTCAAATTGTTACAAATAAATGTATGCTTGTTAGAGCCCAAACCCTTGGTAAGCATGTCTGCGGGTATTTCAGTGGTTGGCATGTATTCATAATGAATTAAATAAGACTTTACATGAATATGTTTGGTTCGCCTGTGATAAAGTTCATTTTCCGACAATTTAAGAGCACTCTCATTATCATTAAACACTACAAAGGGCTCGTTAAGCCTCAAAAATTCACAACCAGAAGCCCTTTCAAAAAGTTCAGAGCAAAGAGACCTTAAACATAAGCATTCGTTTACCGCCTCAGATATGCCAACATATTCTGCTTCTGTAGAACTTAATGTTACCATTTTTTGTTTTTGGCATTCGCAAGAAATTGGAAAGCCTGCTAAAGTGGAAATATGCCCACAAAAGGATTTGCGCTCCATAACATCATTAGCCCAATCTGAGTCCACAAAACCAGTAACTGCATTTCCACTTTTAACATAGTTAATACCAACATTTTTGTCCCTTTCAAATACTTAAGAACTCTTTTTGCACTTAACCAATGAATGTAATATCTGGTCGCGTACACACAGCTAGGTACATCAAAGAACCAATCAATTGCTGATAGGGAACGTCCAGATACTCATCCCCAAAAAAAATTTATTCTGTTCCAGAGGAGTACTCACAGGATTGCATTCTGTCATTTGAAATTTTGCCGGAATTCTTTCAATATATTGAGCCTGACTAATTTTAAGTTCGTTCTTTGAACGGTCTCTCTATTTTGATCCCTAAACAGTAAGATACAGGCCCTAAACAGTAAGATACAGGATACAGGTGATCCCTAAACAGTAACATACAGTGATACAATGATTATAGTAGCTCCAGAACTCTTATAAAATATACAAGGTTCGATCCTTGACTGAATGTAATTTAAATCTAACAAGCGACTTTGCACCTTTCCAAACCACCACCTAGAAGACTGTTTTAGCCCATAAACGGCTTTCTTTAGTCGATAGACTTTATTTTCAGAGCCTGGTTGAACGAAACCTTCAGGCTGTTCCATAAAAATTTCTTCATCTATGTCGCCATTTATGAAAGCTGTCCAAATGATCTAAGTTTAATTCCACGGTCTTTGCAAACAATAGCCTCAGATTAGAAAAACGAATGACATATTTCTGAGTAAAACTTTTGCCACCAGTCTAGCCCTATATGTAGCAATATCACCCTGTTCGTTTCGCTTAATCTTGAAAACCCACTTATTGTTATTTTTTGGCTTGTCAATCTCAGGCATTATTCAGTTTAAAAGCATTTAACTCTTTTTCAATTGCCTGTCTTCATTGAACACCATTCCGACTGGATAATAACCTCGGATATAGTAATTGGTTCAAGCTCATCCGAAACAGCCAACATGCAAAAATCAGATTCACTCAGAGAACTGTCATTTGTAAAATAATCATCCAGAAATTTTGGCTTACGTACGTTTCGCTTAGGATACCTCTCACCATTAGCACCTTCCATCTGTCCTTGAGCTTCGCTATCGCCAGTTGACACTTCACTATCTGACAATGACTGTCCCATGTTTTCTGCCTCATTCTGCTTCTCTGGTTCATCATGGACCCGCTGTTCCTCACTGAACATCTCGAGTTCCACCTTCAAAGGTACTACATTCTGCTTTTTAATAGTAAAATCTATGTTGGGTGTTGTTACATTAGTAAATTTTCCTTCGAAAAATTGGACATCCCGAGCTATTTTTACAGTGGATGTTTTCGGGTCATATTCTCTGTAACCTTTGGATGTTTCTGAATACGCAACAAAAATGTATTCTTCTCCCTTAAAGTCCAACTTGTTACGTTTTATGTTTGGTGTATGCACATAAAAACACAACTCTCAAAAATTCGTAAATAGCTAACATCTACCTTCTGTCCTGTCCATTTTTGTTCGGGTAATATACCCTTTATCTTCTTTGCTGAAGATCTATTTATCAAAAAAACAGCAGTGTTTAGTGCTTCTACCCACATCTGTTTTGGGGAGTTCGAATTAGCTACGTACCTTTTCCAGAATAGTTCTGTTATATCTTTCTGCAAGTCCATTTTGTTCGGGCATGTATGGTGTAGTCAACTCATGTTTGATACCATGTAGCTTAAGGAAATTGTTCAAAACAGAATTACAATATTCTTGTTCATTGTCAGTTCTGAGCACTTTTAATTTTTTTCCACTTCGATATTCTACAAAATGCAGAACTCTTTAAACACTTCAGGGATTTTATTCTTTGACCTTAAGAAATAACAAAACACCTTCCTTGTGCAGTTATCAATCCGGGTGAATAAATATCTTTTTCCACCCCATGATTCAACTTCTAAAGATCCAGCTAAATCTGAACGAACAAGGTCCAGCTCATTTTGACGAACATCCTTTGTTTCATTAAAACGAAAGCTTTTTCTGGATTGTTTTCCTTTTATGCAACTCTCACATGGATCATTTTCTATATAAGACATACCTGCAGCCAGCCCATTTTTTAACAACTTCATGCTATAATGATTCAGGTGACCAAGCCTCCTGTGCCACAAAATCTGAGAGTCATTACTACTTGTCATGTTGACCACTTCCTTATTAGCACTACTGCATATCTTTGAGCATGCGTCCAGCTTGTACAAACCATTCTCACATGAGGCTGTGGCTACTGCTTTTCCCTTCATGAAACACCTGTCACTGTCCATGATTTTGCACCCGTTCTGATCAAAACAACTAAATCCTTTTGACAGCATTGAGTTAACAGATAACAAGTTTACAGAGAGATTTGGAACATGCTTAATGTCTGATATATTTTGCAAAACATCATTTGTTTTTAGTTTTACGACACTAGTACCAGTTCCATTAACACAAAGTTTAGAATTATTTGCCATTAAAATCTCTTATCCTGAGCACTCGTTGGAGATGTTTGTTAAAAGATCAATGTTTCCTGTCATGTGAGAAGAAACACCACTGTCAACAAACCAAGCTTCTTTATTTTCGAGGCCAACACTGAATGCAGCAGCATTGCCTCCTTTTCCTCTCCTGTCTTTGTCAGAACTGGAACCATCCTTTTGAAAATCCTTCTTTGGACACTGGTTTTTATAATGGCCTTTTTCTTTACAATTCCAGCACCAAGGACCCTTTTTCTGAAATGCCCCTTTTAATACCAAGGCAGTATCTTCTTTGTGTTTTCCATGCTGCCATTTTTTGTCCTGCAGCAATTTAGTCTAAACAAAATCAGAAGTTATATCCACCCCAGAATGCTCAAGAGCCATCACCATTGGTTCATATTTTTCTGTTAAACCCTGTAGCATTATTGCTCCAAGAAATTCATCATCGATTGGTTTTCCAATAGCTGCAAGCTGCTGAGAAAGAGCCATAGCTTGATTTACATACTCTTCCATTGTGTTAAAGCGGTCAAGCTTAATTAAACACAAATTCCGCAGCAAGCTGAATCTTCGATGCAATCCTTTATCTTCAAAGGCACTTTCTAATGCTGTTTTTGCCTGCATTACGTGTGGATTTATCAAGAAGAAGAATTATTTTTGATAGAGCATTCTCTTATCTCCTAGCTGTCGTGCAGGATCCACAGTTGATTCAGAGGTGCGATCAATACAGCCCCACAATCCCTCCAATTTCTACAAAGCTGTGATTTGAAATTTCCACACGGCATAACTACCCCATCCTCTAAGCTTCTCTGCAATCAAGCTTAGCGAAGCATCGTCGTTTGCCGACATCTTGTTTTATTTTTGGAGCACGGCACACGGCAAGGGAAGACAATGACAAATCACTTACATTCTGTGGAATAGAACAGACGCTGCTGGGCCCATAACCTATTAGATTACCTATGAGGCAGACATATACACAGAATAAACTGCTTTTAAATTTTTAATTAAACTCATCAATAAACACGTTACATATTTTATTTATCTGTGTTCTACAGTTTATTAACAACAAGTTCCACTCCGACATGAACTCTTAGAACTGATAGTATTGACATCAGTGACACTTAAAATTAAAATTGCCTTCTACCGTCAGCAGAAAGTAAAACGCAGCTCTGATAGGCAACCCACATAACCGAACAAAGTATTGCATATTGCGCAATGCCTTACTAGAACATATTGCTAGCCAAAAAACAATAAATTTTCGAGGCCAAGGCGTTTGGCAACCGCAAATAAGAGGCCACAATGATTGGTCCGACACATGGACGACAACTTTGTTGTTTGGAACCATGGGGTGGGCGAATTACCGTTTTTGGATGTCTTAGTATCAAGGAGGCCGAATGAGTAGCTTGCGCACACCGTTTATAGAAAACCAACATACACTGACCCATATCTCAATAAGGGTTCAAATCATCATATCAGACAGGAGAGGGGAGTCGTAGAGACTCTGTCCGTGAGAGCCAAAAAACTTTGTGAGTGGGCTGATTTGGAACGGGAAATGAAGCATCTGGAAAGAACCTTTGGTCGGAATGGATACTGCAAGCACGAGTTCGATAAGGTCGCCTGTCCCAGGAATGTAGAACGCCAGAAAGGAACAACGGGAGAAGATGAAGGAAAGCGCGGATAGACTAGTCTACCATGCATCCATAAAATGACGGACAGGAAAAGCACAGTGTTAAAACTATCTTTAAACCCACTCGTACAATTCAACAAAGCTTGAGGCCAAAGACCGCATCAGCACCCGGAATTTACCGAATTCCATGGCTCGGTATATATTGGCACCACAAAACGCAGTGTCAATACGAGGATTACGAAGAACAAGAGGAATTGCAGGCTGGGATAAGCACAAAACGTAGCAGTAGCAGAGCACGCTCTCTCCGAAGGTCACAACATCCTTTTGAACGAGGTACCAACCGCAGCGTTTCCATCCGAGTTTAACGAGAGTGGCCATTCAGATTTTTAAACACGACAACAATTTCAACAGGAAGGAGGAAATTACGTTTCTGAAACGGACTGGAAGCGAGTTCTGCGACATACTTCAAGTGCGCCGAAACCCCACGCTACCACTACCCTCACCCCAGTCTCTCCACTGCAGCTCCACGTCGAGGGAATACCACGGAGCTCACCCCAGTCGAATCAGTCAATGTCAGGAAGTACGGAAGGTTACTTTGCCCATCGTGTCATCGGCTTTGATAATGTCTGCCGCAGCTGTAGACAAAACATTCCATTGGACCACGGCCTCAAAGCCCAGAAAACACTTTAGCTTGAAACTTGTTGTAATTCAGAAAAACTTTATAAATTCTAATCGATGAAGCTTTTAAGCAGGGCAGGCTAAAGTACTTTCCAACGATAAAAAGTACTATATATTTTTCAATTTTATGACTAATTCAACCAAGTTCTTTGGGTACTATATGGTTACACACATTATTGAGAACTTTAAAGCAAAAAAAAAACCGCCACCGCATTCACGTCTTTCTATTGTTACGGGCGTCTTTTGTTCGTGGGCGCGCAGGTAGCCGGAGGAATGCGATCCCGATCCGGTCGTCGTGATTCTATAAACACTGCGCGGGTGTTGGAAATGATCATTTATTTTGTCAGCTCCGAGACTGAAACCGTTTCCGTTTGCTTCTTTGATGGGTAAATTTTTAAGATTCGGACCCTTTTTTCGACATCTCTGATGCGGTAATTCGTACGAACAACAAAAGGGGGAGCAGCCCCCCCCCCCCCCCTCAGCCCCCTCTTGTGCAGCCCCTGCGAACGACAAGACGATTTATCGCGTTTCGAAGCAGGAATTGAGTCGCCCCCTAATGGCGTGAGATGTTCCGCAGACGAAATAGACAATAAAAAATAAATTATAAGCGAACGTTTAAGAGTCCGTTACGTTTATTTAATACCAACTAATCATGCAACCATTTAAATATAAATCGCCCCGTACGCGATGGTACGCCGAGTTGGGCCTCGAACTACCCCCATCACCCCCGCCAGCCGCGATAATGGCACCTATTTAACTTCAGAAGTGGGATATGTCGGTGACGTAATGAGTGGCGTTTTATCGCGTGTCGAATTGCGATCATATATCAAATTCTGGGAAGGAACCGCGTTAGCCCATGGTACCATACATCAAGCCGGGGAATTATTGTCCACTCATTCAAGGTTTGGATGTTCTTTGAATGGCCGGTGGGTGCTATTTCTACCTGGACCTTCGGTGATTGATCAGTTCTGGGGCCCCAGAAATGAGTGATCGTTAGGTTGTTGCAATGGAGAGAAATATGAAGTTCAAGCTTTATTGTCTCACAATTAAAATTGTTTGCTACGTCACTGTATATAAAAATATGTTTTGGCCAATGAACAGCATTGTCCCTTAATTAGATAACCTTGGTCATCAAAAAAAAAACTAGCAGCAAGCCATGGAATTAAAACTGCTGTCTGAAATAAGTTCATAAAAAAAATGGACATTTTATGAAATTGTCGACTTTCAATTTTTTGTATGAAGTCATCTCAGAGCCACTAAATGTTCCAGGTTCCATGGCCTGCTTGAGTTTTTTTTTAAATGAACGCATCATGTAATGATTTTACGATCCTAAAGTTAAACCAAGCAGCTGTTTTGACCCTTTTTACCTAATTCGAAACTGGGCCCTTGATTACTTTAAATTTCTTTATCTCCTTAACAACCTTTATTAAGTAGAAAATTGAAAAAGTTCAGGTTAGTTCAGGTTAATTCAGTTAGGTTCAGATTAGTTAATTGTCGACAAGTCGCTATGTCCATGACGAAATATGTCTTCGGCAGAGCACAACAATTCGCGGATCGCGATGAGGAATCATTTTGATGTAAGATATCAAGTGTCATGAGCGAAAAAAGGGGTGATAAATCTTACGTTGATTCCTCCATAACCTCCTAGCTCAGTGGTTACCATCTTCATCTACCAGAAATAATGACTCTAGAATCAGTGCTTTGCTGTTAAATAAAGAACGTAATGGAGATAGCAAATAATATCCGCCATGTTTGTGTGTCCATGACACAATGTCATCTTGACAACGCTGAACAACAGTACTATTTTTAAAATTTCAGGAAGTTCTTTACTCTATTTCACAAACCTATAGAGGTTGTAAAAATCTTCCAAACCAATTGAATTTAAAATTTTTTGTTAATAGTTAGCTGAAAATGAGGACGAGCCCGTTAAGATTGAAAAATAAAATTTCAAATAAATCTTGAAAAAGAAATTTCTTTCTTCTATCTCAAAAACCGACAGAGATTCTAAAAATTTGGAGTTCAGGATTTCTATAAAAAAATAGCTGAAAATAAATACAGACTCTATAGGATTATCTTTAGAAATATTTTTTTTTCCATCTTAAAAAACCAATAGATTCTAAAAATCTTACAGGATCAATGGATTTCTTGGAAAAAATTACCAAAAATAAGTACAAGCTTTATAGATTTACGTTTAAAAAAAGTTCTTTTTGCCTATCTCAAAAAACGATTTAGATTGTGGCAACTACAAGGAGTCTGTAGGATTGTCTTTAAAATTAAAGAAATTTTTTCTCTCTTAAAAACTGAAAGAGATTGTAAAATCTGCCAGAACTATTAAATTTCGTGTTTCCCGTAAAAAGTTTGCTGAAAATGTGAAAAATTTCGTTAAGTTTATTTTGAAAAATTAAGATTTTCCTTAAATCTCAAAGAAACCAACACAAAATTGTGAAAAAACTGACTGCATTATTGGATTTCATAGAAAATTACCTAAAAATAAGTACAAGCTTTATAGATTTACGGTTAAAAAAAGTTTTTTTGTCTCAAAGTTCTCTTTCTTGAATAAAAACTTCAAAATTCGTTTTTCTTGATTTTTTTTCTTTGATTTGCAGTTAATTACTTTCTTCGAAAGCTCTAAAATCTTCCAGAGATATAAAAAAAAAGTCGCTCATAGACGTAATCCGAAGGATTCAATCAAGACTTTAAGTGCCTGTAGTTTTTGAATCAGGGCTTCATAAAACTTTTTTTTTTCATTGATTTATAGTTAATTACTTTCTTCAAAAGCTGTAGAATTGTCTATGGATAGAAAAAAAATGCTCATTGACATAAGCTAAAGGATTGAATCAAGGCTTCAAGTGTCTGTAGTTGTTGAATAAAAACTTAGTTAGTTACGTTCTTGAAAGGCTGTAAGGTCTTCTATAGATAGAAAAAAAAATTGCTCATTGACGTAATCTGAAGGATTGAATCAAGGCTTCAAGTGTCTGTAGTTTTTGATCAGGACTTCAAAAAACGTTTTTTTTTTCATTGATTTGTAGTTAATTACTCTCTGCAAAAACTATAGAATCGTCTATAGATAGAAAAAAATGATCATTAACATAATCTAGAGGATTGAATCAAGGCTTATAGGGTGTAGTTTTTGCATTAAAACTTCAAAAGAACTTACTCCTTGATTTTTATTTCTTGATTTGCAGTTACTTTCTTCAAAAGCAGAAAAATCTTCTATAGCTAAAAAAAATCTCAAAAACCCATTTAGATTGTGGCAACTTCTCGGCTTTCTTAAGAACATGGTTTCCTTAAAATTATGTAATTATTAATTGGGTAATTTGTATTATGTTTGGGAAAAAATCTAAGTTTATTTGTTACAATATTTACTACTACGACTTTCTAGGTAGAAAGTAAAATGACATTCTTGCCCAATGTGTTTTGAAAATCCTATTTCAAAGGACGAGAAGATCTAGATTGTGGCAAATTCGTCAATTTGTTAATTATTATTAAGTTTCTAATCTAAGTAAGTAAAATTCTAAATTATAATGAGTTTGTATAAAATGAGTACAGATTCTATATTTAAAAATAAAGGAAATCTTTTTTCTATCTTAAAAGCCAATAGAGATTAAAAACATCCTTTAAAATGGAAAAAAATGGGCTAAAAATGAGTAAAAGCTTGATAGGACTATCTTTAAAAAAACGTTTTTGCTATATCAAAAGCCGATAGAAATTTTAAAAATATGACTTGATTTTGTTTAAAACATTCAGCTGAAAATGATTATTGACTCTTTATATAAGAATGAGTACAAGCTTGATAGAACTATTTTTAAAATTTCTTGTAAAAGGTTAGTTGAAAATGACTACAAGCTCATTAGTATCATTTTTAAAAAAATCTTCTATCTCAAAAAAAAAACAATAGAAATTCTAAAAAATTGACTGCACCACTGGGTTTCATAAAAAAATAGATGACTCTGTAGGGTTGTCTTTAAAATTAAAGAAATTTTTTCTCTCTCAAAAATTGAAAGAGATTGTAAAATTTGCCAGAACTATTGAATTTCGAATTTCTCGTAAAAAGTTAGCTGAAAATGTGAACAAGCTCGTTAACTTTATTTTGAAAAATTAAGATTTTTCTTAAATCTCAAAGAAACCAACAAAAAATTCTAAAAAAACTGACTGCATTACTAGATTTCATAGAAAATTAGCTGAAATTGAGTACAAGCTCGTTAGGATTATAATAAAAAATTGATTTTTTTCTTCTAAGTCAACAAACCGATATAAATTCTAAAAATTTGACTACACCACTGAATTTCATAAAAAATTAACTGAAAATAAATACAAACTCTGTAGGATTGTCTTTAAAATTAAAAAAAAATCTTTTTTTCTATTCAAAAGCTAATAGATTCTAAAAATCTAACAGGACCACTCAACTTTTTGAAAAAAAAAAAGATTCAAAATGAATGCAAGCTTGATAGGACTGCCTTTACTAACAAAGAAGTTTTTTTCTATTTCATAACGCGTTAGAGATTCTAAAAATCTGATTGGACCACTGAATTTCTTGAAGATATTCACCTAAAAATCAGTACAGTCTCTTTGAGAATGAGTACAAACTAAATAATTACTTTTTTTATTAAAAACGTTTTTTTTTCTACCTAAAAAGCAATACAGATTCTAAAAATTTTACTGCACCACTGGATTTCTTGGAAAATTAGCTGAAAATGAGGACAGACTCTATAGGATTAACTTTAAAAATAAAGAAATTCTTTCTTCTATATCAAAAAATAAATTTTAAAAATCTACTGGCATCACTGGGTTTTTTTTGGAATGAATAGTTAAAAATGAGTACAATCTTGACCACTAGATTTGTTGAAAGCATTCACCTGAAAATAAGTGTACATACTCTTTAAGGACATATAGACACACTAAGAATGAATACAAATTTATTAACTTAATAAACCATTTTTTAAATTAAAAAAGCTTGACAGGCCTATCTTTAATATTAGACATTTTTTTCCATTTCATAAACCCATAGATTAAAAAAATATCCGCAACTTGAAAAAAAAACATACAGCAAAAACGAGACAGAAAGTATGAAAAAGAAAGAAGAAAAAACTGACAAAATAATATTCTCCAAAAGTCTGGAAAGCTGCAAGAATAAACTTTATACCAAAATAGAGTGGAAATGTGGACCCCATAAATTTAATACCAACGGAAGTTCTTCAAAAAGGTGAAAAATGAAATAGTGATAGCGTGATTGAAAGAGTGAAAAACTGTAGTGACCGACAGTTTTTCAGCCTCACCACTGCATTTTGTACTCTCTAATTTTGTAATAATATAAACGAAAATTTTTGTGTCCATTTTCGTAGTCTCTAATAGTTGTGAATTCTGTGATACCCAATAAAACAAATCTTTACGTGAGCTTCGTAGCTTGTAACAGCTGAAAATGTTCTGTCCCTCTATAATAATAATTGTTTGCTCCCAGTTTCGTAGTCTCTAATAATTGTAAATTTTCTGATAAGTACGAATATTTACTTGTAGTTTGGTAATATCTAACAGCTAAAAATTCTGTGCTTTTTGTGCTTGTATCTATGTGTGTGTTAATCTTTGAGCTCACTCTCTCAATAGTTATGAATTTTGTGATACTCTATCATTGGAATCTTTGGGTCGAGTTTCGTACCCTCTGATTCTTGTAAATTTTGTAATATCCAATAAAACAAATGGTCGCGTACAGCCTCATACTCTTTGCATCTAATTTTATAACTTTAAACAAAAGTCTCTAATAGTTCAGTTCACCAGCTCTAAATATTATAGTCAAGTCTGTCAAGATTATGTCATCCTTTTCTGCCAAAAGTTCATAGCCTTGTAGATGACCTTTTCTAATGAACACGGTGTATTATTCTGTGACCTTTGTGTTTATATCAAATTTTTTACTCAGTTTTGCACTCTACATTAATTGTAAATTCAACCACTTTTCTGTATTTTGTTAGTTGTAAATTCTGTGATACTATATAACTGAAAACCTTGGGTCTAGTTTCGTACCCTCTAATACTTGTAAAATTTGTGATATATAAAGCAAATTATTGCATACAACTTCGTAGTTTTTGCAACCAATTTTGTAACTCTAATCAAAAATCGCTAATAGTTCTACCTACTCTCTAAAAGTCGCTAATAGTTGTACTCTTAAAAGTGGTCAATTAAAAATATTTTAGTCATTATAAAGTCTCACAAGAAGTAAATTCTGTGCTAATCTATAATAGAAACCTTTGGGAACAGTTTTGAATTCTCTACTAGTTGTAAATTCTGTGATTCTCTGTATTAGGAATCTTTAGTGTCCAATTTAGTACACTCTTATAGTTGTAAATTTTGAGATACTCTATAGTACCATATCTTTGCACCCAGTTTCGAACTCTTTATCAAACCTTGCAATAGAAAACGATGAGCTTGTTTTGTACTCTTTAATAGTTGTAAATTTTGAGCCATAATAAAAAGCCTTGCATAGAGCTTTGTAGTCTCTAATCCTTGTAATACCCCACATTAAGAAGCCTCTGGGCCCAGTTTCGTACCTTTAACAGTTGCTGCTGTATTTGTTTGTGATGACCACGAGGGTTGCTACTGTCTTGATATGTTTCTTTCACGGAAAAAGCCCTGAGGAAGACCTCGATAAAGAAAGAAACGTTGTTAATTTAAAAAAAAAGCTGTAGCTTTTTATCTTACACCTTTCTATAATCATGTTTGTGAATTATAACTGTTTCTTTTTCATCAGCATAACTTTAATCGATGTTGCTTGTTATTCGTGTATTTTAAAGAGATTAATTTGTAAACAGGACGGGAATTAGTCTTGACAATGATCTCAATACAGGTCGAAACGTCGGCAGTCTACTGACTGGACGTGAGGTACTGTATGGTTCAGTATCCAAGGATTTGTAACCCGCTGTCAGAAGCACAAGCATACTTATTACTATCTAACTGTCGTATATTAGTGAGGTGACTGATGTTTCTATAGGGAAAGCCATCTGCGGGCTGCAGGCTCAAATATTTGCAAGACTCTTTTTTTTTCGGCTTTAACAGTTTTACGATCACTACAAATTTAAGGAAATAATAACTGTCTTTTGGAACTTAAAGTACAGGGTGTTTGCGAACCATGCTGCCAAAAAAATTCTTACACAAATTCTGAAAACCTAGACCAAACTGTAACAGTCAAAAGACAAAAAAAATGTTAATACTAACGAAACCTCGTTAAGCACAGTAATAATATTGTTATTGTTTCAGAACCCCTTGCGTTTTGTCCCTACAATTCGCAAGCACCTGGTATAAGTAATGGTTCTTCAAACATTTCATTGACGACAATATTATAGAAAACCACCTTTTTTTTCTAAACGCTGATCACTAAACCATAGATAACTCTACACGAAACACGAAATAAACGTGCTTAAGCAGCCCGTATCGTTAACTGAGAACTGACCACAATTTTTTTCTTCAAATTTCAGCCTACCAATCAACACCTTGCGACTACGGACCAATACTGACCTCTGTTGGACAGGTCAGTAACTTTTCTAAGCACGTTTATTTCTTTAGCTTTATTTTGCTTCTTCACCCTAATGCTTGTTGTATCACCTCCCAGTTAGCAGTGTTAGATAGTATTTTGTTCGTCGTGGGAAACTTTCCCACGCTTTAGCAAAGTTTCCCACCGTCGAGCGGCCTCCAAAAGCCTAATCGCCATTTTCACCCTCTCGGCAATTAATTTCCCGACTTTAACCCTTTCAGGGCGCACTTGTTGCGTGAAGGAACGAAGGGTGCTTAATTTAAAATCAGTTAATTACAAGCCTCTGACAAATATTGTTCGTCGAGGATTAACAGATTTAAAGTTGGTGTTTTGACAAATTAACGCGCCCTTTGAGGGTCGATTGGAAGGGTTAAAAAGAGCGGAAAAGCAGTCTTTTTCCTTTTTTTATCTTAGTGTTAAAAAAAAACAGTGGCAGATGTGCCTTAAGCACCGATTGGTTCTGAATGTTTACACGCGTAAAAATCATTAGGAACCTCATTGGATTGGGCCTTTTATAGGGCTCATTAAGTTTAATGGTGACACCGCGTTGATTGTAATCTTGGGCGAGAACCAGCTGGTACCTACTTTTCGTAATAACGTCGCCCCCGTAGTCCGGTCACCGGTAATGTGTAAATTGGCCCTAATAATTACCTTAACTAAGAATATCCCTATTAAAATCGTCCCGATAATTATAATTCGTTAAGCCCGGTTCACACACTACAAGGACAATTAAAGCACGCGTCACATCCTCTTCCTGCCGCGACTTAATTCGAACAGATTTAGTGCGACGTTTTTTTTTTTGTAACTGGGTTCTGGAACGCAGCTTCGGCCTTTCTTTTGGCTAAATAAATTAATTTGGACATCTCCCCTTTAAAGTCGGGCTCCGCCATAAATTAGACGGGGAGCCGGGCTCGTGTGGTGGGAGGGTTGCATTTTTTATGTGCAGATATTCGGCCTGTTAATAAGGGATGGAAAAAAATGAGTCACGCACTCGCCCCGGGCTTAAAGAAATGTATTACAGCGTTGCCACGATGTATAGGCGCCCTTCAGCCGTAATTGAAAACCAAGGACTTATTTTATACAAGCTAATAATTTCAAAATTAAAAAAATTTGCAGTTCTATTTTTAAAGCCTCTAATGTTGGCTAATTGCAATTTAATTTAGATTTTAGAAATTTTTTTAGTCTCTAAGACTAATTTTCTTCTAGAAATATTCAGAATAACACTTTTTACTGAGTTTATTCATATGACAGTTGAAGCAAATTACTATTAATTAGCTTGAATAATTAATTAATTAAGAGATAAAAACCCATTATCTTTGGCCTAATGAGCATGGCTTCTACCTGCTTATTAAATTACTTCCTTTATTTGGCTAATTACAATTTGAATAACGTATTAGCTTAGTAATTAGCCAGCTTAAAGTTTGCTCTTTAGGAGAGTGATAACTCTTAGTTCTAGTATAACAAGATTGGAGCTGAAATTCGTGCTAATTACAATATAATTTTTGACTTATAAGTGCAGTTGAAAACCTTATTATACTTTTCCACCGCTACAACCACTGAATTCAGTCCGATCAAAATGATTACGGAATTTACCGTAATGATTGCGACAACTTAGCACATTTCTTGATTACTTATCACTTAATCATAGGCAAATTTATAAAACCTTTTAGTGACTTTTTGTAAGTACATACTCAAATTTTTTATTTGTTTATGTTTTATGCTGATCTAATTACAATTTGTGCATTGGTTGATTAATTAATCAGCCTAAAACTTGCCCCCTACACCACTTTAAGAGACATATTTGTTAGTATTTTTTCATCAAATGGAAATGTAATTAGGTTAATCTATCTGCTAATTACTTTAAGGCTGATTACAAAATTTTTAAATTTTACTAAACAGCATCAGTTTCTCATGACTGAAGATGAGAGTTGGTAGTTTGAACTGGAGCGCACTGGAACTCTTTCAACTAGAGTTAATAAGTAATGCCCAATTAGATTCATGCTAACTACAATATACGTTTTTGATTCAAATTTGACTTATAAGTATTTGTGATACAAACACGTTTTTTGTCGCCAATGGAACTCTGACTAGGCGGACAACTGCTAATTACATCTTGACTATATGAGCGTAAAAATTAACATCAACTAATTACAATCTACTGATAGCATTGTATTTGCACTTTGAATGTTTGATGTTTTATTGTCTTGTATATTTCTATTAAGAGCATTAAATTTAATGTTTTGATCTTTTCTATGACCTAAAAATATGGTTTTTGCTAATGACAAACTGTGTCGCAAAGGACAAATTGTCAGTAATTCAAACCCAAAGTCCTAGTTACAAAAGAAATTTAAGTATTATGAATTACAGTAAATATTTAAATTTTAAGGCTAAATTACTATAGTTAGAACAGAACTGAGAGATGCTAATTACAATGTGGGTAGTCAATTCTATTTTGACTTATGATGCGGTTGTCGGTCCATCGCAAAGTTGTTTTATCATTTTATTCACAATTTTAGCAAATTTTTTCCAACTAAGATGTCGTCAGATTTGTTGTTTATTTAATCCAGTTCGTAAAAACCTTATATCTCTTATATTTTTTAAAGATTAAAGTATTTATTTTCAGCAACTATAGAGATTCCATTGTCAAATTTTACGTATTTGTAACCAATTTTTAGAAAACCGTGATTATCTTAATTTAAAAAATATAAACCCATTTTAAGTAATTCGCAATTTTCTTATTTTTTGTGTAACCCATGAAGTGAGTACTCATTTTTAGCAAATTTTATCCAACTAAGAAGATGCCTTTTTCAGAATTTACATACCTTTAACTTATTTTTAGAAAACCGCTATATCCTAATTTAAAAAATATATCTTTGAAGTGGGTACTCTATTTCAGCTCAATTTTTTCAACTAAGACGATGCCGTTGTCAGATTTGATGTATCTTTAACTCGTTTTTAGAAAACCAAAATTTTCTTATTTTTCTTGTGTAGACCCATGAAATGGGTACTCACTTTTAGCAAATTTTATCCAACTAAGAAAGTGCCATTGTCGGAATTTACGTACCTTTATCTTATTTTTAAAAAACCTCAATCATCATAATTTAAACAATATACCCTTGAAGTGGGTATTCATTTTCAGCTCATTTTTTCCAACTAAGACAATGCCGTTGTCAGATTTGATGTCTCTTTAACCCGTTGTTAGAAAACCGAAATTTTCTTATTTTTTTGTTTAGACCCATGAAATGGGTACTCATTTTTAGCTAATTTCCTCCATCTAAGAAGATGCTATTTTCAGAATGTACGTACGTACCTTTAACTCATTTTTAGATATCCGAAATTTTTTATGTATCTTTAACCCATTTTAAAAAATCCGAAATTTTCTTATTTTTCTTGTGTAGACCTATGAAGTGGGTACTCATTTTTAGCAAATGTTATCCAACTAAGAAGATCCCATTGTCAGAATTTACGTACCTTAAACTTATTTTTAGAAAACCGCAGTTATCTTAATTTAAAAAATATACCCTTGAAGTGGGTACTCATTTTCAGCTCATATTTTCCAACTAAGACGAAGCCGTTGTCAAATTTGATGTGTCTTTAATCCATTTTTAGAAAACCAAAATATTCTTATTTTTTTTTGTTTGGACCCACGAGGTGGGTACTCATTTTTAGCAAATTTTCTCCAACTAAGAAAATGCCATTTTCAGAATGTACGTACCTTTAACTCATTTTTAGAAAACCGACATTTTGTATGTATGTTTAACCCATTTTAAGAAATCCGAAATTTTCTTATTGTGTACCCATGAAGTGGGTACTCATTTTAAGATTATTTTCTAAAAACCAAAAAGGTGTCTTTTTCAGAATTTACGTACCTTTAATTCATTTTTAGAAAACCAAAATTTTCTTATTTTTCGTGGGACCCATGAAGTGGGTACTCATTTTTAATAAATTTTATCCAACTAAGAAGTCCTAATTGAAAAAATATACCCTTGAAGTGGGTACTCATTTTCAGCTCATTTTTTCCAAATAAGAAGAAACCGTTGTCAGATTTGACGGATCTTTAAGCTATTTTAAAAAAACCGAAATTTTCTTATTTTTCTTGTGTAGACCCATGAAGTGGGTACTCATTTTTAGCTAATTTTATCCAACTAAGAAGGTGCCATTGTCGGAATTTGCGTACCTTTAACTTATTTTTAAAAAACCGCAATTACCCTAATTTAAAAAATATACCCTTGAAGTGAGTACTAATTTTTAGCTAATTTTATCCCACTAAGAAGGTGCCATTGTGAGTATTTACGTACCTTTAACTTATTTTTAAAAAACCGCAATTATCCCAATTGAAAAAATATACCCTTGAAGTGGGTACTCATTTTCAGCTCATTTTTTTCAACTAAGGCGATGCTGTTGTCAGCGATGTGTCTTTAACCCGTTTTTATTTAGAAACCCGAAATTTTCTTATTTATTTGTGAAGACCCATGAAATGGCTAGGTACTCATTTTAAACTAATTTTATCCAACTAAGAAGATGCCATTCTCAGAACTTACGTACCTTTAACTCATTTTTAGAAAACCGAAATTTTGTATATATCTTTAACCCATTTTAAGAAAACCGAAATTTTCTTATTTTTTTGTAAACCCATGAAGTGGGTACTCATTTTTAGCTTATTTTCTCCAACCAAAAAGATGACTTTGAAGGTGATCTAACTAAGAAGGTGCCATTGTCGGAATTTGCGTAATTTTAACTTATTTTTAAAAAAAGTGGCTAAAAAAATACCCTAATTTTAAAAATATACCTTGAAGTGAGTACTCATTTTTAGCTAATTTTATCCAACTGAGAAGGTGCCATTGTGAGAATTTACGTACCTTTAATTTATTTTTTAAAAACCGCAATTATCGCAATTGAAAAAATATACCCTTGAAGTGGGTACTCATTTTCAGCTCATTTTTTTCAACTAAGACGATGTCGTTGCCAGATTTGATGTGTCTTTAACCCGTTTTTATTTAGGAAACCGAAATTTTCTTATTTTTTTGTGACGACCCATGAAATGGGTAGGTACTCATTTTAAACTAATTTTATCTAAGTAAGAAGATGCCATTCTCAGAATTTACGTACTTTTAACTCATTTTTAGAAAACCGAAATTTTGTATGTATCTTTAACCCATTTTAAGACAACCGAATTTTTTTTTTTGTGTAAACCCATGAAGTGGGTACTAATTTTTAGCTTATTTTCTCCAATCAAAAAGATGCCTTTTTCAGAATTTACGTATCTTTAATTCATTTTTAGAAAACCAAAATTTTCTTATTTTTTTGTGACGACCCATGAAATGGGTAGGTACTCATTTTAAACTAATTTTATCTAAGTAAGAAGATGCCATTCTCAGAATTTACGTACTTTTAACTCATTTTTAGAAAACCGAAATTTTGTATGTATCTTTAACCCATTTTAAGACAACCGAATTTTTTTTTTTTTGTGTAAACCCATGAAGTGGGTACTAATTTTTAGCTTATTTTCTCCAATCAAAAAGATGCCTTTTTCAGAATTTACGTATCTTTAATTCATTTTTAGAAAACCAAAATTTTCTTATTTTTCTTGTGTGACCCATGAAATGGGTACTCATTAGCTAATTTTATCCAACTAAAAAGACGCCACTCTCAGAAATTACGTACCTTATTTTTTAGACTTATAATTTATTTTTAGAGAACCGCAATTAATCTAATTTAAAAAATATACCCTTGAAGTGGGTACTCAATTGTAGCTCATTTTTTCCAACTAAGAAGATGCAGTTGTCAGATTTGACGTATATTTAACTCTTTAATTCATTTTAAGAAAACCAAAATTTTCTTATTTTTCTTGTGAAGACCCACGAAGTGGGTAGTCACTTTTAGCTAATTTTATCCAACTAAGAAGATGCCATTGTCAGAATTTACGAACCTTTAACTTATTTTTAGAAAACCACAATTATCCTAATTGAAAAAATATAACCTTGAAGTGGGTACTCATTTTCAGCTCATTTTTTCCAACTAAGAAGATGCCGTTGTCAGATTTGACAGATCTTTAACCCATTTTAAGAAAACCAAAACTTTCTTATTTTTCTTGTGTAGACCCATGAAATGGGTACTCACTTTTAGCTAATTTTATCCAACTAAGAAGATGCCATTGTCAGAATGTACGAACCTTTAACTTATTTTTAGAAAACCGCAATTATTCTAATTTAAAAAATATACCCTTGAAGTGGGTACTCATTTTCAGCTAATTTTTTCCAACTAAGAAGATGCCGTTGTCAAATTTGACGTATCTTTAAGCTGTTTTAAGAAAGCCAAAATTTTCTTATTTTTCTTGTGTAGACCCACGAAGTGGGTACTCATTTTCAGCTCATTTTTTGCAAGGAGAAAGATGCCGTTGTCAAATTTTATATATCTTTAATTTATTTTCAGAAATCCATACCTTTTCTATTCTTTAAAAGTAGCTAATTAAATTTAAAACCAGCTAATTTTTTCCAACTATAATAGTAGATTATGTCACTAGGAGTAAAAGTGGGTCTTTTTGTGCTGAGCCCAGAGATTGACGGCCGAAGCGAAGCTGAGGCCTGCAACTGGGCGAAGCACAAAAAGACCTTTTACTCCGCGTAACATATACTATTTTTTTTTCAAGCATGCCAGAAAGTCTATTTCAAGAGTGATTCAGTGTTGCAATTTTCTTCCATCCTCTTTAAGCAGGTCTAGGTACTTACCCAATTAGTGGTGTATATAAATAGAATGTGTTAGAACGGTGGTGTTCAATGTTCAATGGTTTTAATGGTATTAAATCATAACCAATGGTTTAGATGGTTGAGGTAAATTATGGTAAACTAAAAATGTATAGCATTATTATTAATACTAAATTAATAAAAATGTCATTGACAGATAAATATGATGACAACTAACGGCATTTAACAGAATTCGAGAACCTATGCGATTTCGACTAAAAACGGTTTCGGGTGGTGCTCTCGAGCGCTCTGAGAGTATTCCTATCCTTTGTTTTTTCAACAAGAATGTAAAGATGGCAATAAGATGGTTTATATATGCGCCACCATGACAATAGCGGTGACATTTGACTTTACTTTTACTGCCTAGGACTTTTTTGCTACTTTTTTTGGTCTCAGGATTAGAAAGCTTACTTTAGGTGTTCGTATGGAGAGAACAAATGACGTACTTTTAGTCCGTTTGATAAAAAAGATGCTTTTATCACATTTGATGTATATTTAACTCATTTCAAGAAGATCCTAAGTACTTTAGTTTTTTTAAATAGACCCATGAAATGCGTACTAACCTAAACTAACCTGAGTGATTTCTACTCAAGGTGTAGTGAGTTAAAATCAAAGATTTAGACTCAGAGAAATGTTAATGTTTATGAGTAAAAATTTCTCTTATAATCTGCTGCATTGTAGATTTTATTACGATTATTTCTGGAAGAGCAGTTAGAGCCTCAGTTAATTTTTAGACGTCAGCAAGCACCTTATAATGTGTGTGTTTTCGGATGTTTATAATGTGGCAACGTTGCATTCAATACGAATTGAGGAATCGACGTCGTCTTGTACAACCCTCGAAAAAACTGAGCCCGCGGGTTTAAATTATTGATCTCGAGCGGCCCTTTGGCCGCGTATCGGGCCCCATAGGGAAAAAACTGGACTAATTTTCCAGGGAGAAAGTCTCGCAATGCAAAACGAGATTAGGAACGCGTGTGCCATACGAAATCTTCCGGTTACGGCGCGCCGGCCCTGAAGGTAAACGCCGCGCGTCGAAACGTATTCACGGGAGATGCCCGCCGATAAATCACCCTTTGAAGACAATGGCGCGTGGCACCCCATCTTTTTTGGCAATCGAGGGCGCAAAAAAAAACTCATTATCCCCCCCGGTAATAACGAGCCTAAATCAAAACGCCGCGTGAGCAATAATGGGGGCCCCCTTAAATCAGTTGCTGCGTCCGGGAATTACACCGTTTTTTTATGGATATTTGCGGTGGGTAATGGGCCTAAGAGAACCGTAATCGACCTAAAATAATGTGAAGGTCCCTAGTTTTGGCCTCCAAGGGGTTAAGAGGTTTGACAGGAGGCAGAATTGACTGTTGCCAAATGTCAACGATTTTTTTTTCTGCCTATCTCTTTCTAATAAAGTTGTCTCTCTTGTGGCTTGAGATATATAACAAAGAAAAAATACAAGATCCGTATGAAGAAAGAGGTAGGCTAAAAGAAGTACCCCTCATATATTGGTAACAAGCTACGTTGGTGGCTAGAAATTGAAGGTCTCTGTGGTCTTCAAGATAGGGTATTTTTATAATAATTTACAATTACTCTTTAAGGGTACATAATTCTTCTGCTGGATTTCGAAGTTATCCAAATTGCATGGAAGCAAATAATTGGACAGCGTGGAAGGTTTATGTTGGACCGCACTTGCTCTAAAAATGGCCGACTTCCTTTATTTGTCTTTGTTTCGTTTTGGCCTTTGTCAATGTTTGAAAGAGATATAGACAGCTTGTGGCGGCCATTTTTATTGTTAGTGCGGCCCATTCGAAACCACAAAATAAATTTATCCTGAAGCTATTAATGAGCTATCACACATACAAAGTAGCATGCGACGTGCGATATGCTACTTCGAAGCAGTCTTCTCGGTTTATTTTCATATCAAAGTCGCCTACTGGTTTGTGAAAATTAAGATGGGTTTAGGTCCCAAGACGAAAAAAATTACTCAGTGCATATAAAAATAAAATACTAAAGTTTTTGGAAATAATCAGATGATGATTAGAGCCAAAATTGGTTAAAAAATTACTTAAAGCCTCTAAATATGCAAATTTTAAGTTTTTAGAAAAATGCAGTTTAGAGTTGTAGTATTAAAAATGCATATTTTGATGGTTTCTAAGAAACTCAATTTTAGGGAAAAATAAGGCAAAACTTATTCAATTTTTCCGATTGTCTTTAATAAATTACACTTTTACACGATCAAAGTAAATGAAATTTGCCTAAAAGCCCTCAAAATGAAAATTTCATACTTTTCGAGAAAATCAGATTAGGATAAGGACAATTAAAACTCACTCCAAACGTATAAAAATACAAATTTGGAGTGTTTGGAGAAATTTGTTTTAGGATTATTGTCAAAATTGTTTAAAAATGATTCAAAGGGCCAAAATTGATTAAAAATACTATGTGTCAAAATTGCCAATTTGAAATGTTTTCAAAAATGCATGTTACTTTGCTTGTTTGATTACGATCAAAATATAAAATTTACTCAAGACGCCCAAAAATGCAAATTCATTTTTTTAAAGGATTAGGGCCACAATTGGCTTAAAATAACTCAAAACGTTTACGATGCAAAAATGCATATCTGAAGTTGTGAAATCTAGAATAGGATTAGGAACAAAATCAGTAAAAAATTATTCATATCGTCTAAGAATTAAAATTTGGAATTTTTTGAAAAATGCAGCTTAGGATTAAGGTCAAAATCGGATGATGGGAGGTGAAAGAGGATATCAAGAAGAAGACAAAACTAACTAACTTGTATTCACTCCAATCGGTGGAGGCGTTTTCAAGTTACAAGCGGTCAAAGTTGAAAATTAAGAAAAAAAGTCGTAATGCCCTCCCATTTGGTCATTTCCAAAAAAATTTTGTTTTTTTTTTGTTTTTGTTCGGAATGGCATCTTTGCAATCCCCTAAGAACGTAACAAACTCAATTCGAATGAAATAAACCTCTAAAAGATTTTTTTTTAAATTGTCAAAAAACGCTATTCTAAGTGCCTCAAAATCGACCATCGAAGAAGTTTATCTCGGAAAATATTGCACCTACGGAATTTTCGATGATGGGAGGGGAAAGAGGACATCAAGAATAGAAAAAACCAGTTGGACTCACTACAGTCGGTCGAGGCGTCTCAAGTTACAGGGGGCAAATTTGAGAATTGAGAAAAAAGTCGTAATATCCTCCCATTTGGCCATTTCCAGGAAAATTTTAGATTTTTTTTCTGTTTTTGTTTGGAATGGCATTTGTGCAATCCCCTAAGAACATAACAAACTCAATTTGAATTAAATTAACCTCTAAAACATTTTTTTTTAAATGGTAAAAAAACGCGATTCTAAAAGTGCCTAAAAATCGACCACTGAAGGGGTCTTTCTCCGAAAATATTGCACCTACGGAATTTTCGATGATGGTAGGTGAAAGAGGACATCAAGAAGAAGACAAAACAGTTGGATTCACTCCAAACAGTGAAAGCGTTCTCAAGTTACAGGCGGTCAAAATTGAGAATTGATAAAAAAAAATTTATAACCTCCTCTCCTGTGAACATTTTGAAAAAAATTTCAGTAATTTTTTTTTGTTTTGGATAGGAATGGCATGTTTGTAATCCCCTAAGAACGTAACAAACTCAATTCAGATGAAATTAACCTCTAAAAGAATTTTTTTTATAAATGGTCAAAAATCGACCACCGAAGGGGTTTATCTCCGAAAATATAGCACCTATACGGAATTTTCAATGATGGGAGGTGAAAAAGGACATCAAGAAGAAGAAAAAACAGTTAAATATACTCCAATCGATGGAGGGATTTCCTAGTTACAGGCGGTCAAAATTGAGAATTGAGTAAAAAATCTTTATACACCCCCCCCCCCCATTTAAACACTTTCAAAAAAAAATCGGTAATTTTTTTTTCTGTTTTTGATCGGAATGGTATATTTGTAATCCCCTAAGAATGTAACAAACTCAATTCGGATGAAATTAACCTCTAAAAGAATTTTTTTTAGAAATGGTCAAAAATCGACCACCGAAGGGGTTTATCTCCGAAAATATTGCACCTATACGGAATTTTCAATGATGGGAGGTGAAAGAGGACATCAAGAAGAAGAAAAAACAGTTAAATATACTCCAATCGATGGAAGGATATTCAAGTTACAGGCGGTCAAAATTGAGAATTCAGAAAAAAATCTTTATATTCCCCCCCCTCTCTTTGACATTTTCAAAAAAAAAAATCGTAATTTTCTTTTCTGTTTTCGATCGAATGGCACGTTTTCAATCCCCTAAGAACGTAACAAACTCGTTGAAGATGCACGTTTGGTGTTTGTGGGTAAATAAAAGTTAGGATTAAAGCCAAAATTGGTTAAAAATGGCTCAAACTATTTAAAAGGCAAATCTGGAGTTTGTGTAAACGATTCAATGGATTCTTTGG